>CM032451.1:95556670-95852862 GCA_019049505.1 Pachyrhynchus sulphureomaculatus
TAAAATCAAGAAAACATGCCGCATTTACCGAAGATGGATGGATGGTGGATTTGGCGCGTCAATATCTTGCTTCATTTGGGGCCATGCAATATTAATTTGAATTAAATATTTGAATACAGATCAGTTTTCCTCAGAAATCCGATCAGATTTCTGATTCCGGGGTGGTTGAGTTTTAAGATCTGTTTCATAGGTTTTATCAGGTCGTATTTAACTTTTTTATTTATGTCTTTCATTTGATTGAAATATGTGTTTGATTGTAAGAGCGGCATTGCATTTTGTGCAATTTGATGGTGGTTCGTTTTTTAGTAAGTGAGAATGTGTAATGTAGGTGTTTCCTATGGCAGTTCTTCTTCATGTTACATTCTTTCTGCGGGACAGTGACGCGAGATATTAAAGGAGGAAAAACCCATGGTTTGACCTCCCACAATTTATTTGATCCTTCCTGCAAAATCCCAGTCCAGTTGAAATAGATGGCACACGAAGGTGTGCTTAAAGTAGTTTGATAAGTCCTTGGGGGAATTAATGGAGTTTAAGAAGGTACCTGATGGGATGGCCGATTTGGCATTGAGGTCTACTTTCTCATTTCCATTGATAGCTGTGTGCCTGGGTACCCCACAGGAAGGATAAATATATGCCTCTGTTGTATTTTATATGTAGTAAGTTTGTGATGTCCAGTAAAATAGGGTTTGATAAGTTGGCTGAGTCTGAGTCTGTGATTATGAGATATTTTCGGCTAGTCTTAGTTGTTATGGCCCATCTCGGAGTCTCTTGATTGCCATTAGTTCTACTGAGAATATTGATGTAATCAGATTTAGCTTAATTTTCTTGATGGTATTCCCTGCTACGACTGCAGCTCCTGTTCTATAGGCCATCTTTGCGCCGTCTATATAAATGTGGAAAGAATCTAGATAATTTCCATTTAGAAGATGATTGAAAGATGTCCCTATTAAAGAGTCCTGGCTATGTCTTCTCGTCATATTTTAAGAGGCTGAGGTCAATTGTAGGCTTAATTGATGTCAACTACGGGTATATTGGGAATTTAGAAGTTTTATCTGCTTGGAATGATAAGTTGTGTAGGATTAAGAAGGAGTTTGTTCTGGCTGATATTCTGTTGTTGGTGTCTGATTTGAACGGTTTATATGTAGAGAGCGTTTCATGTGAGGTTTCGAATATTACCAATGCGTAGAATAGCATCAGAGAGCGTTGTCTCACCAGTGAAAGTAGAGGAGTGGAGGACACACACTGTAAGCTGGGGATAGGGGAGGTCATTTAGCGAAGAAAAAGGTTTTGTTTCACTAAGTTAATGTATTAGCTCACAAATCTATAAAATCGACGGTGAATATGGACTAAGAATTTTTTCCTTATTTGCCGCATTCACCAGATCTGCTCACCAGCGATTATTACCTCTTTTTAAATTTGAAAAGGTGGCGCTAGGAAAAGAGATTTTACTCAAATGAGAGCTTGACAAATCATACTACGCAAAAGGTATCAAAATGTTAGAAGATCACTGGAATAAGGGTATTGTTGTTGAAGAAAACCTATGTTGAAGAATAAAATCGATTTTTGGCAAAAATAATGTTTTTTCTTTAAAAGTCTCGGGATTTTTCATTCCATGTAGCTGCTTTTCCTCGTCCTCTTTTAGTTATGATGGTATCTGGTACTATCAACAGACAGATATTTTTGTTTTTATTGTGGAGTACTAGATCTGATCTCTTAGCCAGAATTATCCTATCGGTGGTGACAGGGACGCATCACATCAGAACCAAGGTATTATTAGTGTTATTATTAAAAAAAAACATTCATGATAATAATAGCCTCGTCCTAGCCCGAAAGCATAAAATTTTTCCCATAAAAGTCTTTTAGAATTGACTTAACATTAAGAGTGGTTAAAATAAGTTTTATATTCATTTATTTACCTATATATATATATATATATATATATATATATATATATATTATATATTTATATATATATTTATATATATTTATATATAATTTATATATATATTTATATATATATATATATATATATATATATATATATATATATATATATATACATATATACATATACACATATACATATATATATATATATATATATATATATATATATATATATATATATATCAAGCATTTTCTACAGCTGACGCTGTCTTCCTTCTCTCAGCCTTTGATTCCATCCGTTTCTATCTTCCCAGTCTCCATCTGTTAGACCCAGTCCTCCATAGCCTCGTCCACATCGTCTCTCCACGATCGTCTGGGCCTTCCTCTTTTTCTTCTCCCTATAGGGCTCCACTCCGTTATTTTCTTTATCCACCTATTATCTTCGCTCCGTCTTATGTGTCCATACCATTTTAATCGTTTTTCTTCAATGGTGTTTATTGCGATGATTGATGTTCATTTCTGCTTCTTATTTCTTCATTTGTTATTCTCTCCATACGTGTCACTCTACAACATCTTCTCCAATACTCCATCTCTACCGCGTTAATTTTAGATTTATTTCTTTTGTTGATCGTCCATGTTTCTGACCCGTATGTCATTATGCTTTGTATTATTGATTTGTATATGCGTGTTTTGTTTCTCTTTGTAATGTGCTTGTCCACAGGATCGAATTTAATTGTCTTATGCATGTCCGCGTTTGTCCTAATCTAGCTTTAATCTCTTCTTCTGATGTTGCGTTTTTTTGAAATGGTAGTTCTTAAATATTTAAATCTATCGGTTCCTTTGATTATTGTTTCGTTATCGACTTCTAGATTCTCCACGTTTCCCCTCCTTTGTTGTTAGATATTCCATTTTATCAAAGTTTATTGCTAATCCTGCTTTAGTGTATTCTTCTTTCAGTTTTCTTACCATATAACTGAGGTCTTCCTCATCTTGCGCTATGATTACTTGGTCGTCTGCGAAACTTAGAGTATATAAGTAATCTTCTCGTATTGGGACTCCCATTCCACTACATTTTTGCTTCCATTTTTTTAATGTTTGTTCGAGGTATATTTTGAATAGTGTGGGAGATGTAGAGCATCCTTGTAATAGGCCTTTTGATGTTTGGAGTCTCTTCCCTATTTTATGTCCTATTTTTATGTTCACTATGTTGTTTTCGTAGAGAGCTTTTACTGCGTATATTAGTTCTTTGTCAATGCCTATTTCTTTCATTGCGTTCCATAATCTTTGTCTTGGTACTGAGTCATAGGCCTTTCTTATGTCTATGAAGGTTAGATGAACTTCTCTATTCTTTGCCAGTTTTTTTTTCTATTGTTTGTTTTATCGTGTATATGTGGTCTATACATGATTTTCCGGCCGTAAAGCCTGCTTGATCTTCTCCAATTTTTCCTTTTATATTTTCCTCCATGATATTTTTAATAATTTTTTATTTACCTTACCATTTTAAAACTCGAAGCTCTAAATCTTTATGTGTGAATATTATATACACTGGTGAGCAAAAAAAAATCGATTCTTAACGATTTTGCTTCATTTAACACCGAACCTTGAATTTAATTTTCAAAACAGTATTAGAATGATGATTTTCCACTCTTTCCAATAATACCAAACACATTTGGATTTCAGTTTTACTGATTAAAACGGTTTTACTCAATAGAACTGTTTTTACTCGTTCAGCAACATACTCGTTGCGTGCTAGTCATCCCTATGAAAACACATGCAACTGCATTTTCCTATCGCTCCTTTATCGGAACTTGAACCGTCAACATTTCTGCTATACCTGCTTACTAATTACGTCATTGGAAAATAGATACTACCCTGGTCATTGCCCTATTACAAATAAGCCAATCAGCTGTCTCCAGAGTCTACAGACGTTACCAAGAGACTGGCGCCTTTACACGCTGACCAAGATCAGGAAGAAGATGCACCTCGGAGCGAGACGACCGCTTTATTGTCAACAGAACTCTAAGAATCGTCTCTTGACCGGCGTTGAGGTCCAGCAGGAGTTCCGACAAGTTCGTGGTCGGGATGTCAGTCATTGGACAGTCAGAAGAAGACTTATGCGCAGTTCCATTACTGAAACGGTTGCTTAAGAAGGAGGTGGTTCTATCATGGTGTGGAGAGGCATCTCACTGGATGCGAAAACCGATTTCGTGACTGATGAAACTCGTAGCGATGGAATAACTGCTTACCGGTACATGAGGAGATCCTGCAGGAACACGTTCCTTACGCTGGATTTGTTGGCGATAGCTTCGTGCTAATACACGACAATGCGAGACCACATGTTGCTGCATCGGTGCGGCAATAGCTGGCGGAAGTAGGAATACCCACTTTAGACTGGCCTGCGCGGAGTCCTGACCTCAATCCAATCGATCATATGTAGGATGAGCTCAAAAGAAGAGTTCGAGCCAGAAATCCAGCCCCTGCATCCCTGAGGAACTTGAGGGTTGTGATAGCGGAAGAGTGAGGAAGAATCCCACAGACATTGGTAAAAAAGCTCATCCGCTTCATGAGAAACTAACTGGAAGCAGTAATAAAGGTTGGGGGGAGGGGTAATACAAAATATTGATTTTGGGTTTTATCAATAATTTTAATTGAACTTAAAATTTGTTTAATTTTTCCTTTTTCTTACTCCTATTTTCAATCCTTGTTCTCCTTGTTTCCCCTTTCAATCATTGTAATCCGTAAAAAGCATCATGTATGCTATGGAATTGGGTATCATTAGAAAGGGAATAGAATGGACATTCAAATGATACTAAAATCCATAAAAATATATGAACACTAAATTCTAGGATCCGGGTTAAATGAAGCCAAATAGTTTGAGTCAATTTTTTTTCTCACCAGTGTATATTTTTTTTAATACAAATATGATCCAGAAATTAAAAAAAGTAGATTAGTTAGTTTTTATGACCTGTTATTCCTTACAAGAGAATTTTGTCACAGGGTTTTCACTTCGGAATGAGAGATAATAAGCTGTAAACTTGTATAAAACTTTATTTTGGCATTCTAAAAGTTGTCTCAAAAGTCTCATAAAATCTCGTGTCTGCGTCTTAAGATATTCAAGGTCAAAGGTCACAAAAATCGGTTTTTGGCAAATATCTCGCTTCCTATGGCTTCAATGATATTTGCATCTATTATGAAAATTGTAGAGTATAAAATTCTCTACAAATTTTGTTCTAAACAATTTTTTATTCGCTTAACCGTTTTTGAAATAGAGCGCGGAGGGCGCACAGCGCTCAGCCATACATAGCATAATGCACGGTCAACCGTGAGTCCCGGTAAATAATACGTCGTATAAAGTTAATTATCCACTAAAAAATCCATAATTATGAATAATTATTTGTTAATACATTATATTTAATAATATTTTTCATTTATCAAATATATTTCGTTTAATAATACTTACCTACTTCCTGTAATTAAACAATTGTTAAGTAGAATACTTTATGTATATCTTAATTATATTCTAATATATCTAAATTAGATTTTAAGTAGAAAAGGAATAGAGTAAATACATTTTAATTATGTTCAAATGTGGGGAGGATTTACGTAAAGTTTAATAATTAGAAGGACATGAGTCTCAATTTTCTACTTCTTCTTCATCATCATCTTCGTTGTCAAGGCTATTTGTCTCTAAATCATCAAGGATTTCGTAGCTCGTGTATCACGAAAAGATATGATAGTGAATGATCCTACTTTTCTCGTAATTCTTATGTCAGTTAAATATTTTTGTTGAAGTCTTGTAATGATAGTCTTATCATCTGGTACATACTCCGTAGGGACATCTTTAAGCTCTTTCAATGTAAATTATAAATCTTCATGATTTTCTATATAACAAAAAATCTCTTTCATTGCTTGTGTGACTTGATTATCTTCGCGAGGCTTCTTATCAGTAGATGGTACTCGACTTAAGAAATTAGTATAGCAAATGGTATGGTACTTTGCTTCAGCAGCGATCAAGTCATACTCATAAAGTATACGATCTTTTACTAGTTTTCCTAAGGAATCGCTTCGTTCTTCTGCTTTTTTGATGACATTGTCTTTGAATTCAAGAGTACTAACTTTACTAATCGTGCGTCTGTACTTCCCTTTTTTTTTGTCTCTGTTACTTCATCAGTTGCTTGGCCACAAAATAAGCATAGTTTTTTTGATATCAAACACTTCATTTCTTTTTTTACGAGGTGCACTTGATGATGGTGAAGGTTCACCTTCTTCTAGGCGTCGTTTCGATGCTGCAATAGAATTTTTACTGATATACACTTTTCGACACTCGACATGCACATTCACATAGGTTAAGGTATTTAAATAGTTTATGTGACCATCATTTCTTTCAATACATGCAGTTTTTAAAGTTTGTAAGCCGCGGACTACATTAACAGAATCGCCTTCTGAAAGTGACTTATCACATATAAAACACAAATCAGCCATAACTCTTAAAATTGTACGTCGGTCGTTGCCAAGTTACAATTTAAAACTAACGAATAAATTTGGTTAGTAGAAAGTGGTCCCTTGAAAAAGAAATCGGTCTTAACTATACAATGGAACATTTGTCCCAACTGACTATAAATAGAAAAGGTCGTATTATAGGGGTCTGTATTTCCAGGTATAATCTTAATAGTAATATAAGTATTTAAGAGTTTACACATTTTAAAGAAAAAGTACTTAATTCTTTTTCTACTTAAAATATAATTAAGATATATTAGAATATAATTAAAATATACTTAAAGTATTTCACTTAACAATTTTTTAATTACACGAAGTAGGTAAGTATTATTAAACGAATATATTTGATAAATGAAAAATATTATTAAATATAATGTATTAATTAACAAATAATGCAAATTATTCATAATTATGGATTTTTTAGTGATTCATTAACTTTATACGACGTATTACACAGGTATGCAACAAAAATGCTGTCTGGATGTTTTCAACTGATTTCTATGTATTTAGGTGTTCTGAAAACTAAAAAAATACTCAAAAAATTCCAGAACGTCAGGTTATTTTTTGCAAAACGCAAAATTTTATTATAAAAAGGGTTTTTTTTTTTTGGGCTAACTTGAAGTCATAAATAAATAGGTACAATTTTATTTTGATTACTGTTTTTAAATGTATACAGGCCATAACTATCATTACTTTTTAAATAAAGAACGCCCTGTGTGAGCTAAATTAACAAACATAAACGTTGTAACCAGAACGTGCGCGCTCCGATAGTGTAGAAAGTGGCGCGGTACAATTACGTGTTAACTCGTTATTGTTTTATAGATCTTGGTTCAATATAGTGCAATGTCATCTGTGCGGAAGTGTGTGAATTGGTCTGACAGTTTCTGTGATATTTGTGGCGAATATATGGTATTAAAGCAACAACTTAATATTACGGACTTAGCAAAAAAAGTATACTTCACGTATTTTGGCTTAAAACTTGGAGATCAGGATACAGTTTGGGCACCTCATAAAGTTTGCAAACGATGTGTTGAACACCTTCGAAATTGGTTTGAGGGCAAGAAAACAGGTTTCCGATATGCGATTCCTATGGTATGGCGCGAGCAAAAGAACCATAGTGATGATTGTTAATTTCTTCGTGTAATGTGAAAGGGTATAATTCAAAATGGAAGCAGTCCATTTCATACCCCAATCTGCAATCAGCTATTCGTCCCATCCCTCATGGGACCGAAATACCAGTGCCCAAGGCCCCTGCTACCTTGGAAGAGATTCCAAGTTCTGACGAAGATGGTGCTGTACCTGAACCCGATGACAAGTCAAATTTTCAATTTGAAGATGACAGCAGTCCGAAATTGTTTTCCCAGGGCGAGCTAAATGATTTGGTAAGAGACTTGAATCTTCCCAAAAACGCTGCTGAGTTGCTTGGATCAAGGCTCAAAAGCAGGAACTTACTTTTGCCGGGAGTGTCTTCCTCCTGGTTTAGATATCGTGAGAAGCAGTTCACTTCCTACTTTGCCCAAGAGGACGAGTTGGTTTATTGTACCAATATTGAAGGTTTGATGGATACATTTAAGATCTCATACGACCCAGCACAGTGGCGTATTTTCATAGATTCTTCAAAAAGAAGCCTTAAAGCAGTTCTGCTTCACAATGGCGGTTTCTATGCTTCCATTCCTGTCGGTCATTCCGTACACCTCAAGGAAACCTACAAGAACTTGGAATTGGTTCTTTGCAATTTAAAATATAAAGACCACGGTTGGCAAGTGTGCGGTGATTTAAAAAATCTTGGGCATGTTGCTCGGACAACAATCTGGGTTTACCAATTTCCCTTGCTTTTTGTGTCTATGGAATAGTAGAGACCGAGCAAATCACTGGACCAAAAAGTGTTGGCCTCCGAGAGAGCTTAAAGTTGACGAAAAGAACGTCGTGCATGAAACTTTGGTGCCTCGTCATAAAGTTCTTCTACCACCGCTTCACATAAAGCTGGGATTGATGAAGCAATTTGTAAAAGTCACTTCCAAGGGATGGAAATTGCTTCAGATACTTAATATCAAAGTTTCCAGGCAAAGTTGAAGGAAGGTGTTTTCGTTGGACCAGATATTAGACGGCTTATGGCTGATCCACAATTCATCACAACCATGACGGATCCTCAAAGAGAAGGGTGGGATTGCCTTTAAAGAGGTCATAGAGAAATTTTTAGGCAATAACAAAGACCCTAACTACAAACAAATCGTCAAAAGAATGTTAAAAGCATTTCAAGCTTTAGGTTGACTAATGAGTTTAAAAGTACATTTTCTTCATTCCCACCTCGGCTACTTTCCAGCGAATTTAGGAGATCTGAGTGAAGAGCAAGGTGAACGATTTCACCAAGATATTAAGGAGATGGAAAAAAGATACCAGGGAAGATGGAGCGTCTCAGTGATGGCAGACTACTGTTGGACGCTTCAGAGAGACCTTCCAGATGCTTCCTACAAGCGAAAATGTACCAAAAGAAGTCTCATTGGGAAAAAGAAATGTGTTTAGTGCTTACTAATGAATGTATTTTAGATAAAAAAATAAGTTTTGTTACGCAATTATAAATTAAAAAATTTTTTTTTAGTCTTTTATTTTAAGATGGTAACTTGTTTAACATAGATACCTACATTGTCAGAAAACGTGACGTTCTATGACAAAATGAAAGTCATTTTCTGATTCAGTACACCCAAAAACATAAGAATTACGCAAAAAAACCAAAACAGCTCTCAATTTTGTTTTTTTTTTTTTCTGCAGACTTGTGTTATTTACCGGGACTCACGGTTGACCTTGCATTATGCTATGTATAGCTGAGCGCTGTAACAACATTTAGAATGCTAAAATAAAGGTTTATACAAGTTTATAGCTTATTATCTCTCATTCCGAGGTTGACCCTCTTTTTTGACTTAAGTGACTGTACAAATTTTTTTGCTTGATGTTTCGATTGTTAAATATTAATATTGATTATTAAATAAACAAAATTTTTTTAAACAAACTATTTAATTCTAAATTAAGATTTTACCACAAATTTTTAGATTATAGTCCGAACATCAAAACAGAAACCCTCAACACTTCCCACACCTCCTCAAATATAGAACAAGAAGACTTCCGAGATGAGGAACGGTTTGCCATAACAGACGACGACATGTTATGGGACCTCCCATCTGATACCGTGAATCGACCGCGGCTCAATTTACTCAAAAAACAGATGGAGCAATTGGAGAGAGATGAAGACAGACTGATCATCGAGCACAAATATCGAATGAGGAGCCTCCTGATAAAGAGGAGACTAATGTTGAACAAGGAGAAAAGACAGAGGACGGAGCATAAAAAACGGATGGAGCTATTAGATCTTGAATTAGAATTGAAGAAGAAGATGTTAGAGAGGGAGAATAATGGGAGTTTAGATTAATAACAAAAGTTCATATATTTTCTTTTTGGTTTTTATTACGTAGTCAGTTTGACAGCAATATGGCGTTCATATTTTTGTACAGTTTGTTTTTCTTTTGAACCAATTAATTTTTGTTTTCTTGATAAAGATAAGTATTGTACTCGTGAAAAAATGACACTTCTAGATTTTTGCCTTTTTTCACCTTTTAGGGTGTCTAGCTTACGAAAACCATACTTACTTATTTCCGTCAGTCTATTGGCACGATTACTCTCGAACGAAATCAGATATCAATTCCAAACTTGGCACAAGGGTACAGGGTGATCATTTTTAGACGCCCGGCCTCGATTTCTGAGAAATGTATTTATTTATCTATTTATTGTCAATGCGCCTTGGCATGTATGCGTATGTAACCTTCATCGCGATCTAAAGATTTTTTCTTTTTATGGGTCTAGCACACGTGCTACAGGGAAGTCCCTAAAGCGCTCTAGGAGCGGCATGTATGCGGAAAAAGGGATTCACGTTGTTCTTGAATCGCTGTAAATTGTACTCGGTGGGAAACACAGCCATGGGCAAATTATCCCTTTGGAGATGATGTTCTCTATATAAAAGACTGCTTGAAAAGCGTTGTACGCGGAGTAACAAGCTGAACCTCATACGGACGTGAAGTATTAGCGCGACGTGTATTTCTAACATGCACCTCTCTGGGAGGAATTAAGCGAGCTACATCCTTCGAACACTTTCCATGAAAATACTTGTAGAACAGACTCAAGTCGCCAACCGTTCTTCGATGTTCCAGCGAATCAAGGCCGCCGATCAGTTCCGGGTCTCTAATTAGACGAACAGCTCTTCTCTGAACAGATTCTAACAAATGCAGTGTGTGTTTGGAAGCGGAGCCCCAAACATGGGAGCAGTATTCCATAGTTGGTCGAATTTGAGCTTTGTAAAGAATTAACAGTTGTTGTGGAGTGTAAAGCTTTCTGGTTTGAAATAATATGCCCAACTTTTGAGAAGCTCTCCTTGCTATGTCTGCAACATGTTCATGCCAAGACATATTTGCTTGTTCAAAGTGAATGGAGAGATAAGCGTACTGTCATCTGCAAATCTGTGGATTGGATTCCCGGTCTTTTCCAGCAGATTGTTAATGTAAATGAGAAAGAGAGTAGGAGACAGTATGGAGCCTTGGAGCACACCGGCGCACTATGGGACAGAATCGTGCGTACCGTCTCAAAAATCTGTAACTTTGTCGTTGATTGAAGTAAATAGCTGAAATTTGGTACGTAGTATCTTTAATGTATATACTATCAAATAATGGTACATTCGTTGTTAATTTTTAACCGACTTCACGTGTGTATTTTTTTTTGTTCCTTTTTTTTTTGTTTTTTTTTTTTTTAATGTTTGTTCCAATATTACTCCGCCATTTGTAAACCGATTTTAAAAATTCTTTTTTTGTTTGAAAGGTATTGCTTGCAGTTGGGTCCCATAAATTTTTTTTGGAAATCGGGCGGACAAAATGTCCGTCCGAAAAATTAATTTTTGAATATCTCGGCCATTTATAAACCGATTTTCAAAATTCTTTCTTCTTTTTGAAAGAATTTGTCAACAGGCTGAACACATAAAACAATTTCGGAAATCGGACGGATATTTTGTCCGTCCAAAATATTGATTTTTAGATAACTCTATTGAAAATTTATGAAAATCGGAGGGAGGAAGTCGGTTTTCTTTTTTGCGAGAATTATTTTATTTATAATATATAAAAAATAATACAAAAATAAAAATAACACTTTTTCATACAAAAACCTAGTTTACTTAACTTATGGAATGATAATTATACAGTTTAATGATATACACTATTATTTCGTATTTCTGTTAATATTAGATATGAAAATAGCATATAATAAATGACAAACATCTATTAATCCACTACATAAAATAGAAAAAAAAAAAAAAATTGATATACAAACTACAATTTAAATATCTAAGAGGTTCTTGGCTTCGTCTAACAGTTCCTTGGCAACAGTGACCAATGGTTTTCTGATACTTGATATGTATGGGTCTGACGTAAATAAAAGACCATGAAATACGTCTTCATTCGTTGCGGACCTAGAGCACTTTCTAGCGTGACATAATCTGATATTTTTGTAATCTTTATTACGAGATTCTTGGGCATCCTCAGATAAATTACCAATAGGCAGAACAGCAAAATGTCTAATTATACTTTCCCCATGTATTAAGATCTTATGTACTGAAGAAGGCATGTTATACCACATATATTGTGTAACGTACAATTGTGCAGTAGCGCGAGTATATTCACCAAATTTTTCTGGATTTACAGCAATACCGCATGCCAAAGTCTGAAGAATAACATAAAACCTTTTAATAAGATCCTCATTAACTCCTGTTATTTCTGAAGAGCAGTAGTAGTTCTCAAAAAAACGTCGAGCTGTATTGCCGTCATTGCTATTTCCACTTCCTTGCCGGGGTTTATCAACATGCAATCCCATTCGGCTTCGAAATAGACTTTGTACAAGTTTTTTCTTCTCTACTTTTTTTTATCTTCAGGAGTTCTCGCAGCCCATTTTTTAAACGAAAGATTATATGAAATATGTAAAACTAACCGTACTCGTAAGCATTCATATTATCCTTCTGTCAGTTAGAACTTGTGTAACTTTTCCATCCACCATAGTTAAGAACAGCTCGTGACTTATTTCAATTAGCTGGTCCCCCATGTGTATCTCAGAAATTTTCAAATTATTAATTTGACCCCGAATATCACCGACCACTGAACGGGTTTTCTCGGGCGTTTCTTTTGCAAATTCCATCAGAATTGGTCGGCAATATCGAATAGAAGAGCAAGCCGGATTTTGCCAAAGAACCTCTTGTTTCTGTATCAATCAGCTTTATTGGTACCAAAGACGCTATAAATAAGTTTGCATCCGAGACCAAGTTACTTTCATCTGTTAAAATTTGTTTATATTCACTTTGTCCCGATGAACCATCACATCCCCATTTGGTAAACAATTTAAGATTTCTTCTTGTTGGGTTGTAAATATTTTCAATTTTTAAGATACGGGCAGTAGTGTGATCCAGCAAATCTTGTAGATTTACTTTAGCGCCTGTATCGGTTATTTCAATGCTGGAGGGTGGAGGATAACACAGTTTTTTTGCGTTTGCTAATATATTATATGACGGCAATATATCGAAGTTTTTGTTAATCAGATTTGCTCGAAGTAATCCGTATTGTGATTTCGAAAGATCGAAATCAGCAAAAAGACTTAAAGCTTCATCCGCCGTAAAATATGTTGCATTGCGAGTTTCATGCAACAATTTTTCCTTTATGATCTTTTTTTCATCTCTATCACAATTCCGCATCATTGCAACAACAAAAGCTTCTTCCAATTCTCCTTCAGACCGCGATCCTTGGACGTATGCGTTATGTATATTCTCGAGTCCATATTCTTGAATTAACTCCATATTCTTCCTTTTTTTCGATTTCTCTGACAGATCTTCATAAGACTTTGATGGACGTCCACGTTCTCCAGATGTTTTAGGTTTGATATCCATTGGTATTTCGTCGAACTGTACCTTAAATTCACCGTCTAACCAAGTTGTATTTTTATTAAAGAAACGTTCTTTAGTTCGGTTAGATGTGGTCCAGCGATTGTTAAAAGCTAATATAAGCGATTTTTGAATACTTTTCACTTTTTGAAGACGACAAATGATGGTGTTCTTCTAAGTAATTTTGAATATCTTCTCTTTTTGTCCCATGGTCGATGAAAAATTCGCATAATACTCGTCGAGGCACAACAAATTCACTCATTTTGTTGTATAGGTGCTTCGCAAATATTGTTTTTTACCGAGGTTGGTGAAGACTCTTATGTCGAAGCACAATAAAGTACTGGTAAATGACAATAAAATCAATAACTTTTATACTTCAATTCCGTGAGAAAAATATTATTATCTGCGGGTAGTCACATATTTATCGCGTTCTTATATGATATGATATGATTTCCAATAACAGTATTTCCACCTTACCTAAACTTTAATTTAGGTAGTAATCTATCTTTATATATAAAACACAAAAAATGTTTCTACCTACCCAAGGCAGCTCTACCAGGTAGTAGCAGTTCGGCAATAGCAACAAAGCCGAAAAAAAATCACATATATTTTGTTGGTAGAAAATTCACCACATTGTCAAAAATCACGAGAGCTTCTCTCAAAAAACAACCACTTTATGTATGTATGTAGTTCATTCTCTCAAAAAACAACCACTTTATGTATGTATGTAGTTCAATGCGGTAGTTTGTAAACAAAATTTTGACAACTTGCTGGGATGTAAACAATAGTCACCTGTTCTAGTGATATTACCTGGTAAAGCTGCCTTGTACCTACCTACCTACCTACAT
This sequence comes from Pachyrhynchus sulphureomaculatus, assembly GCA_019049505.1. Taxonomy (NCBI): domain Eukaryota; kingdom Metazoa; phylum Arthropoda; class Insecta; order Coleoptera; family Curculionidae; genus Pachyrhynchus; species Pachyrhynchus sulphureomaculatus. The sequence goes on from CM032451.1 coordinate 95,570,861, forward strand.
ATCTACCTGCCTACCTATGTCCGCTATAGACGCAAGTAGACAATATTATTTAACAATAAAATGTCAGAAATAATCTATTTTTCGGAAAATCTCCTGAATCAAATCTTAAAATTTTTTTTTTAAATATTTTGCATTTTCCTCCCCATCAGGTATTTTTCGTCCCATTTAAAAGGGGGCAGATTCGGGCAAAAATTTTTTTTTGCATTTTTTGCCTTGACTTTTATATATCGCTAACTGTCAAAAGTCTATTTTAAAGTTTCTAATAAGGTTAGAATATTTGATACTGCAAAAACAATCGTGTACCTCTCCAGTTTTTACATAAATGTCTACTTAAATGCTTTTTAAATAAGGTACTTAATAACCATTCTAACCATATATCACACTTACATATTTGCATTGAAAATAATGAAAATATGACCATGTAAACTGGTGCAATTCTGTTCTACATAATCGACATTATTTTGAACGTCAACTTGCAAGTCAAGTTTTATTAAGAAAAAATGAGAAATAATCTATTTTAAATTCTATGTAATTTGTATTAGACATTCAGTTAGATATGTGCATTAACAAAATATTCAATATCGAACATTCGCAAAACCTATTTTTGAGACGGTACGCACGATTCTGTCCCATAGTGCGGCGTTGATAGTGAAGGTGTTAGAAAGAAATCCGTCGACCGCCATTCGTAAAGAACATTCTGTGATGAAACATGAGAGCCACAAACAGAACTTTTCAGACATATCATAAGAGCGTAGCCTGTACATCAAATATTGACCAACACATTTTTCTATACAGTCTACCCTGGTCAAAACACATTTTTCTCACCGAAAAAGAAAGTTTTTTCATACTGGAAATTTTTTTGGAGTCATTTAAACTTTTTTTTACATTTGTTTGTTAATCAAATAACAACAAATGCGATTTTTCGGTCATTTTGAAAAAAAAAAATTTAACAATTTTTATCATGTCTGGTAGAGAATCGCCAGACCTTTATTTTTAATAAAATCATTTTCGTTAACGTGAAAATGTATCTAGACTGTGCAATTTTAAATGTTTTTTTGACTGCACTATTTATAGTAAAATATATAGGGTGTTAAAGAGTGAGATTGCTTTCTATATATGGTGTTATAGATTTTTTCGGGGTTTGTGGAGTCGAGGAATATGAAAATTAAGTTATTTTTTTCATTACTTTCAATTTTATTGGGGGAAGGGTTGAAAGATATAGAGTGGTAAAATATTTTATGGTTTCAGTAGTATTATGAGGTTTTTTTCAGGTTTTTGATTGTGATAATGAACAAATTTTAAGTGTAATTATTTATTTACTATATATAATTATGCAACGTATAAACTAAGGGAGTTCGAAGAGTAATTTCATATTGATTTATCTGTATATTTTTATATTTTTTTCATATTTCAATTCAGAGTTCTTTGAGTCAATGGAACGAAACATTACATCATTATTTTTCTATTACCAATATTAACAGGGATTAGGTGAAAGGATGGGGAAGAAGGTTTGAAAGGTAGTTTGCAAATATATCATAATATACTGCTATTTCTATGTTCTAGTTTTTTCGTTATTCCCACTTTATCAGAAATTGTCGCGAAGTATAACGAGTCCAACGAAGGTTTTGCAACACCGGCAAGGAACACTCACTCGAAGGAGCGCGTTGTCAGGACGCCTGAAATCATTCAACGGGCTCAGGAGCTGATTTTTGAAGATCCAGGGCAGTCGATCCGAAAATTCTCGTCGGTTGTCCGTGTGAGTGAAAAAACTATGCGTCGAATCGTCGAGGAGGACCTCCGCTACAAGTCTTATACAGTTAAAGTGACGCAGATGCCTTCCAAAGCTGTCAGGACAAAGCGAGTGGAACGCTGTAACCTGTTTTTGTGTTCTTTACGAAACAATGCTGCCGGAGCCCTCATGTTTTTTTCTGACAAAAAAAATTTTACTGTCGATGCGAAAATTAATCGAAGGAATGATGGCTGGCTTGCCCATGATCCTGAAGATGTTCCCATTGTTCCTAGAACGAAATTTTCGAATAATGTTCACGTGCTAAGTGTTGTGTCCGGTGAGGGTGATGTAATGCCACCGCATTTCTTTAACAAAGGGGAAAATGTCACAAAAGAAGTTTATTTGCATGTTCTAATAAATGTGGTGAAGCCGTGGATGGAAACTGTATCGTCTGGAAAGCCGTATCTTTTCCAGCAAGACGGTGCGCCTGCGCACACGTCATTTGGTGCAAAATTGATTGTCGGACAACGTTGACATGTTTTGGTCCAAAGAGTTTTGGCTTCTCAACGGCCTAGATTTAAATCGTTTGGAGAGCGTGGTTGAAAGGGTCACTAACAAGTTGAGGCATCCAAACGTCGTATCATTGGGAGCCGCTATTAAAGCGGCATTCGCCGATATGGACCGTGACTCATTAAAACGGGCCTACGACCGTTTCAGACCGAGAATGGAGGCGATCATTCAAGCAGAAGGGGGTTATATTGAGCAAATGTGTTATTTATGACCTAACAAACAATTTAGTAAAAAAAATGATTATAAACTTCTCCATTTTTGCCATAAAAAATTATGTTTCAAAAAAAATGTTTAATTTGTCTGGATTTTGGCGTCGCAACCTGTATATCTGGTCTGTTAGCAAGAATTGTCCTGTCGGTGATGACTGGGATATCCCACATCAGAATCAAGTTATAAGTATTAAAATTGACTTAATATTGAGAATGGTCAAAATAAATTTTGTGTTCGTTTATTTAGTCTGCCATTTTAAAATTCGATGCTCCAATTTGTTATGTGTATTATATATTTTTTTTAAATGCAAATGATTTGCAAATTTAAAAAAAGTAGATTAGTTTAAGCGAGTTAATTTTTATGACCTGTTATTCTTTACGAGAGTTTTTTTTTGCTTGATGTTAGGATTGTTAGATATTAATATTGATAATTCAATAAACAAAATTTCTTTAAACAGACCCTTTATTAACTTCTATTTTATTCTAAATCAGTATTTTACCAGCGCACAGATTTTTAGGTTATAGTCCGTACATCAAAACAGAAATCCTCAACACTCCCCCATCTCCTTAGTTCAATGGTTATAAACTAAATATATAATAAAAGACTGTTTTTTGTCAATTTCCACTGGTTTATTTAAATTGTGATGACGCGTTTTGCTGTCGATGCAGCTTCTTCAGATCTATATTTTACACTGTGATCTGAAGAGGCTGCATCAACAGCAAAACGCGTCATCGAATTTAAATAAACCAGGAGAAATTGACTAAAAACAGTTTTTTATTATATATTTATAATGAATTTCCATCAAGTAGAAGCTACAACCATCCAAAATAGGTTATAAAGTAACTCTAGACCTTTCAAAATAAATTCTTTCTTTTGGTTTGCAAACTAATCTTTGACAACAATAATTACTTCTTTATTTGAATGAAATGTTTGTTCCTTCAAAGGTTTTTTTCAGTTTTGGTAATAGGTAAGAACCCGGGGACAATAAAATAACTATAGAAATGATAAGGTATGGAGGGGTATCGATAATACAGTCTCTTCAAGCTCTATTTAACAGGTGCATTATAGAAAGTAAAATGCCAAACACCTTGATAGTGCTTATTTTTAAAAAGGGGAACAAATTTATATTGGAGAATTACAGATCCATCAGCCTGTTATCGATACTGTACAAAATACTCATTAGAATTATAACATATAGATTAATGAACAAATTTGACAATTATCAACTACGTGAACAAGCGGGATTTAGACGGGAATACAGCACTTTGGACCATCTTGAAATAATTAGATTATTAGTGGAAAAAATAAATGAATATAAGGTCACCATGTGGATAACAACGGTTTACTACGAAAAAGCATTTTATTCGGTAGAGATATGGGCAGTCCTTAACGCCTTAAACAACAGCAGAATCGATGAAAGATGCACAACTCTTCTTGAATACATATATAACAGTGTCACTTCACAAATAATGTTTAAAGAAAAAAAAACAAATAAAATTAAAATTAAAAGAGGAATTAGACAAGGTGTCTCGATGTCCTCAAAGCTGTTCACGTTGACTCTAGAAGACATGCTCAAATCGTTAAAGTGGGAAAATACAGGAATACTAATAGACGGTGAGCGATTAAATTACTTAAGGTTTGCAGATGATATCATTCTAATCGCCAACACAAAAGAAGAATTACAAGAAATGCTGATGAAATTAAATAACAAGTCTCGAGAAATAGGTCTAAAAATAAACTTTACCAAAACCAAATATTTGAACAACGAAAGTGAAGATAACAGCCAGGAACTACTAATAGGAGGGGAAAGAATAGGAAAAGTACAAACATTCATCTATTTAGGACAAAAATCGAATTATTGAAAAAAATAATTTAAAGGCCGACTTGGATAGAAAAGTCTCGTTAGCGTGGTCTGCGTTCGGAAGGTTACAATCTACATTTAAATTGGACATCCAAAATACAATAAAAGCCAGAGTATTCGATCAAATGTACAGGGTGAGTCAACGATAGAGTAAAGTTCATTATCTCATTTGTTTCGGGAATGACGAAAAAATGTTAAATACAATAGTTTTAGGGAATGTGAAGGTGTACAGTTTAAAATTATTTTTGAGTATACAGGGTACTTCAAAAAACTGTGGCCGATATATGTTTTTTTTTAAATGGAATTTATTTTTAAATTTTGCGTAAAATTTTATACTTCTTTATTAATAATATTATATACCTAAACCTAGTATTTTTTTCTAATATTTCAATTTTTTTTTTTAAATACTAGTTTTCAGTTTTGTAAAAAATTGCCAGTAGCGACACTGTTTCTGAAGGTTGAATACTCATAATTGTTACGAGTTTGGTTCTATAGAGATGAAAAAAAGATATATGTAAAGAAATCTGAATTAAATGCTACAAGGTGTTCAAAATACATTTATGCATTTCGACTATTTTAAATTGAAAAATCTCAAATTTTTTAAACGGCACACCTTGTATATTATTATTTTTTCTGATAGATTTTACAAAAAACCCTCCAACTTTTATTAAGTATGTCATATACCTATTTCTAATAGTTTTCGATTTATTTTGAATTTTTCAATTTTTACCCTTGTTTTTAATACACTTATGTTATAATATCATAATTGCCAAGAAAAAACAAAAATTTAGGCATTGTTAAATTTTGACATGTCTATTAAGCAAGTCAAAATAGTTTAATTTGTTGTAGTAAGTGAGGTATAAAGGTAATAGTTATGGATTTTCCTAAAAATGAATTAATTGATATGGTTTATATACTGGGCGAGGCGGGAAAAAAATGTCTTTTGGCAGTAAGGCTTTACGGAGCGAAGTACCCTAACAGACGTATACCATCTAGAAAATCTTTTCAGTGCTTAATGGAATGGTTTGATGGTAGTGGTAGCGTTGAGTATACCAAACGGAAAGTAGTAAACCAGAATGCTACCAATGAGGAAAAAGAAATGGAGATTTTACTTCATGTTGAAGATAATCCCCAGGTCAGCAGCCGTCAACTAGCTGACTTATCTGACACATCCCAATCTACGGCTAATCGCACCACGACAAAATACAAGTATCATCCCTTTCATATGGAACTACACCAAGAACTTCAAGACCGTGATTTTGAACGAGTAAATTTTGTACCACCATGAATGGAGCAATAGAGGCCGATCCAAATTTTTTATCTAAAATAATGTTTTCTGGTGAAGCTACTTTTCGCAGTAATGGAGCAGTTAACAGCCATAATATGCATTATTATTCAACAGTTAATCCATTTTGGGTCTGGGAAGTTCAAAACCAAAACCATTGGTCGCTTAATGTATGGTGTGGAATATTAAATTTTCGAATTATTGGTCCGTATTAACGGGCCTAGACATCCAAATTTTTTGCAGAACGAATTACCTCAGCTTTCATTCTCGAAACAAATGAGATAATGAACTTTACTCTATCTTTGGCTCACCCTGTACAACCTTAAGTTTTAGAATTATAAGATTTCAGTATCTTTTGAAATTTTGTGGTTGAGTCACCAATTATTCCAAATCAACTATTCGATTCAACAAGTCAATTCAATAATTTAATCAATTTTTATTTTGTAAGGAATACATTCTTTTGTACTTCACTGGATTTTCTTTTAAATTAGGTACTTTGTATTGTATCATATTGAGCTTTCTTTTCATTTAAAGTAGATACTTTGTTTTGTATCAAATGTTAATTTCCTTTAATGTGCGTTTCTTTCGGGAGTTGAGGCTGTGTTCTCCAGGTATTAACTTCCTGGCGTTTCGTTGACACTGCGGTCAACATTTTCAAAGGCGATGGTCGAAGATTTCTTGGCTGTCCACTATCAACTGTGTTCGACGATGTAGCGCTGTCTAGTTTTGTGTGCTCCGGAGTGCTCGTAGAAGTTCTGGTTCTGGAAATAAGTGTTGCTTAAGCAGCAGACCGATGGAGTGGCAATGGAAAGCACACTAAATCAAGTTGTAGCCAATTTCTTTATGGAAAAATTCGAGCAACATGCACTAACAAGCTGACATCTCACTAGTTCTGATATGTTGATGATATATTTGTTATATGGAGCCATGGGGAACAAGATCTGGACGAGTTCTTGAGACACATGAATTCAATTAACAATAGAATCTAATTCACCGTGGATAAGGAAAAAGATAAACAAATCGCTTTTCTAGATATGCTAACTGAAAGAGAAGACAACGGAAAATTAGGTCACAGGGTGTATCGTAAACCAATACATACTGACAGATATTTAAAGGACTCGAATCATAACCTTAAATAAAAAAGAGGGGTAATAAAAATTTTGACAGACCGAGCAATCCAAATATGTCGACCAAAACACCTGCCACATGGATAAGAACATCTAACAACAGCTTTACAGAACAACAGTTAATCTCGGCAAGAAATAGAAAGAGAGAACATGGCCTCAATTCCCGAAAAAAACCCACATTAATTCAACCGGTCCTGAAGGCCTGCATTCTTAATTTCCTTTCTTTTAAAATAATCTATCAGTTAATAAACGTTTTCATTTATTTTTCCAAGTTTTTTTTTTATCTCTGGCCACATAATACACCTATAGGGCCGCTTTAATTAGAAATAAGACGTTGGTGGCTCCTTCCGGCTTAGGTAAAAATATAGATGAATAGGGAAATAAAAGACCGAACCTTAAACCTGAGATAGAGCTAGCAATTTTAGGTCGTAGACATTTGACTAAGATAAATCTACAGAACCTAACTGGGTGCCGGGATATTGATCCGTGCCGATAGTTCTTTTATTTTATACAATTTTCTAAATTGGGGTTTTGGACTAGTTATTAGCTCCGTGAAGAATTAATTGATAACAAATTGGCGCATCCAAGATACGTAATAACGTGCGTGGAATAATACTGATCGACTATTTTGAGAAGGGGCGAACAATCTTCGAAGTTTGAGGAATTTGCGGTCGGTTCTATGATATATATATATAAAAAATGCAACGTCTCTCTGTTTGTCTGTCTGTTCGTTAGTGAGCTTATCACTCGAGAACCACTTAACCGATTTACGTGCTTTTTTTTTTAAACATACATATGTTCCCTGGCCACGTTATAGGATTACGTTAGGTAACATAATACGCAGTGGCGATAATAGTGAATCAAGTCGGAAAAAAGTTTGCCGCTAGCGCGTTCTCTTGAAATACACTGCCTAAACCATTAAATATGGAAAAATATCAGGCAGCAAACAGTATAATATATATAAAATGCAATTTCATTCTGTCTGTCTGTCTGTTCGTTAGTGCGCGCGTGTTCTCTTTCCAGGTTATATAACAATAATAATAATAATCTATAGTATAAAATATATATAAAACTAGCCGGGCCCGCGGCTCCACTCGCGTGGGCTTGATTTACTACTATCGTCACTGCTTATTCCTTATGTTACCCAACGTAATAAAATATCTCCCATTATTTCCCCTTATCTCCCAATATTTCTCCTTATCTCCCATTATCTCTACATAATTTCCATTATCTAGGCGTATCTCAGCTCATCTCCCATTATTTCTCCTTATCTCCCATTATTTCTCCTTATCTCTCATTATCTCATCTTATTTCCCATTATCTAGGCTTAACTCGACTTATCTCGCAATATTTCTCCTTATCTCCCATCATTTCTCCTTATCTCCCATTATTTCACCATAACTCCCATTATCTAGACATCTCTGCTTATCTCCCATTATTTCTCCTTATCTCCCATTATTTATACTTATCTCCCTTTATCTTACCTTATCTCCCATTACCGAGGCTTATCTCCCATTATTTCTCCTTGTCTCCCATTATTTCACCTTATCTCCCATTATCTAGGCTTATATCGAATTATATAGAACATATGTATAAATTTATAAAAACACGTAAATCGGATAAGTGGTTCTCGCGTGATAAACGCACTAATGGACAGACAGAGAGACATTGCAGTTTATATATATTATAGATTATAGATATTCTCTGCTACATAATATTGTTCCATATTAACTGGTTTAGATTGTGTATTGCAAGGGAACGCGCTACCGGCAAACTTTTTTCCGACTTCATTCACTATTATCGTCACTGCTCATTCCTGATGCTACCTATCGTAATAAAATATAGCCTATAACCTGGCCAGAGGACATATGTATGTTTTAAAAAAAAAGTACGAAAATCGGATAAGTGGTTCTCCAGTGATAAGCGCACTAACGGGCAGACAGACAGACAGAGATACGTTGCATTTTATATATACTATAGATGTAATAAAATATATATCTATAACCTGGTCAGAGAACATATGTATGAATTTAAAAAATCACGCAAATCGGATAAGTGGTTCTCGAGGGATAAGCGCACTAATGGACAGACAGGCAGACAGAGAGACGTTGCATTTTAAATATATTATAGATATAGATTATTATTATTATATAATCTGGCCAAAGAATATATGTATGAATTTAAAAAAAAGACACGTAAATCGGATAAGTGGTTCTCGAGTAATAAACGCACTAATGGACAGACAGACACACAGAGAGACATTGCATTTTATATATATTGTAGATTATAGATATTCTCTGCTACATAATATTGTTCCATAATTAATGGTTTAGGCCGTGTATTGCAAGGTAACGCGCTAGCGGCAAACTTTTTTCCGACTTCATTCACTATTTATGTCACTGCTCAATCCTTATGCTACCTATCGTAATAAAATATAGCCTATAACCTGGCCAGAGAACATATGTATGTTTAAAAAAAAAAAAAGTAAGTAAATCGAATAAGTGGTTCTCCAGTGATAAGCGCACTAATGGACAGACAGACAAACAGAGAGACGTTGCATTTTATATATACATATATATACAGACAGATTTTATATATATTATAGATGCAACGTCTCTTTGTCTGTCTGTCCCATTAGTGCGCTTATCATTTGAGAACCACTTATTCGATTTATGTGTTTTTTTTTTAGATTTATACATATGTTCTGCGGCCAGGTTACAGGATATATTTTATTACGTTAGGTAATATAAGAAATAAGCAGTGACGATAATAGTGAATCAAGTCGGAAAAAAATTTGCCGCTAGCGCACCTTCTTGGAATATGCTGCCTAAAAATATCATGTAACAAAGAATATAATATATATAAAATGCAACGTCTCTCTGTCTGTCCGTTAGTGCGCTTATGCGCTTATCATTCGAGAACCACTTATCCGATTTACGTGTTTTTTTTTTAAATCTTGACTTAATATTTATCAAAAAAAAATAATATGCATATACAAAACGCAACGTCTGTCTGCCTGTCTGTCCGTTAGTGCGTTTAGCACTCGAGAACCGCTTATTCCGATTTATATGTTTTTTTGTGTTCTATGTTGCGTTAGGTAACATAAGGAATAAGCAGTGACGATAATAGTGAATCAAGTCTACGTGAGCGTAGTCGCGGGCATGACTAATTTGAAATAAAATACAGTAGTAGTCTTATTGTAAACCTGTTTGAAAATTTTCGCGAGACCGAAACACGCGTCAGAGTGATCTGAATAAATTTAATGAAACAATTATATTGTATTTTATTTCAAAAGTGTGAAAATCATCGAAGTCTATTAACGTAGTAGTTTTTGGTTTATTGGTTCGTTTTAATGGAAATCAAGAAAAAAGCCTCATTTATTGAAGAAAAAAAGTGTTGTTTCACCAAGATAATAAACCAGCTCACAAGTTCATAAAATCGATGGTGAAATTGAACCAGTTGGGTGTGAATTGCTTTCTCATCCGCCAGATTCCCTAGATCTGGCTCCCAGCGATTATTACCTCTTTCCAAATTTGAAAGAGTGGCTCCAGGGAAAGAGATTTGGGTGAAATGAAGATGTTGAATGGAAAATTGAGGCCTATTTAAGAGAGCTCGACAAATGGTGCTATATGAAAGTTATCCAAATGTTGGACTATTACTGGAATAAGTATATGGCTCTTAGAGGAAACTGTGTTAAAGAATAAAATCGATTTTTGGCAAAAACATTGTTTTTTCTTCAAAAGTTTCGAGACTGTTCACTCCATGTACTATATTGGTTCCACATTTTAAATGCTGAGGAAGTAACAAAATAATAAAAAAAAAACATTTATTTTTTAAATATATATTTTATTTCAAGATACAAATAACTTTTGACTTGCATACATGTATGTACCGGGTGGCGAAATAAGAAACGCCTCCGGTTATATCTCCGGTGCCTTGCCATAATAAAAAAAAATACAGTAGACGTTAGCGAAAGTCTTTGGAAATTAATTAAGTTTCTAAAACTGTCGCAAGAGGGCGTTTCACTCACACATCATATTTTCTTGTTTTTTTTTTTTCGTAAATATACCTACTTCAATTAGATCGATCCAAAATATGTCTGCCTAAGTTTACTCTAAAGCTGTGTTCCCTAATACATTCAATTCATGTTTAATGAAATACACGTAAGTTTTCCGCAACTAAAATTAATAAGCTTTGTATTGGTTAAATGAGCATTCCTTGTAGAATTACTTGCCTTGTTTAAAGAGTCGTCGGTAGTGATCTTTATCCAGTACATAATCATATTTTTGTATTGAAAATCTTGTATGCAAATTTTTATACTTAATTGACTTCTATCTTTAGATATAAATCCTCTTCTTCTTTTCAATGTTTTGACTTTTTTACATAAATTATAATAAACATACAGGATCTGTCTCAAACATAAGTAGGATAAATCCACCGTTGCCAGCGCCTCTGCCAGTCTCAATATGCTTCCTGGAAGGCGCCGACAGGAATCTCGTTCAGGCACCCCGTCACGGCCTCTTTGACTTTATCTAGCGTTCCAAAATGGTTGCTTTTCAAGCTACTTTTTATTCTTGGAAATAAAAAGAAGTTCGGAGGTGCCACATCGGGGCTGTAGAGCGGCTGGGGCAGCGTTGCCACCTTGTGCTTGGCAGGTACTCGGTCACGAGGAAAGCGGTGTTGGACGGCGCGATGACGTGGTACAGCCTCCAGTTGGCGAAGATTTCCTTCCTAAAGCGTTGCACTTTTTTCCCAGCCTTTCGAGTACTTCCACGTAAAACTTACTGTTTAATTTTGTCGCGTATCGTTGCTCTGTGGAACGTGGCATCGTGAATTCGTGACGCGACTCTTGAATAGGGGTCCAGTCTAGTAGCGATCGGCATACTAATACATAACTATCGCTGCAAAACTATAAGTACGTGAAATCAAACGTCGTTGCAAAACTAAACCAGCTGGCCACCGCCGGCATGTTCACTGTGCCTCATAGAGATACCGCGCAAGTAGAAGTTGTATTATACGTAATAATAGAAAAAAATATGAGCAGCATCTCTTGAGAAACTCCACGAGGTACATTTTAACCATCCAGCGGTAGCCGCCCGGCTTCATTTTGCGACGACGTTTTGTTATGCGTTTTTATCTTTTTTGCAGCAATAGTTCTCTGACATGGTTTATTTAAATTGCTAGTTGTAAAGAAAATTAATGCAAAAATGTTAAATCTTAGCGGTAGCTTTAGAAAATTATTTTAACCTACTTTTATCCAGTATTGCAATAATTTCTTTTTCAAGACTATACAGTAAATGGCTTTTGTTTTTTGGCCAGCCGGTACATATTTGGTAATGCATAAAGGATAAAAGTGTAACAGGATTACTTAACGCTATTTTTAATATATCATCGGTCCTTACGTTTATTTGCATGTTTTATTTGTTTTTGTACTTATAGTACTTTTATTTGTGGGTTAACTTTACAGTTTAAATTGCCTATAATCGTTAAGGGTATTAAGTAAAATATTTTCCAATGTGGTTGGACCAGCTAAAAATAAGAAAAGAAAGGAAATTAATAATTGTATATGTATATATATATATATATATATATATATATATATATATATATATATATATATGTATATAGATATATATATAGATATATATAGATATATATATATATATATATATATATATATATATATATATATATATATATATATATATATATATATATATATATAGATATATATATATATATATATATATATATATATATATATATATATATATATATATATATATAATATATATACATTTAACTTCGAAATGTGTTAGTGCATGTTTTATGTTTAGGATTACACCCAAATAAGGTCATGACGTCACAAGCCTTGTCTGTCAAATGTGACAATTAAAATTTAAAACTGGGAAAAAAAAATATCGAAAAAACGTTATAAAGAAAAAAGGGTTGTATTTTAGTTTTACATCTATATGCCAATTTTTAAAAAAATTTGACAAAATTCACTTTTTTCAATTATGTCCCCGAAAATGATAATCGAAAGTTTTTTCTTATAAAATTAAACACATGGGCTGAAAAGTCCCGGGCCTAACACATAGATGGCGCTAGTTTTATTGCAGTCACCTTTTTTTCAGTTAATACTAACCTTCAAAAGACAGCTGTTAAAATTTCATGATATTCTATTCATTAGTTTGTGAGTTATTGTGCTAAGAGTGACGCTACTTTTGTTATTTTCAAAACAATGGATCAAAAACAATTTCGTGTTTTAATTTTACACTGCTTCTTGATGGGAAAAAAATACCGTTCAAGCGAAGCAATGGCTTGAAAAGTGTTATGGGGACTCCGCTCCATCAGAAACAACAATAAAACGTTTGGTTTGCTGACTTCAAACGTGGTCGTAGAGACACCGATGATGCAGAACGCAGTGGACGTCCAAATGAGGGCGGTAACACCAGAAAATATCAAAAAAATCCATAAAATCGTTTTGAATGATCGAAAAGTGAAGTTGCGTGAGTTAGCTGACATCGTAAAGATATCAAAAGAACGTGTTGGCTTTATATTGCATGAGCATTTGACTATGAGAAAGCTCTGTTCAAAGTGGGTGCCGCGTTTGCTCACTGTTGATCAAAAAACAAGAACGTGTTGATGATTCTGAGCAGGTTTTGGCCATGTTTAAACGTAACAAACCGGAATTTTTGCGTCGATATGTGACAATGGATGAAACATGGATCCATCACTTCACTCCGGAATCAAAACGATCGTCATCTGAGTGGACAGCAACTGGTGAACCTCGTTTCCAAACCAAAGCGCCCGAAAGCACAACAATCGGCTGGAAAGGTTATGGCCTCGGTATTTTGGGATGTGCGTGGTGTAATATTCATCGACTATCTTGAGAAAGGAAATACCATCAACAGTGAATATTATATAGCGTTGTTGGAGCGGTTGAAGCCCGAAATTGCAAAAAGCTCTGTTCAAAGTGGGTGCCGCGTTTGCTCACTGTTGATCAAAAACAAGAACGTGTTGATGATTCTGAGCAGGGTTTGGCCATGTTTTAAACGTAACAAACCGGAATTTTTGCGTCGATATGTGACAATGGATGAAACATGGATCCATCACTTCACTCCGGAATCAAAACGATCGTCATCTGAGTGGACAGCAACTGGTGAACCTCGTCCAAAGCGCCCGAAAGCACAACAATCGGCTGGAAAGGTTATGGCCTCGGTATTTTGGGATGTGCGTGGTGTAATATTCATCGACTATCTTGAGAAAGGAAATACCATCAACAGTGAATATTATATAGCGTTGTTGGAGCGTTTTGAAGCCCGAAATTGCAAAGAAACGACCGCATATGGCAAAAAAAAAAAATTTTGTTTCATCAAGACAACGCACCGTGTCACAAGTCAATCAAAACAATGGCAAAAACTACATGAATTGAACTTCGAATTGCTCCCACAGATCCCACATCCACCGTATTCGCCAGATTTGGCTCCCAGCGACTACTGGCTGTTCGCAGACCTGAAAAAAAAATGCTCGCCGGTAAGAAATTTCGCACGAATGAAGAGGTTTTATCGCTGAAACTGAGGCCTATTTTGAGGCAAAAGATAAATCGTTCTACAAAAGTGGTATTGAAATGTTAGAGCGGCGCTGGAATGATTGCGTTGCTCTTGATGGAGATTACGTTGATGAATAAAGCTAATTTTGAACCAAAAAAAACGTGTTTTCTTTGTTAGGCCCGGGACTTTTCAGCCCATGTGTTATATTATATACTTTTTTAGTGGTTAATATTTTACTAAATGTTACGAAAAAAAAATTAATTAGGCGGTAAAATTAGGCTGAAAATTTATTTTTTTCAAAAAGTTGCAATTTAACAATGCAATATTGGTGCAAAGCTGCTTAATATTTAGGATACGTCAATTTTTAAGGATTACTGTTATAAAAAAATTAATGCTATTTACTAAATAAAAAAACGTTTCTTAAGTTTGTACGCTTCTTCCTTCCTGTTCAATGCACATAATAGTTCTGTTATAAATTTCATGACGAACATTCGCATAGAAACTCCTGCTTGATTTCATTTACAGACTGGCAGCTGGTTTCCTCTAAGTGTGCGATATTTTCAAAAGGTCTCTGAACATAAACTAAATTTTTTAAATACCTCCACAAAAAAAAGCCACATAGGAAAACCTACCACTCCATTTCCCAGAAAAGTTTTCATCCAGCCAATTTCTAATTTCCAAGGTGCTGTGACTAGGTGCTCCATCTTGTTGGAAGTACATTTTCATTCTTTCCTCTAAACTAAGATCTTCCAGTTCATTGGAAAGTAAGGTTGTTTAGAAACTATAAGTACCTCGCAGCTGTAAAATTTTTCTCTAAAAAAAACGGTCCAATAATTCTGATATTAAAAATTCGGCACTGCACCAAACCAAGTTTTCAAGGAATATTAATCTCTTGTATCTATTGTAAAATTTGGGATTGCTGTCGCCCACCATCTACAATTTTGCGACGAGACAACACCATTAGAATTAAAAGTACATTCATCACTGAACAAAATATACTTTGTAAATGACGGGTCTTCTTCAGTTTTACTTTGCAGTTAGAAAGAAAAATACACGCGCCCATCATAATCTTGTTCTTTGATAGTGTGGACCAACTTTGGTTTATAAAGGTTTAAACTTATTTTTCTTAAGCATTCTGAACTGAAATATAAGATAAACCTACATTGTGTGATATTTTGGCAATTGAAGTTCTAGGCGTTTCAATTACACTCTGCATAACTGCAAACGCAGCATCCCCATTAGTAACCCAATGTTCATGTTAACGTTTAAAATTATTCTCCACACATCCAATATTTTTACAGTTGGTAAGAATTATTCCTACTGTTGTATGCGTTATAACTTTTTCCGAATGTCGTTGGTTAAAAATGACGGCAGCTTCTCTTTGAGTTTTGTAGTTATCACCCGCGATCAAAACTATTTCTATTTTATCCTGCTTAGTCAATTTAATTGGCATTTTTATTAAAGGAGAAAATTTAGAAAACTGTTATTATTGCATTAATAATAGGGAACAAACTAATATCAGCTTGATGTTTTATGTGACAAAGGAACAAAACACGAAATCCATGGCAGCTGCAACAAAGATACGTGAAAGCCTATCATATTATAATTTTGTTTGACTTAATAGCAAAACCTGAATGTGTATTCTTTCCACCAATATTGCGTTGCAAAACGTTGTAACGATTTTTAAAAATCTTAATTTTGATCTTTGGAAAATACGTTAAAAACATTTAAAATAAACTATTCCCAAATAAAATTAAGAAAGAGCGTCTCGCGAATGTTCGCCTTATAATTTATAAAAGAACTATTTTGTGCATTGAAAAATGAATTAAGAAACTTAAAAAACTACAAATCTGCTCAAATTTATTACATAACATTAATATTTATTATATTAGCGCTTAGAAGTTGAGTTGTCATAAAAATTATGCACCAAGATTACATTGTTAAACTACGACTTTTTGACAGAACTCGTTTATTAGCTTAATTTTAAGGCCTAATTATTTTTTTTTCTTAACATTTAGTGAAACATCAACTAATAAAAATAAGTACATAAGATAATTTATGTGGAAAAACAGCTGATTGTCATTTTAGGGGAAAAATAATTGAAAAAAAGTCAATTTCATCAAATCTTTTCGAACATTGGTACATAAATGTAAAGCCGCAATATAATCATTTTTTCTTTATAACTTTCTTCGATATTTTCAATAAAAATACCATTTTTTGACATTTTAAAATTTAAATGTCAACATTGACAGGCAAGGCATGTGACGTCATGACCTAATTTGGGTGTAATCCTAAACATTAAACATGCACTAACATATTTCGAAGTTAAATTTTCAAATATTCTTATAATAAAAATTTTTCCCATATGGTGCAAACTTTATGAATGGCACTGTATATATATATATATATATATATATATATATATATATATATATATATATATATATATATATATATATATATATATATATATATATATATATATATATATATATATATATATATATATATATGTATATATATATATATTTTTTCAATTTCTTGGGCTTTATGGTTCTTTTGTTTTAAGGATAGAGAAATTACATCATGTTCTAGTTAGAATTTATTGAAAACGTTTCGCCCCGATTTTCAGGCTTCTTCAGTTCATCTAAAAATTGAAATTTTCTGTTTTGGATATTCAATAGGACGCACAAATTTTTTTAATTATGAATATATAAAATTCTTAAACTTATAATACAATGTAGAAGGTGAAAATAATAATAAAAATACACTCAAAATATATATGAAAACTTACATGTGTGGGTTGAAACGAAGACACACTTAACATTCTTTAAAAGGTGTTACTAAGACGGTCACATTTTTTTAAAATAACTTTAGATTTGTATAGGGAACGAAAGTCATCCTTTGGTTTGTTTAAGTGTTTTTTTTATTTATTTATTATCTGCTATTGAGTTACTATGAGAAGAGTCCGAAATAAATATGACTCAGACCCCTAACGTCGCTTTTGTCGTTTATATTGTTTTTCTCTTTATTAATACAGATCATTTCATGCATTGATCTTTTAAAATAATTTGACTCTTTTTTTAGGATTTTTGTATTTTTAAAATCAAACGAGTGTTTGGTTTGTTTAACGTGTTTTGATAGAGCTGTTGGGTTATTCTTATCATACTTATGGCCATTCAGTCTAGTTTCTAGATGTTGTTTAGTCATGCCGATATAACAGCCGTTGCAGTTTTGACATGGAATAGAATATATCAGGTTTGATTGTTTCAGTAGGGGTGTTTTGGATTTTAGGGGGGTAAAAAGGTGTTTTAATGAGTTATGCGTTTTGTGGCAAACAGTTAAATTATGTTTTTTGAGGACTGCTTTAATTTTTTCTGAAAGTCCTTGAATATATGGCATGGATATGTATGTTGTAGCTGTTCTTTGTTTTGGTTGTTTATCTAGAGTATTATATAATTTGTGAGTTCTGGTTTTTAAAATTTTGTTAATTAGCTTAACCGGATAATTGTTGTTGGTTAAGGTAGTTTTTATTTTTTCTATTATTTCTGCTCTATATTTAGGACTTGTTAGTTTTAAGCCTCTGTCAATTAAATTTATGACGGTATTTTTCTTAAAATTTAAAGGATGGTGTGAATGGTAGTTTAGATATTTTCCAGAACTTGTTGGTTTTGTGTACCATTTGCTATTTATTTTGTTTTTTTCTCTTATTAGAGTTAGATCTAGGAAATTTATGGCGTTGTTTTGTTCTGTTTCGATGGTGAATTGTAATTTTTTGTTGAATTGGTTGAAGGCTTTAACTGTGTTTTCTATTTGGTCTTCTTTTAGTGCTAGAATACAATCATCTACGTATCTTTTGAAGAAAATAGGTTTGTTGCTTAAGCTGTCAATAACACTTTCCTCCAAATATTCCAATGCCAGTTGGGCAAGGGTAGCAGAAATAGGAGCCCCCATTGCACAACCTTCCATTTGAAGGTAGAATGAGTTCTGGTACTGAAAGAAAATTGTTTTTAAAGATTATATTTATGGCATTTATGAATTCTTCTTGTGGTAGGCAGGTGTGTTTTTTAATTTGGTCCCATTTATTTGTTATTGCGGTGATTATAAGGTTTATGGGTAAGTTTGTATATAAGGACATGACATCGAGGGATATGAGTTTACTTTCATTGGGTATGTGTATACTATCTATGAAATTTTTAAACTCGAAAGAGTTTTTTATATAAAAAACATTTTTTCCAGTGACTTTAGAAAGAATATTTGAGAGGAATTTGGAGATATTGTAGAAAGAGGACTGTATACTAGAAACTATCGGTCTTAGTGGGATGTTGGGCTTGTGCAATTTGGGAAGGCCGTATATTTTGGGAGGTTCTGCATTGTGAATGATAAGAGTGTTATATGTTTCCTTACTGATGTAGTCTTTGTTGTACCAGGTTTTAACTAAATTGTTATTTAAAGTTTGATAGGTATTTGTGGGGTTGTCATGTCCTTATATACAAACTTACCCATAAACCTTATAATCACCGCAATAACAAATAAATGGGACCAAATTAAAAAACACACCTGCCTACCACAAGAAGAATTCATAAATGCCATAAATATAATCTTTAAAAACAATTTCTTTCAGTACCAGAACTCATTCTACCTTCAAATGGAAGGTTGTGCAATGGGGGCTCCTATTTCTGCTACCCTTGCCCAACTGGCATTGGAATATTTGGAGGAAAGTGTTATTGACAGCTTAAGCAACAAACCTATTTTCTTCAAAAGATACGTAGATGATTGTATTCTAGCACTAAAAGAAGACCAAATAGAAAACACAGTTAAAGCCTTCAACCAATTCAACAAAAAATTACAATTCACCATCGAAACAGAACAAAACAACGCCATAAATTTCCTAGATCTAACTCTAATAAGAGAAAAAAAACAAAATAAATAGCAAATGGTACACAAAACCAACAAGTTCTGGAAAATATCTAAACTACCATTCACACCATCCTTTAAATTTTAAGAAAAAATACCGTCATAAATTTAATTGACAGAGGCTTAAAACTAACAAGTCCTAAATATAGAGCAGAAATAATAGAAAAAAATAAAAACTACCTTAACCAACAACAATTATCCGGTTAAGCTAATTAACAAAATTTTAAAAACCAGAACTCACAAATTATATAATACTCTAGATAAACAACCAAAACAAAGAACAGCTACAACATACATATCCATGCCATATATTCAAGGACTTTCAGAAAAAATTAAAGCAGTCCTCAAAAAACATAATTTAACTGTTTGCCACAAAACGCATAACTCATTAAAACACCTTTTTACCCCCCTAAAATCCAAAACACCCCTACTGAAACAATCAAACCTGATATATTCTATTCCATGTCAAAACTGCAACGGCTGTTATATCGGCATGACTAAACAACATCTAGAAACTAGACTGAATGGCCATAAGTATGATAAGAATAACCCAACAGCTCTATCAAAACACGTTAAACAAACCAAATACGCGTTTGATTTTAAAAACACAAAAATCCTAAAAAAAGAGTCAAATTATTTTAAAAGATCAATGCATGAAATGATCTGTATTAATAAAGAGAAAAACAATATAAACGACAAAAGCGACGTTAGGGGTCTGAGTCATATTTATTTCGGACTCTTCTCATAGTAACTCAATAGCAGATAATAAATAAATAAAAAAAACACTTAAACAAACCAAAGGATGACTTTCGTTCCCTATACAAATCTAAAGTTATTTTAAAAAATGTGACCGTCTTAGTAACACCTTTTAAAGAATGTTAAGTGTGTCTTCGTTTCAACCCACACATGTAAGTTTTCATATATATTTTGAGTGTATTTTTATTATTATTTTCACCTTCTACATTGTATTATAAGTTTAAGAATTTTATATATTCATAATTAAAAAAATTTGTGCGTCCTATTGAATATCCAAAACAGAAAATTTCAATTTTTAGATGAACTGAAGAAGCCTGAAAATCGGGCGAAACGTTTTCAATAAATTTTAACTAGAACATGATGTAATTTCTCTATCCTTAAAACAAAAGAACCATAAAGCCCAAGAAATTGAAAAAATATATATTCAATATTCCAAGGTTCAAGAAAGAATTCAATCCAACTTGTATATATATTATATATATATATATATATATATATATATATATATATATATATATATATATGTATATATATATATATATATATATATATATATATATATATATATATATATATATATATATATATATATATATGTATATATATATATATATATATATATATATATATATATATATATATATATATATATATATATAATATCTTTGTTGGAGATTTTTAAAAGAGTAAATTTATTGAGCAAAGAATTTGCATTAAATTTTTGGCTTAAGAACAAAATTTTTCATATTAGAATGTTAGAAAAATGTTGTGGTGGGTGAGTACAGGGGATTTTGAAAAAAAGATTTTGGCTCGTCTCGTGTACTCTCTTATCTTGTTTCAAAACAAATAAATTTTATTGAAAAATATAATGCTGTTGGGCCTCACTAAAGAGTTGCTTTCTTTGGATGACTCCACTTTGAATTGCTGGCCACGCAACGTAAATCGGTTCATATTCCCGGAAACAGCTTAAAAATCAAATTCCCCGTGCAAAAGTTACAGCAAAACCTAAGAAACCACGTAATAGTCGGTCAAGTTAACTGTTTTCTTTGATTATTATCGTGGTGTTGTGCACAAACACTTCCTTCCAACTGGCGAAATACTTAGTAAGAAGTATGATTTAAGAATTATGCGTTTTTTTTTATGTGAGTCAGTCCGAAATTCGCTGGCTGCCTTAACAGCAAGATTGTGTTTTGAATATTAGAAAAAACGTAGGCGTAGTCTGTTATAGTGGGAGAATATAAATGACAAAGGAAAAATAGCAGCTGGGTTATTAACGAAACTCGCAAATACAACAGTTATTAATATTACTTATTGCGTAATTTAAAATACTTACTGAAGGGGAACCATTTGGGCTTGGTGCTATCGGCATTACTACGGGCGGATGCTAAAGCGTGTCTTATAGCCAGTGGTACTGATACAGCTAAACAGACTGGTGGTTCTGCAGTACCTGAATAGAAAAGATACATTTTTAGCGAATAACAAACGGAGCGATGTGGAAATTTAATACTACCATACCCCTCAAAAAATCGGTAACTAAATATTATAAAGCAGTACCAAACAACGAAAAATAGGTTATAAATTGGAAATTATTTATTTTTATAATATTGTAACCTCTTCTTTATTAAAGATACAGTCTATATACTATTTATGAAAGTTGAATTGAAATGTTGATTTAATTATGAAAATCTTTACCGGACTAGAAATGTACAAATGCAGACATACAGTGTAGACAGACAGTATAAATGCAGACAAACACAAAACACGTGCAGACATACAGTCAGGCAAGTAGGAAGGTTTTTGTTTGTCGTGCGTTGTTCATTAAAAAATGTATTTATTTAAAAGTTCTTTACATCATTTGGAAATGATTGTTATTAAAATGATAACACAGGCCCAACGATGAAAAAACTTTTTTAACAATTTTACCTGATTCCTATGTTTTTTGGTGTGCTGAGTCCGAAAATAATAATAAAAAAGTCGAATCACCCACCAATTTTTCACATTTTAATGTTCAAAATATGAAAAGTTTATTTTTTATCATTTGAATGTTATTAGGTTAGCAATAAAATCAGAATTTCCAGTTAATATAACACAGTAAACATACTACAGTAGCGAAACTGAGTTCCAATTTGGTGACAAAATTTTGACGGCGCATGTGTCGACGGGTCCTTTTTCAAAATGGTTCGCTCAGTGTTTACATCCGATCTCGGAATGTGTCTTTGGAAATGTATTGTCCATCGTTTCTTGATGTGACTGCAGTTTATATGAATATAAAGACAGAAGGAAGAGAGAGTTTGTAGAAAAAGAGAATTAAAAAAAAAACGTTTGTAAGTGAAGAGAATCGAAAAGGTTGAGAAACAATTTATATAATCATGAGGAAAGGAGGTTATTGTTGTGCCGTTGAGAATTGCAATATTCCATATAATTATTTTCGCAAATTATTTGCTCGAGTCACACTTTTTTATGCTCTAAAATTTGCAAATAAGAAATTTCTAACTCAATCAGGGCGCGCTAAGACTATTATTCTAAATCATAACTAAATTTAATTATGCTTTATTTGCATCACATGTAATCATCAACAGTATTATCCGTCAAAGTTTAAGTTGCTGCATTAATGATTTTTTTTGCAGTTCCTCTGTTTTTAGTTGAAAACAACGATTTCATAGAAATCATGGTATGCGATTAAAGTTGTTGGAGTTGTTGATTATTTTAATACACCTCTATTGCTTGCTTTCACAAGACAATTTTTCACTATCTTAAATGCATTTTTGAAAAAAATACATATGCATAAAACAATATTATCATTACTAATGTACGTTTTGTTTAGACGTATTTGCTCAAGAGACGGCCTTCCAGAGAACCTTGATTGATTTAATAAAACGTTCGTATTGTAGAGTGATTTGGTCATTAAAGCTTGAAATTTATTTCTAAACTTAGTTCGGCTGGTTATTTAAAAATCCTGACGTGATTGCTCAATTCTGACCTCAGATTCGGTTTTCAGCGTCAAAAAATACATATAGGTATAGCGATCTGTTCGGTAGTGAAAAACTTTTTTGTGTGCCTGTGTAATTTTTTTATGATTAATAAATAATCTCCAAATTGTGGTTTTTAGAAAGATTTATTTTTGTGTAAACTAATATTCAGTTATTTAAAACTATTTATATTTGTGTAAATTATAAATAAAACTTTTTTTTTTTTTCTTAAAGGTGTATTTTCAAGAGGCTTCTAGTTTTCAATAACTTCATCTGTATTAATTGTTTGACACACCTTTTCTAATAATAACCTGATAAATTTAACACTGTTTAATTGCAAGTACAATTTTATTAATACTCTGAAAGTGATTTTTTTTTTCTATTCTTTATAAATTACATTGCTCCTTTTTTATGCCAATCTTTCAAAAGTTTCTGTGAATATATTGTAAGGAATACAAAACCTATAACAACATATTTATTATTTTCAAATTTTAGACAGTATATTTTATTTTCTTATAAGCTGGGTTTGAAAGTTTAAATATTAAGTATCGTGTTGAGATCACAAAACCACTGGGGAATGGGATTATGGAAATAACTGATATAAATCGATTATTGAATCAAATATGCTATTAAAATAAGAAAAATTTTAATGTGATTCCAAATTTTTTTAATATAATTTTGTCAGATGATGTGTGCCAGAGGGTAAAATATTCTGAAAATAAGTTCGTTAAATGGACAGTACACTTAATCAAAGTCCATTTTTGATGATAATTATGGTTACTATTAAAATTTGAAGATTTAGTTACCTGTTATTAATAGTCCTCCTATAAAGAACTTATTTCTATTGTTGTATACCTATACTATAAATTAAATATAGTTATTTTCCTTTTAAACTGTAACTAACAATACTCAGTATATATGAGTCAATCATTTCTCCTAATGAAGCTAATATGGTTAGCGAAACGCGCGTCGAGTGTAAAAATAAAGTGTTTGGTGTAGTGGTGATATATACTGAGTAGTGTCATTGTGCCAAAGATTCCACATTCCCAACATAGTTGTAATTGACAAGTCGGCTTGGTCATAACTAAGTATTGTATGTAAATATAATTAGGAAAATTACTGTATTGACTCTTTGATCTAAATATTAATTCATTGTAAATAAAACCAAGCGTTAATTACGTTATCAAAAAGCAATACGGATAACAGAACACAAAAAGGTATAGAACCTCTAAGAATCATTCACATAGAAAATAGAGGTCTATAACACATGGGCTGAAAAGTCCCGGGCCTAACACATAGATGGCGCTAGTTTTATTGCAGTCACCTTTTTTTCAGTTAATACTAACCTTCAAAAGACAGCTGTTAAAATTTCATGATATTCTATTCATTAGTTTGTGAGTTATTGTGCTAAGAGTGACGCTACTTTTGTTATTTTCAAAACAATGGATCAAAAACAATTTCGTGTTTTAATTTTACACTGCTTCTTGATGGGAAAAAATACCGTTCAAGCGAAGCAATGGCTTGAAAAGTGTTATGGGGACTCCGCTCCATCAGAAACAACAATAAAAAACGTTGGTTTGCTGACTTCAAACGTGGTCGTAGAGACACCGATGATGCAGAACGCAGTGGACGTCCAAATGAGGCGGTAACACCAGTAAACATCAAAAAAATCCATAAAATCGTTTTGAATGATCGAAAAGTGAAGTTGCGTGAGTTAGCTGACATCGTAAAGATATCAAAAGAACGTGTTGGCTTTATATTGCATGAGCATTTGACTATGAGAAAGCTCTGTTCAAAATGGGTGCCGCGTTTGCTCACTGTTGATCAAAAACAAGAACGTGTTGATGATTCTGAGCAGTGTTTGGCCATGTTTAAACGTAACAAACCGGAATTTTTGCGTCGATATGTGACAATGGATGAAACATGGATCCATCACTTCACTCCGGAATCAAAACGATCGTCATCTGAGTGGACAGCAACTGGTGAACCTCGTCCAAAGCAAAAGCACAACAATCGGCTGGAAAAGGTTATGGCCTCGGTATTTTGGGATGTGCGTGGTGTAATATTCATCGACTATCTTGAGAAAGGAAATACCATCAACAGTGAATATTATATAGCGTTATTGGAGCGTTTGAAGGCCGAAATTGCAAAGAAACGACCGCATACGGCAAAGAAAAAAATTTTGTTTCATCAAGACAACGCACCGTGTCACAAGTCAATCAAAACAATGGCAAAACTACATGAATTGAACTTCGAATTGCTCCCACATCCACCGTATTCGCCAGATTTGGCTCCCAGCGACTACTGGCTGTTCGCCAGACCTGAAAAAAATGCTCGCCGGTAAGAAATTTCGCACGAATGAAGAGGTTATCGCTGAAACTGAGGCCTATTTTGAGGCAAAAGATAAATCGTTCTACAAAAGTGGTATTGAAATGTTAGAGCGGCGCTGGAATGATTGCGTTGCTCTTGATGGAGATTACGTTGATGAATAAAAGCTAATTTTGAACCAAAAAACCGTGTTTTCTTTGTTAGGCCCGGGACTTTTCAGCCCATGTGTTACATATACGTTCATAATTCATTAATAATATTATATTAACCTTTCTCGAAGTTACACAATATAGTTTTGTAGTTTAAGAAAAAATAAGTACCAAAAAACTAGATACAGTGTGTTTTAATTAACAAGAGATCTATCACACCAAACAACACAACACTGCTTAGAAAAAAATGCTCTTATTTTAGAAGATGTTGACAATATGTTTTTATTTCACGGTACTAGAAAAATAGCATTAAGTATTACGTACGTTAAAATTAAATTAATTTAGTCCTTAAAAAACATCTTTAATCACAAATTTACTTGAAAAATGATGTAAATAAAACTTTAACCTCAAACAGTGACGTTTAAACTTTGATAGACTTTTGAATTTTTGGATAAGGTTATTAAAAACTGAAGTTGAATATGAAGAATTCCATCAAATACCTTCCTATGAAGTTTTTCCCCTGTATTCATTTCTTTTCTAACAAAGTGCTCCTTTCTTTTTTTTTATTACTCATGCTGCATTAACTTTTATATTATTCATGCTGTATTAAATAACAAATCAAAAATTTTCAAACACTTCTATATCTATGATTTTGAATGATAAAACTTTTCACAACTTTATTTGTATTTCAAATCTCGCGCTGGTCCACTTTTAACATGGCGGATTGCCACGTGACCTTCTGAAAACGAACCCGATTTTTCCTATGCGGTTATCCTTGAGTTTCGCTACTGTATAGTGTGTTTACTGTGATAAAACCTCGCATTGCAGTGTTTAACCCATGTGCTTTAATTCAGACTCAAAGTATGGCTAATCGTGGTTGTAAAAACTCTCTCAACACTTTTTTTATATATGTGGTGAGTTTGTAGTTAAAAAACATCAAAGAAACATTACCAACTTTGCATATTTTGGTGTAGAAATCAGCAATCAAGAAAAATGCTGGGCTCCTCACAAAGTATGTTATGTTTGTGTCGATGATCTTAGGAAATGGTCCAAGAAAGAAAAGAAAGCTTTTAAATTTGCAGTATCCATGGTATGGAGAGAGCAGGGAAAATTATTCAAATGTTTGTTATTTTTGCAGCGTTGATGTTTCTGGATATAACTCCAAAAATAAGAAAGTAATTGTCTATCCTAACTTTACTTCAGCTAATCGGCCGGTAGGACATGGACCGGAACTTCTTGTCCCTGAGCCACTTCAGTCTGTTGATGACGTTTTACAGTCCAGTTCCGAATTTAATGAAAGTCGACCGGATGATGATGAGTTTCAATGTTCTCTAGAAAATTTAAAACCACAGTTGTTTACACAAGTTGAGTTAAATGATTGAGTGAGATATTTGGGTTTGACAAAGGAAAAAGCAGAATTGCTTGGTTCTAGGCTGAAAGAAAAACATGTATTGAAATCTGGAACATCTATTTACTATTATAGATAAGAAATCAACAGTTTGCTCAGTTTTTCAAGCAGGAAGAGGATTTGGTTTACTGCCATGATATTGGTAGTCTAATGAACGAATTTGGCATTGAGTGCAAGAAGGAAGATTGGAGGCTTTTTTATAGACTCATCAAAAACTAGTTTAAAAGGTGTTCTGTTACACAAAGGAAATACTTATGCTTCACTGCCTGTTGCTCATTCAGTCCATATGAAGGAAACTTACGAAAATCTTAACATGATTTTACAGAAAATTAACTATCCAGCTCACGAATGGATGCTATTTGGAGATTTAAAAATTGTCTCCATGACTCTTGGTCAACAAAAGGGATTTACAAAGTTTCCATGTTTTATATGTAAGTGGGACAGCAGAGCAAGGGATCAACATTGGTCCAAAAAACAATGGCCCGAAAGAAAAACTTTAACACCTAGCGAGACGAACATTTTGCATAAAACTTTAGTAGACCCAAAAAAGATTCTTCTACTACTACTACACATCAAGTTAGGCTTAATCAAACAATTTGTGAAAGCCTTGCCTAAAGATGGTGAATGTTTTAAATATGTGTGTAAAAGATTTCCTCATTTATCAGAAGCCAGACTGAAAGAAGGGGTTTTCGTTGGGCCTGATATTCATAAAATGATGTTCGATTCCAACTTTGAAGCAAGGATAATTACAAAGGAAAAAGAGGCTTGGATATCATTTAAAAAAGTTGTGAATAAGTTTTTTAGGCAATGTGAAAGACCTTAACTATGAACTTATCGTAGCTAATATGATAGACAAGTTCAAAAATCTGGGTTGTCTGATGAGCCATAAGTCCACTTCTTGCACAACCATCTTTACTTTTTTCCTAAAAACTTAGGCGATGTGAGTGAAGAGCAGGGGAAGCGGTTCCATCAAGACATAAAGGAGATGGAGAAACGGTACCAGGGACGGATGGAATATCAACATGATGGGTGATTATTGTTGGTCACTTCACAGAGAACAACAAAATGCATCACATCGGAGAAAAAGCTGTACAAGAAACTTCACAGAGAAAAGGGAAAGGAACTATAAAAAAATAAGCATCTAAAATATTCTCATTGAAGTGAAATATGTTACCGTGAGTAAAAATTGTAGCCTAATCAAATAAAAGTACGGTTTAAGTTTTTATTTTTTATGTATCAAATATTCCCTATTTTGAAATTTAATCGATGTCATATTGTGACAGAACTGTGGGTGATATAAAAAAACTGATACCAGATACAGTTTCAGCACCCAAAAATACATAAGACTTATATGTATTGGTTTAAAAAGTTTTTACAAATATTTTTTTTGTTGGCCTGTGTAATCATTCAGTAGTTCGTCCGGCATTGATGATCGCCTGATATCTTCGCGGCATACTTTCGACGAGATTTTTGGCTTCTTCTAGGAGTAAAGATTTCCAAATTGCCCGAATTTGCCGTGGCAGCTGCTTTACTGTATACACCTTTTTACTACGAAGCTTCTCCTTGATATATGACCACAGATTCTCGATTGGGTTTGCAACGAGCGACTGGGATGGTAATCTAGTGTGTCGATACCGGATTCCTCTTTCCACTGGCTACAGGTTTTACTCCGGTGTTTGGGGTCGTTATCGTTCTGAGGAATCCATTCCTCATTTTTATCGACAAACCACCGTTTGGCAGTCGGTACTAATGCGTTCTTTCAAATCTAGAGCATTTTTTCGGCGTTCAAATTGTAGGTAGAGATGAAGAGTCTACCAAAAACTTTTTCCGAAAGACATCCCCAAACATGGATCTTACAGGATGTTTCACGGTGCTCTGAACCAATCGGTTAGTAGAAATTGGCCAGGCTCATGGGGTGATAACATAACCTTAAAATGAAGCGTCATCGGAAAAAATTACATTACTCCAGTCTCGATCAATGTTTTCCCTTGCCCACGCGAGTCGCTTCTCTCAGATTCTTTCGCTCAGAAATTGTTTCCGGATTGTACTCCGCCACTTCATATCGTTAGCCCGGAGATAATTGAGGATTTCGGGAAAAACATGTTAATAATTTTTTCGTCCTTGTCCGACACTTTTCCTCTCGAATCACGTTCTGGTAGATCAACATTTTTAACTAATACTATCGTTTAAAGCTGAGTTTACACTATTTTTTACTTTTGATGAACATCCAAAGTCCCCAATCCCAAAACATGGATCTTACAGGATGTTTCACGGTGCGCTGAACCAATCGGTTAGTAGAAATTGGCCAGGCTCATGGGTGATAACATAACCTTAAAATGAAGCGTCATCGGAAAAAAATTACATTACTCCAGTCTCGATCAATGTTTTCCCTTGCCCACGCGAGTCGCTTCTCTCAGTTTCTTTCGCTCAGAAATCGTTTCCGGATTGTATTCCGCCACTTCATATCGTTAGCCCGGAGATAATCGAGGATTTCGGGAAAACATGTTAATAATTTTTTCGTCCTTGTCCGACACTTTTCCTCTCGAATCACGTTCTGGTAGATCATCAACATTTTTAACTAATACTATCGTTTAAAGCTGAGTTTACACTATTTTACTTTTGATGAACATCCAAAGTGTGAAGTGAAAGACTTTTTGTTTATATATTTTCATCCGATGAACGCCTTTTCACTGCCAGTAAATAGAAAATGACAGAAAATATAAATTTGAAGAGCTTGATTTTGGAATACAGACATTTGGTAAAATAGCTTCAGCTTCCTTGACCCAGACTAACTGAGGTTTATAAACGTCATCACCTGCTCCGCTTTTTTTATGAGCTTCTTATCCTGGTAACTTCTGATTTGTATCATGCCTAGTAAAGCCTCTTACTTTGGCCGTTCGGAACTGGCATTAAACTGTAGGTCCCTTTTATTTGTGGAACTTTTACTTAAAAAGGCATCAACTCTAGGCAAAGGCGGGAGGGTCGTCTACGTCCGTATCGGATATGTCACTTCTAGAAGAACTCCTGATACGTTCGAACACTTTTAATCTTTGCTTTTATGATAGCCATAGTTAAATGAGATAAATTCAACTCTGTTAACATTAAATAAATAAATAAATATCGTCTTTAATTCAGTATCCACAAAATCAATACAAAACAAAATCAAAAATATATATAATAGATAATTTCCAAATGTACACACCCTATTACAATTACCGCAGAAGAAGAAGAAATGGCGGAGTTTAGCCACAGGCTACTCTTACACTTAACCATTTCCGTCCTTATTTAAGTCCAATCCAATGTAAAAAAGAAACTAAAAGAAAACACAATACCAAGAAAATAAAATAAGAGAAAAATAACCGGTCAAGTGCAAATTGAAGTTGCACAATTAGTGTTCCGTATGTTGATTGCTTTTAAAATAAAAAATTTCGTTACGGTGGTATAAAATGATCAGTGACTTCACAAAACACACCCCAAAGGAGTTTTCAATAAAGTTGGTTTCCAATCTTTACTGAAAACTGATGACCTTGAAATTTTTTTTTTTTTTTTATATACCAAAGAAATTAATAAAGGTAATGCACTCGTGATAATTTTCGTTCAATTTACACCCCGTGGAGAGCATTCCAGAATTTTTTCAAAATTTTTTGGTTAGTACTTTTCGAGATGACAGCGATTTTTCGCAACTTTTTAAAAATAATACTAAGAAAAGTGAGTCCAAGTACTACATTATATGAGGCTATGAGCGCAATAGTGGCCTAACCCCCAAGCATCCCTATTGGAGATAAATGCAACTTCTTTTTTTGTAATATTTTTTGCAAATTTTTCTCAGTAATAAGTTCTGATAATCAACAATTTTGTTTTTCTGTCATAAATAATTGCTATTGTTGTAATTTTGGACTACTTAAACATTAAATTTTCAATAGAATAATAAGGAAAATGTGGGTTAGGCCACTGTTGCATTTTGCTTTTTTTTAAAATTTTACGTATGATTGTTGGTTAGGCCAACTTTCGCCACGGAATTATTATACTATGCCGCAACCGTCAATCACATAATAAGGAACTGATAGGCTTTTTAATGATAAAAAATACATAGGCATTTTTTTAAATGGTTTTATTAAAATAAATTAACATAAAGTAAAACTAAAAAAAAAAAAATATTTATAAAATGTAATATTAAAAAAATAACCAAAAAAAATTAAAGCTCTTCGTCCCACTCACTGTCTTCCAAACTTATTGGTATCAGGTTGGCTGCTCCAGGGAGGCTTTGTAAGTTGTGGAAGAAATTATGGTGAATTGGTGGAACATATGCCATCAGTTCCAATAAATCTTTTTTTTTCTCCAAACTAATTAAATTGCCTGCGGGGTGCAAAATTTCTAGAGTGCTTATTGATTCAGATGTTCGTTTTTTTTTTCAAATCTAGCTCTAGGAATGGCACTGTTTCTTGGTTGCTGTATTTTATATTTAACAGAAAAAGGCTTTGAGTCCTCAAACCTCAGCCACTGAATTTTGAGCCACTCGACTTTTTTCTTTTGTTGTTGATATTTTTCTTCTAGTAATGTTTTTTTCCAATTGTTTGGAGGAATAGAAGTCTTCTTTTTGCATGGTCCCACTACTTCAAAAGGTTTTGTTTTTCTTGCCGCTTTTATTACCGCTTCCCAATCATTTGGGACATAAATGTTAGGGTGATATTTCTTTTCTTTTTCAATTAAACCAAAATCTTGGTCACATGGCAGGTAGGAATGACCACTGCATAAGAATTTATGGTTAATTTGGGTGACTGTGCAGTCGAGGCTTGTAGTTATAAAACCGCATATTAAAGATAGCTTAATATTACGATTTTGGCCACCGCATTGGTCTGAGTACATGATTAAATTTTTCGTTTTCACAAAATTTCTAACATAATAAAAAGGCAAGAGCCTATTTCTTGAGGGCCTCTGGAGGCAATGGACTCATTCCATACGTACATTACTGCTTTTTCAGATGCAAGGTCCGTGCACTCCTAAACAGTATGTCCACAGTCGCCTTTTATAGTAGCACACTCCTGTTGAGAGCACTGGCGTAGTCAAAATTTAACGTTCAAAACTACACGGTTTTGATGAGGCCATCAATTCCTATATTATTACCAAATTTCAACTTTCTATGACAAATAGTTTCGGAGAAAATTGGGTGTGACAGAGACAGACAGACGGATAGACAGACGGACAGACATACTGACACCGAAGTCATCTTATAAGTGTTCCGTACGGAACACAAAAAAGACATATAGAAAACTTTGATAATACAATAAGAATCCAAATCCTACACACTGTATTACATATTATACGAGTAAATATCTGTAAACCACATATAGCCAATGCTTACAGAAAAATTCTGCAATACTTAGTATGGCACTACACATGTTGTAGACCTAGTAAGCGAGATTTATATCTCGAGCGCAAACTATTGTTATTGCACAATTTCAACTCCTGATCAAGCGGATTATAAAGAGACACATCATTATAAGTAAAACAACGCCGGAACAAAGCAGACTGATGTTGTGGCATAGTGAGATGATCTCGATATTTTAGGTCACGGTCGTGAACAGAAGAGCGGAATATAAGTTTTTTCTCTTAAGTACGCTTTATCTCGGAAATTTAGTTTGCTCTTTTCGCTCATTTTCTGATTTCACAAATATTCCTCTCTTTGAGAAGCTTCTAAAAAAGGTAGAATATGATTATTGTTCCACTTAAAAGACATTTGATTAATAAATTATACAAATTATTTTTTGCCGCAGCGCCGGGCGAGAAATACTCATTTGATGAACTGAAGTTGACTCGGACGTATTTACGTTTGTCACTATACGTTCACTCCCGATGAATCGTCCGCTTGATGAAAATAGGAAAGGAGTCTATTTCTTTCATCATTCCATTTTGATGCACATTTTGGGTGAATTGAAAGTAAAACTTAATTTACATTTGTCAGTAGTGTAAATGAGCCTTAATGAATACCTTCGACTTGCCCACAGCCGCTGTACGCATCATTTTCGAACCTTTCGGATCATAGACGGATTCTTTTCTAACACCTTTACTGTTAAACGGTGTCCCCCAAGGCTCCATACTGTCTCCTACTCTCTTTCTCATTTACATTAACGATCTGCTGGAAAAGACCGGGAATCCAATCTACAGCTTTGCAGATGACAGCACGCTTATCTCTTCATTTACTTTGAACGCTCGGACATCGGCTGCTCAGGCGAATATCCGCAGACAGCAGGAACTCATTCAACTTAACAAAGACCTGGAAGAAATTCTATCTTGGGGTGGCAGTAACCAAGTGGAATTTAACGCTACAAAAACCCAGGCGGCAGTTTTTTCAAGAAAAATTATCGTTGCTGATCCCGACATAGTTATGTTGGGGCACTCCATTCCCCTAGCACCCTCACTCAACTTGTTGAGCGTTAATTTGGGAGCAAATATGTCCTGACATGAATATGTTGCAGGCATAGCAAGGAGAGCTTCTCAAAAGTTGGGAATATTATTTCGAACCAGAAAGCTTTACACTCCACAACAACTGTTAATTCTTTACAAAGTTCAAATTCGACCAACTATGGAATACTGCTCCCATGTTTCCACTGCATTTGTTGGATTCTGTTCAGAGAAGGGCTGTTCGTCTGATTGGAGACCCAGAACTGACCGGCGGCCTTGATTTGCTGGAACATCGAAGAACGGTTGGCGACTTGGGTCTATTCTACAAGTATTTTCATGGAGAGTGTTCGAAGGATGTAGCCCGCTTAATTCCTCCCAGAGCGGTGCATGTTAGAAGTACAAACGTCGCGCTGATACTTCACATCCGTATGAGGTTCAGTTTGTTACTCCTCGTACAACACTTTTCAAGCAGTCTTTTATGTGGACAACATCATCCCTTTGGAATAGCTTACCCAGGACTGTGTTTCCCACCGAGTACAATTTACAGCGATTCAAGAACAACGTGAATCGCTTTTTCCTCACACGTGTCGCTCCTGTAGCGCTTTAGGGACTTCCATGCAGCACGTTTGCTAGACCCATAAAAAAAAAAAATAGACATGGAGGGTAGACTGAGCTTTCCGTATTCCGCTGTGAAGTAAATACGGACGCAAAAGTGTGAGAGATATAAAGCGAATGTACGGGTACATTCGCCTTGGTTATTACATTATTTCAGGCCCTCAGAAAAGGGACAGGTATTGGCTGCACAGTCGTTTTGTCTCTCTCTAGAGAATAGTCAATTTTGTGAGGCTAATGCGCAGTCCATCCTCCATGTGTATGTTTCGAATGATTACATAGAAACACTGCCTCGAAACGCACAGCATAAATAAAGTTAGAAATGAATCTCTGTCTACGAAACATTGATTGCAGGAGTGCCAACAATAACCTCGCAAGAAATTTTTTTTTACCGAGTACAAGTTATAGGATACACGTTCTTACTTGACCGACTGTGCAAAGTAATATTAAAATTAATAAATAAATAATTAATATGACAATTATTGTATGACATATGTTCAACTTCCTATTAATTTACCTTTTGAATTCAAAATTCCAACTGGATTTGGTTATTTTCTGGAAATTTGATTCTAAAATC
The DNA here is from genome assembly GCA_019049505.1 of Pachyrhynchus sulphureomaculatus. NCBI lineage: Eukaryota > Metazoa > Arthropoda > Insecta > Coleoptera > Curculionidae > Pachyrhynchus > Pachyrhynchus sulphureomaculatus. The sequence continues at coordinate 95,605,314 of CM032451.1, forward strand.
CACAGGAATATCCTTAACTCCCGGTGGTGTGTAGTTCCACGTTCTATTGTTTAAGATCTCTCCATCAGGACTATAAATTATTTCTTCGTGTAGATGATATCCTAGACCTGAATTGAGGAAGTTTTTTAAAAATTGTTCAACAATAATCCATACACAAAAGCTATAAAGCTCAAACAATGAGTGACAATAAGCGTGATGGCAGTAACAATGAATCACCGAAATTATGACTTTAAGTAACGAAACAGATTAAAAAGTTTCTAAAAAATGTTCTTATTTTTATATCGTAACGTGTCATAAAAAATGCCGTCCCGTTTGGGCGCATTTTGTAACCTTTTAATAACGCCCGCACGTTGTATCGTTATTTTAAAAGGTCTTACCCTACTTTACTTTTAATAAATATTATATTTATTAAATAGAAGTCGTTATTTGCCCCTTATGTATATCATAATTTCTGAGAATGGATTGAGTGGATATTAACACTGAAAGAACTAAAGAAATTAGACATAAACTAGCTCAGTTTTTTTTTGGTAGAGAAATATTGATAAGAGATAATTTTTGTACGTCTTTTGAAAATAGTCTTTATAGTTGTTTAAAATTTTGGTTGTACAGATTTTGGGCACTATTCATTTTAAAATCAAAATAATCTAACTTCAGCTCAAAAAAATGAAAAAATTCTGAAGGGTTATGTAGTTGTTAAAAAAAAATAATATGGTACAACCGTTGCGGCCTGAAAGATAAAACGGGTGATTCAGTGAAACGCTAGATTTAAATAAAGAAAAGGGTTTATTAATGACAAAATTAAAAGTTATAACTTCGCTACACTTTCAAATTACTACTACTAAATAAAATCCCTTAATCTAGTAGATGGTACGATTATATAGAGCCTTTAAATCAGGATTCTAATTAAAGGCTTAGCTAAACACGATGTTAAAAGTTCGTGGAATTAACTTCACGAGTTACACGTGCTGAATAGACGATTTAAACGCACTTGTCAGCAGGAAGCAAGATCTATGGATTAATGTGCTTATGACTTACGGTTTTTCTGTTAGTTTTTTAGCCTGTCCCGGTGAGATCTGCATAACCATATTGTCTCAACCTTTGCTACCCCAGTTCCTTTTGGGCTGCTAAACACTTCTTGACCCGAAATGTTTGGGAATGAGCAGGATATTTCAAGGAAAAGGCCTTGAACTTCAAAGCTAAAAACCGTTTCTGCACTACCACATCACTAATGAACTACTACGGCAACATGATGGAAAAAGCCTACTCCGGCTTGCTGATCGAAAAAAAAGGCCTACTGTGGCTTGATGATCTAAAAAGACCACTGCGGCTCTATGAGCCTACTGTATCTCGGCTAGAAAAAGTCTTTACTACATCTCGGCTGGAAAAAGCCTTGAACAACGCCATCCGCACGCTTAAATATTTTTCTCCCTTCCTTGAAGTAACGTCTTTAAAATGGCTTCCTTCCCGGATACAAAGCATTAGCCAATCAGACAAATTCGATGCAAACTAAGGAGTCCAGTAGTCAACCCGGAATGCACACTGTAAAATTTAAATTAAACTGCTCAAAAATTTAAAACACGGTTTTAAGCTGCACTGCTCAAAAATTGAAATCACCGCAATAAATATAAAAATGGAAAAAAAATATAAATTATAGGGAGAAAACAGTGTCGTAACATGATCTTAAAATCTAGGAAAAAATGAATGTTACAATATTAAAAGTGAGATTAATATTATTTTTGTTAAAATAAAAGTGCAAAATACAGCAATCCGCCATGTTATGTGGAATACCAACCAGAGGGAACGACGTCACGCCTAAGTAAACATTATTTCGGTCGAACTTGTGTTAACGATAATCTCTGCACCGTTTATCAATTAATTTGTGGTTTTAAACTATCGAGTTGCCTAGTTTTGTGTTATAAAAACTAGAACCAAGAAACGTTAGCGATGGAAGACGGATTTATCAAGGCAAATAGCTCTAATTTACCTAAAATTGATTTGTTGATGCTTGGAGAGTTTCTTGCGTCAAACAAAGACTTTTGCTCAGCAGAATTTGGAAATATCAAAACTTCTATGTAAGTATATCAGTAATCTGTAATAAAACTACAATTTAAAACTCAAAAACCTATAAAAACTGCACTTTATTTCTACGTCATGGTTTTTAGGTCCTCACGCCGATCGTATGGCAATGACGCTGTAAGTTATGTACAGCTTAAACGTGACGAAAAAATGTGCATAGTGAAATGTAAAATTTGCCCAGAACATAAGGTCCCTGTAAAGTTATATGCAGTTACGTTAATAGTCAATGAAGGAGAAGAAGCAGTTATTTCCGTGCAATGCCATGACTGTGTTGCCTCTCAAGGGGGCTGCAAGCACGCCATAGCATTCCTCATGTGGGTCAATCGCAGAAGTGAAGACTCATCCTGTACTTCAGTGGAATGTCACTGGATGAAATCCAAACTGTCTAGGGTTGGCACTAGCCTAAAATAATAACGGCAAAGCAATTATCAAATCGTAAGCCTAGTTTGCCATCAAATAGTAGATTTCTTGAAAAGTTTTTGGAAATGGGAAGAAAAAGAAAACTTAACAACTGTAAAATAATGAAATATTATATTTGTGATGATACAGAAAGTGTATCTTTGCACCAACTTGTGCTGAAACATAAAGAGAAATCCTGTAACACATTTTTGGAGAAGCTCGTTCTGACTGATGCACATATTTTTAAAACTGAAAAAGGGACCAGAGAACAACACCAAAGTAGTCTTTGGTATGAATTGAGGAATGGCAGAATCACAGCATCCCGAGCATTTGAATTTAGTCGTTGTAAAATAAATGATGGAACACTTATATCATTAATTACGGGAGGAAAAGTTCCAGATATACCAGCTATGAAACCTTGTAGAATATTAGAAGATAGATAGGTCACATGTAAAAGTACACACTGTAGTTCTTTATTTCGTGGCAATAAAATCTTAATAAGTCCAAAATAGTAGGTGCAATAATAGACAGCTACCTTGTTTTCAATCACAACTAATTAAATACACATGTAAGTAGTTTAATGTCTTATTTATTGTGTAAAGTAATAAAATAAACAAAAAAAATATTCACTTTAGTTTTCTTTGAAACAAGAAATAAGTACCTGAACTTCCAGTCTCTCCAGGTTCTAACTGTTTTGTAACTGTACTTCTTTCTTCTAAATCTGTTTCACTTTCTTCAACTACCATCCTTCTTTGTTTCTGGAGAATATATGGTCGTTCTATAGTGTTAGATGTTTGTTTTCTTCGATCAGATTGGTTCAAATCTTGTGGGAATACACCTTGGTTTCATGCGCACTTGTGAGATTGAATCCATCACATGGTACTGAATGTAATTCTCCATATCATTTAGCAACTGGAACAAGCATAAACTATCCATTAAATAAACGATAGTGGATGATAACATTAAAGAAATTAAACCTAACCTCAATAGTGATGTGACTATCTAAAGGTATTATTTAGATAATTAACGATTTCTCAAACAAGGTTATTACGACACACCTCATTTATAATAATAAAATATTAAGTTAAAACTTACATCAAAATGGTCTTCACAGAAATAAATTGAAGAATTTGGAGAAATACCTGCTGGGTCTCGCCGTGCAAGAGTTATTTCTTATTGTTTTCTTGTTTGAAACGTAAACAAATAACTTGTTAGGAGTTTTTATCGATGTGTTTTTTACACTGAGGGACCGCACACCACTTACACACTTTAGAATTCATTTTAAACACAAAAAATAACAAAATTATTGTATAGACACTGTATACTTCCCTGTTGTTGACATGGAGTTTACAAAGGCGTGACCTCACGAGCAGACGCCATGACATCTGCGAGCGTTTTGGCGTGATATTCCAAATTAGTTTAAAAAAGGCAAATTTTATGCTAGGAAACCTGTAATTTCTCCAGAAATATATATATATATATATATATATATATATATATATATATTTTTGGAAATAGTAGTTCTGTAAGAACATAGAGGAACAGTTTTTCAAAATTAGTCATCATGCCTGTTCTCAGAGTCGACTTTTGGCAGGTGGTCTCTAAATAGAAATTGGAAAGAGGGAGGTACCATCGTTCATTCGTACTCACTCTTCGCCTCGACTTTAGTGCAGACTCAATTTATTGTATTACTTTGACCCGCGTTCAATCCTACATGGCTCAAGAAATTAGGACACAAGGGATCTCAAGAATCGTTGGTAGCAACTTTGAAAAAGCAATTTTTAATTTTAAGGACAAAGTGGTGACTGTAACATCCGGTACTAGCATTATAAAAGCAGCTGACACTTCTCCAAATAGTACGCATTATCAAACAGTCTGACGAGGAATTGGAGGAGTACTTAATATATGAATTTGCACCCTTCCCGATGTCTTTGTTCTCAGAAAAAGGGATGCGAAAGGGAACAAAATCATCCATTTATTCAGCTTCTACTCCGGCTTCTAGCAATGTGACACTACAACACAACATAGTACCTGAAATATTTTGGTCACTTTATGAAGAAAATGGATGACATGAAAAAGCTTGTAGTGACAGGAAAGGTAAAAGGTAGAAGATCAAGGGGACGAATCCAATACGATGGTCCGACCAAGTAAGATCTCTTCTTGGTATGGGTATGCACAAGTCAAGTTAGGTCACGTAGGATGGAGATGCTTGGAGAATAACTGTTAAGGCAGCAACTGCATAGTATTACCGATACTTCTATTGGTGTGAAAGAATTAAGAGGGAGGTGTAAAATTACACAATTTCATTAGTAATTTCAACCTGTTTAATCATTTAGATAGGTTTTGGATGAAGCATTTTTTTAAAGCAAGTTTAAAACAACCTTTTTCTCTTTTCGGGGGAGTAATAAACTTGATTATTAGCATAAAGGTAACCTAGGCTTATTATTTTTATTTTCCTCATTCTCAACTAGTAGTTAATTATTATGCTAATAACTTTTTTTCAATATTTTATTTAATTTTAATCTCAACGAACCCAGAAAATCGAGTTGCACCCTGTTACTGTTTATTTAGAACCTACCCCACACTAATGTTCTATACATTAGAACAAAACTCCTATATATACATTTTCTGTATTAAGAAAATAAAGTATTTATAGTTTTAGTTGCTTTCAAATGTACCATATTTGGCTCACCCATTACAAAAGCTCCTTCTACTTGTCCTATGTCAACCAGTGGACTGATACTGTCCCCAACATCTTCGTAAATGTCCACTCGGCTTATAATTTTTTGACCAGTCAATATATCTACTTCAACTTCAGCTGCGCATACGCCAAATATTGGGTAGTCTTGAACTTTCTTTCCATCATTATAGATACTAAAATAAATCAGTAGCTGTATCTATATATCCATACATGTAATAAAATTGTAACAAAATATCTTTTTAGTATTCCTTACGGAACACTTTGGAGTCCGTCTGTCTGTCACACCCGATTTTCTCCGAAACTATTTGATATATAAGGTTGAAATTTGGCACAAATATAGGAATTAATGGCGCAATCAGAGCCCTGTAATTTTGAAAGTTAAATTTTGATTTAAGGAGTTAGTTTTGGAGGGTGAAATCGGAACTGAAATTTTTTTTTTTACCGTGTCATTGAGTGGGACGTCAAATGAAAGCTTGTGAAAATATGAGTTAAAAAATATATATGAAGTAATACTTGCGCACACTTTTCTTTGCATTATTTTGAAAAATCTGTCAAAAATCGTTCATCTCCGCTTTATCGCGAAAAGTATTGATCCAGAAATTTTGAAAAAGGTCTGGAATATTCTCCATAAAGTGTTGATTGAGTGAAAATTATAGTATAAAAAAAGTATAGTATAAAAAAACTATGAAAACTTGCTTGATGATATGGTAGCTGTTTTTGTAATATACTTTCTAGTACCATAGATTACTGCTACCGAGTCACGTGTTGCTCCTGTACCGAGACAACATAATTTTATTTTATTTTATTTGTTTATAATTAAACAAATATATTTAGGTAGAAAATATTTGTTTTACATTCCTGCATTCTGGATTGAGCTAAATTGATTTATTGGCTATTAGGTAGCTACGATGCTGTAACTATTATACATTACTGACTAAGAAAAGACGTGAAAATACATATTGGAGCAGATGATATATACATGTCAGGGGCCTAATTAACTGAGCCTAGATAAGAATTTTATTTTACCTTAAAGCCAACAATCGCACGGAACACTAATCGCGCAAGTCCGACTTGCACTTGGCCGGTTTTTTTAGTGTCTCATTCGCTTCGCAATTTCTAGTACTAAATTTTCTTGTACTAACTAGCCAAATTAGTTTTTTAAGCTGAAGCCAAACTGAAGGAACATTAAATAGAATTTCGAAAATGCAACGTTTCTCTGTCTATCTGTCTGTCTGTTAGTGCGCTTGTCACTGGAGAACCACTTATCCGATTTACGTGCTTTTTTTTAAAACATACATATGTTCTCTGGCCAGGTTATAGGATATATTTTAATACGTTAAGTAACATCTCTAATATATATAAAATGCAACGTCTCTCTGTCTGCCTGTCTGTCTGTCCGTTAGTGCGCTTATCACTGGAGAACCACTTATCCGATTTACGTACTTTTTTTTTAAAACATACATATGTTCTCTGGCCAGGTTATAGGCTATATTTTATTACGATAGGTAGCATAAGGAATGAGCAGTGACGATAATAGTGAAACAAGTCGGAAAAAAGTTTGCCGCTAGCGCGTTCCCTTGCAATACACAGCCTAAACCATTAAATATGGAACAATATTATGTAGCACAGAATATCTATAATCTATAATCTATAGTATATATAAAATGCAATGTCTCTCTGTCTGTCTGTCTGTTTATGACGCGACAACCACTTATCCAATTTACGTGTCTTTTTTAATTCATACATATATTCTTTGGCCAGGTTATATAATAATAATAATAATCTACGAGGCTGGTTTGAAAAGTCCGTGCAAAAATAAAAACTACTTATGTGTTTGGGGTAAACCTTTTTTTTTTTTCGACATAGTCTTCTTTTAGGCTTATACACTTCGTCCAACGATGTTCTAGTTTGTTGATCCCTTCCGAATAATAGGATTTGTCCAAGTCTGCAAAATATCCATTAGTGTCTGCAATCACCTCCTCGTTTGAATAAAATCTTTGTCCCGCCAGCCATTTCTTCAAATTGGGGAACAAATAGTAGTCCGAGGGAGCCAAGTCTGGAGAATAGGGGGGGTGTGAAACGAGTTGGAATCCTATTTCCATTAATTTTGCGACCACAACTGCTGAGGTGTGTGCTGGTGCATTGTCGTGATGGAAAAGGACTTTCGCGTGGGCCAATCGCGGGCGTTTTTTTTCTTGCAGCTCGGTTTTCAAACGGTCCAATAACGATGAATAATATTCACCTGTAATAGTTTTACCCTTTTCCAGATAGTCGATGAGGATTATCCCTTGCGAATCCCAAAAGACAGTCGCCATAACCTTTCCGGCCGAAGGAACGGTCTTCGCCTTTTTTGGTGCAGATTCCCCCTTGGTAACCCATTGTTTAGATTGTTGTTTGGTCTCAGGAGTATAGTAATGTATCCATGTTTCATCCACAGTGACGAAATGACGCTTAAAGTCCTCCGGATTCTTCTGGAACAGCTGCAAACCATCCTTGCAACACTTCACACGATTCCGTTTTTGGTCAAGCGTGAGCAATCGCGGCACGCATCTTGCGGATAGCTTTCTCATGTCCAAATGTTTATGCAAAATATTATGTACCCGTTCAGTCGAGATGCCCACAGCACTAGTAATCTCACGCACCTTAACTCTTCTGTCATCCATCACCATATCATGGATTTGATCAACGATTTCTGGAGTCGTAACCTCCACAGGCCGTCCAGAACGTTCAGCGTCACTTGTGCCCATATGGCCAGTCCGAAAATTTTGAAACCACTTATAAACTGTTCTAATCGAAGGTGCAGAGTCACCATAATGTTTATCAAGCTTCTTTTTAGTCTCCTGAGGCGTTTTGCCTTTCATAAAGTAATGTTTAATCACCACACGAAATTCTTTTTCGTCCATTTCTTGAAAATCAGTCGACTTCCTTGATTCACACGAATTCCAAACAAAAAGAAATAGACCAATATGGCTGAAACTTGGTGTGCGTTCATTCAAGAGATGCTACTAACTAAACATGACCTCGATACTCGCCGGTGGTGCCATCTCTCGGACTTTGCACGGACTTTTCAAACCAGCCTCGTATATCTATAATATATATAAAATGCAGCGTCTCTATGTCTGTCTGTCCGTTAGTGCGCTTATCACTGGAGAACCACTTATCCGATTTACGTGCTTTTACCTATGTATGTTCTCTGGCCAGGTTATCTATCTATACTATAAATAAAATGCAACGTCTCTCTGTCTGTATGTCCGTTAGTACGTTACGTACTTTTTTTTTAAAACATATATATGTTCCCTGGCCAGGTTATAGGATATATTTTATTGCGTTAGGTAACATAAAGAATAAGCAGTGACGATAATAGTGAATCAAGTCGTAAAAAAGGTTACCGTTAGTGCGTTCTCTTGCAATACACTGCCTAAACCATTAAATATGGAACAATATCATGTTGAAAAGATTATAATATATATAAAATGCAACGTTTCTCTGTCTGTCTGTCTGTCCGTTAGTGCGCTTATTACTTGAGAACTACTTATCCGATTTACGTGTTTTTATAAATTTATACATATGATATGTTCTATATAATTCGATATAAGCCTAGATAATGGGAGATAAGGTGAGATCATGGGAGATAAGTATAAATAATGGGAGATTAGGAGAAATAATAGGAGATAAGCAGAGATAAGTCTAGGTAATGGGAGTTATGGTGAGATAATGGGAGATAAGGAGAAATAATGGGGGATAAGGAGAAATATTGCGAGATAAGTCGAGATAAGCCTAGATAATGGGAGATAAGGTGAGATAATGGGAGATAAGTATAAATAATGGGAGATAAGGAGAAATATTGCGAGATAAGTCGAGATAAGCCTAGATAATGGGAGATAAGGTGAAATAATGAGAGATGAGGAGAAATAATGAGAGATAAGGAGAAATAATGGGAGATGAGCAGAAATAAGCCTAGATAATGGAAATTATGTAGAGATAATGGGAGATAAGAAGAAATAATGGGATATAAGGGGAAATAATGGCAGATATTTTATTACGTTAGGTCACATAAGGAATAAGTAGTGACAATAGTAGTGAATCAAGTCCACGCGAGAGGAGCCGCAGGCATGGCTAGTAAGGAATAAGTTGTGACGATAAGAGTGAATTAAGTCGGAAAAAAGTTTGCCGCTAGCGCGTTCTCTTGCAATACACTTCCTAAACCAATAAATATGGAACAATAATATATATAAAATGCAATGTCTCTCTGTCTGTCTGTCTCTCCGTTAACTTGAAGACTACTTATCTTTTTTTAAAATCTACATATGTTCTCTGGTCAGGATATAGGATATATTTTATTACGTTAGGTAATATAAGAAATAAGCAGTGACGATAATGGTGAATCAAGTCGGAAAAAAAGTTTGTCGCTAGCGCGTTCTCCTGCAATATACTGCCTAAACCATTAAATATGAAACAATATCATGTAACAAAGAATATAATATATATAAAATGCAACACCTCTCTGTCTGTCTGTCTATCCATTAGTGCACTTATCACTCGAGAACCACTTATCGGATTTACGTGTTTTTTTTTTAATTCATACATATGTTCTCTGGCTAGGTTATCTATAATCTATAATATATATAAAATACAATGCCTCTTTGTCTGTCTATCCGTTAGTGTGCTTATCACTGGAGAACAACTTATCCGATTTACGTTTTTTTTTTAGATTCATACATATGTTCTCTGGCCAGGTTATAGGATATATTTTATTATGTTAGGTAACATAAGGAATAAGCAGTGACGATAATAGTGAATCAATACGCTGTCTAAACAATTAAATATGGAACAATATTATATAGTAAAGAATATAATATGTATAAAATGCAACGTCTTTCTGTGTGTCTGTGCGTCCGTTAGTACGCTTATCATTCGAGAATCACTTATCCGATTTACGCGTTTTTTTTTTAATCCATACTTATGTTTTCTGGCCAGATTATATAATAATAATAAGCTATATAATGAGGAAACATGGAACCACATTGACCAAATGTGAGAAAGAAGAACCAAAATAATAATAAGCTGACTTGGCACAGGCCCGTCAGCCAAACATGGAACCACATTGACCAAATGTGAGAAAGAAGAACAAAAACAATAATAATAAATACATACTGGTAATAGCGTTTGTGCTAATTTGGCTTAGGCCCGTCCGCCAAACATGGACCACATTGACGAAATATGAGAAAGAAGAACATCTATATAATATATATAAAACGTAACGTCTCTCTGCAGCCCGTTTTTTTTACAGTGTAGAATTTCTGTTGGTGGTAAACCATCCATAATAAAGAATTTAATCACTGCACGATATTCAATTTTTTCCATTTTAAAAATATCAATGACACGCTGCTACTACTCGAATGAATTGACAGATCGAAATAAAATTTTACGTATGTTTATATAAGGGATGGAACTTTCCAATTCAATTGTAGTTTCACAGTTTCTAACGTAATCTATGTGTCAGACCTAGAACTTTTCAGACAGCCTAGGTATGTCTGAAAGATTTTCGTATTTTCTCAGAACGCGTTCTTTACGATTGGTACCTATACAAATCAACATCAAAAGGCCTATTACAAGGATGCTCTATATCCCCAACACTATTCAAAATATACCTCGAACAAACATTAAAAAAATGGAAGCAAAAATGTAGTGGAATGGGAGTCCCAATACGAGAAGATTACTTATATACTCTAAGTTTCGCAGATGAGCAAGTAATCACAGCGCGAGATGAGGAAGACCTCAGTTATATGGTAAGAAAACTGAAAGAAGAATACACTAAAGCAGGATTAGCAATAAACTTTGATAAAACGGAATATCTAACAACAAAGGAGGGAAACGTGTAGAATCTAGAAGTAGATTACGAAACAATAATCAAAGGATCTGATAGATTTAAATATTTAGGAACCATCATTTCAAAAAATGCAACATCAGAAGAAGAGATTAAAGCTAGATTAGAACAAACGCGGACATGCATAAGACAATTGAATTCGATCCTGTGGGACAAGGACATTATAAAAAAAAACAAAACACGCATATACAAATCAATAATACAAAGCATAATGACATACGGGTCAGAAGCATGGACGATCAACAAAAGAAATAAATCTAAAATTAACGCAGTAGAGATGGAGTATTGGAGAAGATGTTGTAGAGTGACACGTATGGAGAGAATAACAAATGAAGAAATAAGAAGCAGAATGAACATCAAAGAGAACGCAATAAACACCATTGGAGAAAAACGATTAAAGTGGTATGGACACATAAGACGAAGCGAAGATAATAGGTGGATAAAGAAAATAACGGAGTGGAGCCCTATAGGGAGAAGAAAAAGAGGAAGACCCAGACGATCGTGGAGAGACGATGTTGACGAGGCTATGGAGGACAGGGGTCTAAGAGATGGAGACTGGGAAGATAGAAACGGATGGAATCAAAGGCTGAGAGAAGGAAGACAGCGTTAGCTGTAGAAAATCCTTGATATATATATATATATATATATATATATATATATATATATATATATATATATATATATATATATATATATACCTATACAAATGTCAAATATCAAAAATTCTATCTTGTAGTGACAGGAACCAAATAAAATTTAACGGTACAAAACCCAAGTGGCAGTATTTTCTAAAAAAATGAATGTTTCAGAAACCGACATAGTTATGTTGGGACACTCCATAACTCTAGTATCGTCACTTAACTTACTGGGTGTTAACTTGGAATTTAATATTGTCTCTGCAGGAACATGTTGCATGCATAGCAAAGATAGCGTTTTAAATGAGGGGAATATTATTCTATACTCGAAAACTCTACACTCCACAATAAATTTTAATCCTGTACAAAGCTCAAATTCGACCAACCATGAAATACTGTTCTCATGTTTGAGGCTCTGTTGCCAAACAGACGTTGCATTTGTTGAATTCTGTTCAGAAGAGAGCTGTTGAACTTGAACTTAGTCCATAGACACTATCATGGAAAGTGTTCGATGGGGTAGCCTGTTTAATTCCTCCCAAAGTAGTGTATGCTAGGACTACGCGTTGCGTAATGCATCACTTCCTTATGAGATTAGCTTTGTCGCTCCTCGTACTATGATTTTCAAAAATTTTTTTGTATGGATAATCTCATCTTTTTAGACTGAACTGCTCAAGACAGTGTTTCCTACCAAGTGCAATTTTCAGCGATTCGAGACCAAAGTAAATTTCTTTAACCGCACATGCGTCACCTCTGTAGCGCATTCGTAATTTCCCTTCAGGTCGTGTGTTATACTCATAATAAATAACTGGTCAAGTGCAAGTTGAACTTGCGCAATTAGTGTTCCGTACGTTGATTGCTTTTAATATAAAAATTTTTGTTACGGAGGCATAAAATGATCAGTGACTTCACAAAATACACCCCAAATGAGCTTGTGTGTTTTCAATCTTTACTGAAAACTGTCTTTTTATATACCAGATAAATTATTAAAGGTAATGCACTTGTGATAATTTTCGTTCAATCTACACCCCGTGGAGAATATTCCAGAATTTTTTCTAAATTTTTTGATCAGTACTTTTCGAGATAAGGTGAGGGGACAGCGATTTTTCGCGATTTTTTAAAAATAATACTAAGAAAAGTGTGCGCAAGTAATACATTATATATATTTTTTACTCGTGTTTTCACAAGCTTTCATTTGACCCCACACTCGATGACCTAGTAAAAAAATTTTTTTTTCGCTTTTGATTTCACTCCCCCAAAACTAATCCCTTAAAATTTAACTTTCAAAACCACTTGGCTCTGATGAGGCCATCAATTCCTATATTAGTACCAAATTTCAACTTTCTATGTCAAATAGTTTAGGAAAAAATCGGGTGTGACAGATAGACAGACAGACGGACAGACAGACACCGAAGTGATAAGTGTGAAACTAAAAATATCAAAATGTTTTTTTAATAGTCTAAAATAGCAATTTTGATTTGCTGTTTCTCAGACTCGCAATATAAGACAAGACTAGAAAGTTCTAGTGCATGATACAACAAAACTTTACTATTTTATTTTGTACTTACTTCTGTAGTTTTATAGACTTTAATTATCTCAGGGCGTATTGAAACTATATGCAAAAATTTATTTTCTCCACTAGTCTGGAAAATATAATTTTAGGTTTCAAAAGAATGATTAGTAAACACAGTGAAACCTGTGTTAACGGCCACCTATTATAAGCGGCCGCCAGTGGTAACGGCGGTAAGCTTCCCGAAACCTGTTGCATATAAATTCCCATATACAAAAACCTGTTAATTACGGCCACTTGTATTAAACGGCCACGGCCAGTTAAATCCTTGGAAATTCCTTGGAAATTTACCTGGTAATAACGACTGGGCTGGCCGAAGGACTTTTTGACATACACATTTGTTTGCGATCTTTACTGAAAACTAACGACCTTGATTTTTTTTTATATAGCAGATACATTATTAAACGTAATGCACTTGTGATAATTTTCGTTCAATCTACACCCCGTGGAGAATATTCCAGAATTTTTTCAAAATTTTTGGATCAGTACTTTTCCAGATAGAGGGAGGGACAGCGATTTTTCGCGATTTTTTCAAAATAATACAAAGAAAAGTGTGCGTATGTAAGACATTATATATATTTTTGAACTCGTTTTTACAAGCTTCCATTTGACACCCCACTCGATGACCTAGTAAAATTTTTTTTTTCACTTTCGATTTCACCCCCTAAAACTAACCCCTTAAGTCAAAATTTAACTTTCAAAACTACACGGCTCTGATGAGGCCATTAATTCCTATATTAGTACCAAATTTTAACTTTCCAGGACAAATAATTTCGGAGAAAATCTGGTATGACAGACGGACAGACACCGAAGTGATCTTATAAGTGTTCCGTACGGAACACTAAAAAGTTGTATTTTATGAAGATAGCACAGTCCGGTCGAATCGATTATAGTTTTTCACTCTTATGAACTTATGAATGGTTTTCGAATAGCGATTTCTATTTTGAAATTATTTTCTTAGTAGGAGGGCAGGCTTTTAAGTATTTACAAACGGTCACTAGATGACGAAATTGACATTATCATTGTCATTTGACATTTGTTATTGTTAAAACAGCGGCAGCTTAGAAATCGGCCGAGTAGTTTGTTTACAGTGAGCGTTTAAACAAGACAGTTTTGTGAACAAATGGAAATTTTACGTAAAGGTTTAACTTGGATGATTTTTTTACGATTTTAGTAAAGGCTTAACTCAACAACAATACCTCGAATCGGTTCGTTCAACTTTTGGTAATGAATCACTATCAGAAAATACAGTTTCATATTGGTTTGTAGAATTTCGGCCGTTAGCGATGAATTTCGTGAAGTTCGACCAAAACCGGTTGTTCCAAAAAACATCGATGCTGTGCGCAACATGATTGAAGAGGATCGGCATGTGACTTACCGTGAGATATCGTGCATATCGAAGACATTCGATTTTGCATGAACATCTAGTTGTGAAAAAGATCCGTTCCCGATAGATTCTGCATAATTTGACCGAAACTTAAAAACAGGCTTGTGTCAATTAGTGTTAGGAAATGCTGAAAAACTTCGACCGGGAACATGTAAAATCCATATACAACATTATAATAGGAGACGAAACTTGGATATATTCGTATGAACCGGAAACTAAGCAACAATTAACTGTTTAGGTGTTCCAAGATGAACCGCATCCAACAAAAGCGGTTCGTTCGAAGAAGGATCAAAGGGCAGTTAATGGTGAATGGTATACATAATATGTTTACTAGAAGTCATCGATGAAATCAGGAAAAACAACCGAAAACGTCGCATCATTTTCCATCATGACAATGCCAGCTCTTACAGAGCATGTCAAGTAATGGATTATTTGAGAGAGAAAAACATCGTATTAATCTCTCATTGCCTGTATTCACCTGATTTATCGCCTAATGACGTCTTATTGTTCCAGAATGTCAAAAAAATGCGTGGACAGCTACTTTTATCACCTGCTGTTGAATCCTTCCAAAACCATTTTTGAGGTACCAACTTCTCAGTGGAAAAAATGTTTCGAGAATTGGTTCGAACGCATGCAAAAGTGTATAAATTTTAATAATTTGAGAAACAATAAAAAACGATTTGTTTTTTCTTCATTTTTTTTTTGTAAAAATTTAAAAGGTAGCCCTCGCAAGATAAATATTGTGAGTTAATTTTAAATCACATTTTGAATTAATTTACGATTAGGCAGAACGTAATTTTTTAAGTATCTCACACGATTTACGATTTTTGAATTCTTGCACTACTAAACTTAGTTTTTATGAAGAAAACAAATACGATATCAGAAAACTTGTTACGAATTCAAATTAGTCTAAAAAAAAGTCTGACATCATTTTGGATTAGTTAAAATATTCACTTACTATCCTTGTGAGCTCAATTTTATATTTGCATTATAGCACAGTTTTACCAGTTGGTCCCAAGGTGCATTAGGATTCTTATCTTTCACTGGTTTCATTCTGGCTAGTATATCATCACAAGCTTCGATAACTGCCTAAAAATTGAAACAAAAAGGTTGATAAAGTTGAATAAAGGAAGGGTTCTAGAGATATTTACTGCTTAACCCCGACATTCCCTCTATTTATTATCTCCGCTAAAATTTAAGATAATGAAAAAAACAATACAATTTCCAGATTTCTCGATTCTAATTCCTTTCTCTCCGAGAGGGCGGACTGTCTGCGGATCCGTTTTGACCAGCAGGTCTCTCTCCAGTGCGTAACGAGGAGGATATCTGCGGACCAGTTTTAGCTACCATCCCCTGCGGAACTCAGACCTAGGTCCCCACATGCACCGATAGATAGGGCAGACTGTCTGCCGATCCATTTTTGACTAGCAGCCCGTCTCGGTTTGACACGCACCTAAGGCTATACCGTGGATCCGTGTGACCAGTATGCGCCTTTCTGTATATCAACACATACACTTACACTTGTACCTGTAGATAGAGCTGCGGACTCATTTTTGACCAGTAGTCAGTCTTTATCTGATACACACCTATGGTTATATAGTGGATCCGTGAGACCAGTATGCGCCTTTCTGCTACCAACGCCTGTAGATAGGGCGGACTGTCTGCAGTAGCCCGTCTTTGTCTGACCCGCTCCTCGAGGTGTACTGCGGACCCGTGAGACTAGTATGCGTCTTTCTGCGAATCAACATCTACACTTACATCAATATATAGAGCAGACTGTCCGCGGACCCGTTTTAACTAGAAGCCCGTCTCTGTTTCAGGCACGTATAGAGGTATACTGTGGACCAGTGCCATCAGTATGCTTCTCCTTGTGGTGTATACACAAGCGTATCCAGTATTAAACATAATTAGTGGCGCATGCACAGCAAGAACCTGGTGAGCCAAAACCAATTCGCTGACAGTCTAAAAGAGCTTTCCATAGAGCGACGGAGAGTTAACTACCATAACCACCGCCTAATCACTAAATCTTAAAGCCGGTAACCGCTCGCTACTCACCGCTTTGAAACCAATCGTTATTCGCCGGAATCATCCGCGTTCCTGTTTACCGCGTACGTGTAGCTTTAGATAGGTGGCGACACTTCAACCAGTGTACGTAGTAGGGCCCGATAAGTTTTACCACGAGATCAAGTGTTGCTGAAACGGGTATGTCTTGCGTCGCGAGACCGCGCGAGTGCGACTTGGTTTACTGCTGGGGAATGTCTGGAACCGTTTGAAGATATTCCGGTGCGACTCGGATTGTTGCTGGGGACCGTCTGTTTGAAAACTTTAATTTTTTAAATTATAGTTTTTCATTTGATTATTAATCGATATTTAAAACTGACTTTAAGGCGAGCGTTGCAGGGGCTAGTTCTGCTGCATAATATACACATATACACATACCCAGACACTCGTTTCGCGTTATTCACGGCTATAAAACCGTATGAAACTGCATTTTCCTATCTCTGTGGGGGAGCGGGATAGAATATCTCCCCCGGTACGTTCTGCCTGTCATAGGAGGGGACTTAAAGATCAACCTAGATGGTAGATGCCCAGATCCCACCAGCATTGCCCGGTGTGATACCATCGCTTTGGCTTAAGCTGCGTGAAGTTGCTTAACGTTTCGTGGCTGTGTCGATGTCTCGGACTGTGGTACCAAATAGCATGATGAGGCACCTGGATACAAAAAATTCCGGAGGTAAAATAGCCCCCGTTCGGATCTCCAGATGGAGGCTGGTTCAGGTGCGTCGACATGCAGAGATCAGAATTTTAAAGTGGATTTTTGCAACATACGAGGTTTAAAGTCGAACATAAATTCAGTGCACCAACACCTGCAATCAAATAAACCTCATGTACTCGCCCTCTGTGAAATCAAGGTCAGTTCATCGACCAGCACAGTCAATTATCTTTATCCTGGGTACGATTTCTATTCCCGATTTAGGCGTAATTTTGGAATCTGTCTTTTTTCAGACGCGACCTTGCTTGCCAACGAGAAGAGGCTCTGGAACCCCCAAACTTTGATGTAATGTGGTTAAAAATAACGACTCAACAAACCACAAGGTTCATCTGTATCCTCTATCGACCACCAAGTGATACTAACTTTAGAACACTTTTCGCTTCTCTTGCAGACACCATGGATCATTTACAAATTAACCATCCAAATGCCGAAATTGCCATCCTGTGTGACTTTAATGTACACAACATCAACTGGCTTAAATATTCAAATACTACCGATGAGCAAGGTCGTGAAGCCGAATCATTTTCAATCAGTTGTGGTTTAACTCAGCTTACTGACGAACCAACACGGATCCCTGATCGAGACGGGGAGTTGGCCAGTCTTCTTGATCTGTTTTTAACCACCAATCCGGTGGTTACACGGTCAGCGTAAATCCGCCTTTAGGTTCTTCTGACCATAAACTACTTTCGACATCGAGTATCCTACCAATCAGAGACAGAGAGGCGCCTAAACCGCGCAAGATTTGGCACTACAAATCTGCTAAATGGGAAGATCTCATGAAATATTTTCGAACTTTCCCTTGGTTAGACGTTTGTTTTCGATCCGACGACCCATCTGACTGCGCCAGGGAGGTTGCCGATGTTATTTTGGCCGGTATGGAGGCTTACATCCCTTTTTTGAAGAAATGCCCTTCCAACGACAAGCCTTGGTTTGACCGAAAATGCAGAGAAGCTGTTGCTTCTAAACATCTTGCCTACCGACAATGGCATGAAAATCCTAACACCATAAACCGTAACACCTTTGTTCGTGCCAGGAACAGATGCAAAGAAATTATCGACGAAACCAAGGAGGCACACAATCAACGAATTAGAAACAAACTAGTCGCTTGTCCCAACAATTCCAGGTCCTTTTGGTCAGTCGCTAAGGCAGTCAGTCAAAATTTCGCCAAATCTACCATACCATCACTCACACGGCCAGACAATTCTATTGCAACGACACCTGTTGAGAAAACGAATTTGTTGGCTGAACTCTCTGCTTTATATTCTACTGTCGAATTCCAAGGAAAAACACCACCTACTATTCCCATAGTGCAGTCAAGGATGCACGATATTGTTTTCAGACAGCGTATCATAAAACGTATTTTAATGAAGCTAGACACCAAAAAAGCTTCTGGCGCTGACGGAATACCTGCCATAGTTCTCAAAAATTGTGCGAGGGAACTAACACCAGTTTTCCGTAGACTTTTTAACCTATCCTACAGAAAGGGAATATTTCCTTCCTGCTGGAAATGTGCCACAGTTCAGCCGATACCTAAAAAAGGAAAGAAGACCTTGCCAAATAACTACCGACCAATCGCACCTCTTTCAATAATATCGAAAGTCATGGAAAAGGCTATCAATCAGCATCTTCTAAAATATCTTGAAGGATTCAACATTATTAGCCATCATCAATATGGCTTTCATCAAAATAGATCAACAGGAGATCTTCTGACTTATGTAACACACGTTTGGAACAACGCAATTGAACATATCCAAGGCATTCGACCGTGTTTGGCACGGAGGGCTGTTAGCTAAGCTACGCTCTTATGGTATGTCTGAAAAGTTCTGTTTGTGGCTTTCATGTTTCCTCAGAGAGCGTTCTTTACGAGTGGCAGTCGACGGATTTCTTTCTAACACCTTCACTATCAACGCCGGTGTACCTCAGGGCTCCATAGTGTCTCCCACTTTTTTTCTCATTTACGTTAACGATCTGCTGGAAAAGACGAGAATCCAATCTCCAGCTTTGCAGATGACAGTACGTTCATCTCTTCATTCACTTTGAACGCTCGAACATCGGCTACTCAGACGAATATCCGCAAACAGCAGGAAGTCATTCAAGACCTGGAAGAAATTTTATCTTGGGGTGATAGTAACCAAGTGGAATTTAACGCTACAAAAATCCAGGCGGCACTTTTTTCTAAAAAAAGTTAACGTTGCTGAACCCGACATAGTTATGTCGGGGCACCCCATTCCTCTAACATCGTCACTCAATTTGTTGGGCGTTAATTTGGGAGCCAATATGTCCTGGCATGAACAAGTTGCAGGCATAGCAAGGAGAGCTTCTCAAAAGTTGGGAATATTGTTTCGAACCAGAAAGCTTTACACCCCACAACAACTGTTAATTCTTTATAAAGCTCAAATTTGACCAACTATGGAATACTGCTCCTATGTTTGGGGCTCCACTCCAAACATTCTATTCAGAGAAGAGCTGTTCGTCTGATTGGAGACCCGGAACTGACCGGCGGCCTTGATTCGCTGGAACATCGAAGAACGGTTGGCGACTCGAGCCTATTCTACAAGTCTACAAAGTGTTCGAAGGATGTAGCCCGCTTAATTCCTCCCAGAGCGGTGCATGTTAGAAGTACACGTCGCGCTAATACTTCACATCCGTATGAGGTTCAGCTTGTTACTCCTCGTACAACGCTTTTCAAGCAGTCTTTTATATGAAGAACTTCATCCCTTTGGAATAATTTGCCCAGGACTGTGTTTCCCACCGAGTACAATTTACAGCGGTTCAAGAACAACGTGAATCGCTTTTTCCGCACACGTGTCGCTCCTGTAGCGCTTTAGAGACTTCTTCCCTGCAGCACGTGTGCTAGACCCATAAAAAAAAATATTCCTTTATCGGAACTTGAACCGTCAACATCTCTGCTATACCTGCTCACTAATTACGTGAATGGAGCAATGGATACCAAGGGCATAGCCAATGTGTAGTCTCTGCGCAACTGCACCTGATCCAGTCAGCTGTCCCCAAAGTCTACAGACGTTACCAAGAGACTGGCGCGGATCAGGAAGAAGAAGGTGCATTTCGGAGCGAGTGGCGTGTCAACACAACTCTAACTAATCGTCACTTGATCGGCGTTGAGGTCCAGCAGGAGCTCCGACAAGTTCGTGGTCGGGCTTTCAGTCATTGAACAGAAGACGACTTAAAGGAGCTAACCTAACTCCGAAGAGACCAGCTAATGGACCCAAATTGACAGCAGTTCGTCGACAAACGCGACTCAGATTTGCCCGAGAACATGTCGATTGGACCTTAGAACAACTGCGCTCTGTTTTATTCTCCGAATGTGCCTACATGGCAATAATGGAAGAAGACGAGTCTATAGGAGGCCTGGGAAGCGCAATGCGCAGTACTGTATTCCTGAGACGGTCGTCTACGGAGGTTCTATCATGATGTGGGGAGGCATCTCACTGTAGGGATATTATTTTCCTTAAACACTTTTCTTCGAATAAAGTATTTTTCATTTTCATCCAAACAACTCGTCCCCCGAGTAACACCTGAACGGGTGAACTCTTAAAAAGCTAAGCTCAATTTCTCTGAACTCCTTGTATTAACCTTGTAGTTATTATTTTTATTTTACCAGATTATGCCTAATGATTAAGGTATTTCTTACGAGAAAACAGAGAGAACATTATCTTAGAGAAAGACGCGAAATAATTTGGTTTTCAGGGTATAATGAATGTGGCAACGTAACTTCTCGCTTGTTTTCCGCCGCACGCATGTGTTATTTATAATAACCTTGATACTTTTACATGATATACAATAAAAATTATGTATAATTAATTAAAATGATACTTTGGATTATTTATTAAAAATATATCAATTATTAAGTATTGATAACTGAATAAATGCACGTGCGAGGCACACGCTTATTCTAATATCTTTTAAAAGAAAGTCCGATCAGTGCAAGGTATATATGTGATTCAAAATTTCAAAGAACACCCGCGTTCGCGCGCGCAGTCTTCTTCAAGCTACGTTGCGAAAATTCACTTCATAAAATACATGAAAAAGTAATATTTAGGTAATATTTTTGCAATAACTAGGAGGTAAACAGCCTTCAGATTTTAACAAACGAAAGCAAAGTATTTTTTTATGTATACAGGGTGTCCCAAAAGGTATGATTAAAAATGAAGAATCTAGTAGATTAAACCAAAATAAAGTCAGAAGTTCCTATAAAAGTGTCTCCTATCTCCCCCCGTTAGGGAGCTACAGCCACCCAAATAGGGAGCCTGAAGATGGGTTTTCATTAAATATTTCAGAAACCGTTAAAGATAAAAACATAAAATTCAGGTTCTAAAGTAAAGTTTATGTGCTGAATCGGAATTTAACCTTATAATCGTAGATAATTCAACTGGTGCGTCAAAAGAAGGGGAGGGCGTGGTAAAAATGGACTTTTTGCAATAACTTTTATTGCATTTTCGCGTCGGATTAGGGAAGTTTGAGATCTTTGGCGTAAAAAAGGTACTCTTAGTTTAACACGATTAGATACACCAATTCCGAGTTAAAATCGATAAAGAAATTCCATGTCAGAAAAAGAACCTATTACCTAGCTTCTGTTAGATGCAATGATAACACAGCCCCACAAAAAAGAAAATGGGGTATGCTTTTGATGCGATATATCAGATCCGTAGTATTTTTGCCCGCTGATCACGAATCTGACGTCAGAATATCGCCATCACATCTCAATTTTTTTCTAACCTCAAAAAAATAGGTAAAAGTTAGTAAAAATTAAGAAAAAATATACTCCTAAAAAATTGATTCAAGCTTTTTCATGAATCCAAAGATGTATTAATATGTATTCGGACACGCTAAGCTATTATTCATCGGTTGGATTAAGCCATACCGTTCTGTTTTCTTTCTAACCTCAATAAATCAGACAGATATAGTGCTTCTCGAATGCAAAAACGAATTCAAATTAAAATTCAACTGATTCTTACCAAATTTGGTACACGGGGGTTTTTTGGGTTGCTGATCATGAATCTGAGGTCGGATTTGCAAAATTCAAAATGGCGGATCCAAGATGGCGGACAAAATTTTTGAAAACCAACCGATTCCTACCAAATTTGGTATACAGTTGGGGAATCCTCAAACCTGATACTCTTAAACCCTAAACCCTGAAACCTTAGACTCCCACACTCTGTAACCTCAAAAAATAGACCTCAATAACCCTGTAACTTTAAAAATGAGACCCAATAAACTCAAAACCAGGACTTTTAAACCATATACTCTCAAATAGTAGACCCTTAAGCCCTAGAATTGCGAAGGTTAGACCCGCGCCTAACTTTCCTTTTTTTGGCTGTATCTTGTTCTTTTTTCCGCGAATGACCTATTCAAAGGCTTTCTGCCCAAACGCTTTTGAGGACTTGTTTCTCTTTTTAGCGACCAGCAATAGTCCGCTAGCATATGGTCATCCCATCGTTCTTGATACTGATTTTCTATGATTTTCAGATCTTGGTGAAAACGTTCCCCTTGCTCCTCACTGTAGTCACCAAGATTATCTGGGAAATCATCGATGTGGGAGTCCAGGAAATGTAATTTTAGATTCATTAAGCAACCTAATGTTTGAAAATTTTTTACCATTTTCTCGACTATTTCTTTGTATTTAGGACTTTTATTATTTCCCAAAAAGTTTGTTGCGACTTCTTTAAAACTAAGCCAAGCAGCTTTTTCAACTTTATTCATTTTAGTAACAAATAATGAATCTTGAAACAATTTTCTTATTTGTGGCCCGTCAAATACGCCTGCCTTAATTTTAGCTTCAGAAAATTTCGGAAATTTTTTATGCAAATATTTGAAACATGGGCCGTTTGTATCTAATGCTCTCGTGAATTGCTTCATAAGTCCAAGCTTAATGTGAAGCGGGGGAATAAGAACTTTTCCTGGATATACCAATGGTGGAAACAATACATTATTTTCACCAGGAGCGAACGATTCTCTTGTTGGCCAAATTTTTTTCTTATAATGACGTTCCCTGTCTCTGCTATTCCACAGACATTTATAACAGGGATAAAGTGTAAACCCTGACTGTTGGCCAAGCAATACTGTTACAGTTTTCAGATCTCCACAAATTTTCCAGTTATGATCAGCATATTTTATTTTTATCAAAAGCTGTTTCATTTTTTCATATTGCTCTTCTATAACTGTGGAATGAGCAAACGGAATGGGAGCGTAAACGTTGGTATTATGCAGCAAAACTGCCTTAATGCTCCGTTTAGAAGAATCAATGAACAGTCTCCATTCTTCAGGATCGTATGAGTTATTTTGAAATTCATCCATTAGACCTTTTACATCGGTACAATATGAAAGTGACAATTCCTCGTCCATTGTGAAATATTTTCGAAATTCTTCATCTCTGTTTCTATAATAAGAAATCGTAACGTCTGGCTTAAGTAAATGTCTTTTTTTTAAAAAGGAAGCAAGATGCTCTGAACCATCTTTGGATAAGCCTAAATCTCTGACTAGATCACTAAGTTCTGACTGTGATACGAGTATTGGTTCTGGTTTACGGTTGTATGGTAGAAATTCTTTATCTGTGTCACTAGTATATGATAGGTTGTCACTAGAACATTCATTAGTAACAGTGTTTGAATCTTTTTCGACAGTCTCAATGTTTTCGGCATGAACTGATAAGGTGAAATCATTTGTTTCCATAACATCAGCATCAAGTGGTTCAGGAGGCGGAATTAGTTTAGTTGGTCTTGTTACTGTCGAAACATCGTTATAAGTAATAGTGCTTTTATTTTTTCGGTTATGCCTAGATACAACATTCATACAAAAGTAGCAATCATTTTCACTGTATAGTCTATTCCATATTGCTGGTCTGGAATATTTAATCGCCTTCTTATTGATGTACAACATTATTTTGCAAGAACTGCAAATGATGTGGGGAACCCAATCTGTATCCTGGTGCTGTATTTCAATGTTAAAACAAATCCTTATATAAGGTTTTAATCTTATCCGTTATCGGTGACCCCATTTTACTCAATACGTGTTGACAGCAAATATAACAAAATGAATCACTGTTTTTATCGCACTTATGGAAAGTCCTTGTACCGTGAGACCGTTTTCTTGTGGCATTACACTCTACATGAGCCAAGTCACCCACACATGAAGAGCTACGGTCGCTGGATGACGACGGCTGCGGGCCCGCTTTCCCACCCTGACCAACCGCCGATACTGGGTTTCCGAGTCCCTGCATCGTAATTCTCTTTCTTCTACCTGCCATGACGGCATCTAAGCCGTTATCCAAGGACTCTGCCGGCTAGTGGAGTAACACCGTTGCCCACCGTCACCACGTGGAGGTGCCCTGGATGCAGGTAGAAGAATAAAAATCGACCGATGAATTTTCTCGGCGTTCAAAATGGCGCGAAAACATCTGCCATCTTGAATTTTGCAAATCCAACCTCAGATTCGTGATCGGCGACCCAAAAAATCCCCGTGTACCAAATTTGGTAAGGATCGGTTGAATTTTAATTTGAATTCGTTTTTGCATTCGAGAAGCACTATATCTGTCTGATTTATTGAGGTTAGAAAGAAAAAACAGAACTGTATGGCTCGATCCAACCGATGAATATTAGCTTAGCGTGTCCGAATACATATTAATACATCTTTGGATTCATGAAAAAGCTTGAATCAATTTTTTAGGAGTATATTTTTCTTAATTTTTACTAATTTTTACCTATTTTTTGAGGTTAGAAAAAGATTGAGATGTGATGGCGATATTCTGACGTCAGATTCGTGATCAGCGGGCAAAAATACTACGGATTTGATATATCGCATCAAAAGTATACCCCACTTTTTTTTTTTCTGGGGCTGTGTAATTAATCAAATATCAACACACAAGTCAAATCTGAAAGTTCATTTCACTTTTGTCAAGTATGTGGATATGCATTTAATGTATGGCTTAGCTTCTGGTAACGCTAGTGAAGCGGCTTGCCTTTACGCAGAACGATTTCCTGATCGATACTTGCTTGATAGCAGAAATATTGAACGAGTTGATCGCAATCTGCGGGAATCAGTTTTATTGTGTCTTGCATTTTCAAATTGTGTGCTTGTTATTGGATATCTTTTACGTAGTCTTATATCAAAACCTGGAAGAGTAGGTCGTCCAAGAACTGCTGGTATCATTGAAATGGAAGAACATATTTTGGACCTAACAACAAACGATTCAACTAATAGTGTAAGGAATTTGGCAGCACCACTTCATACTTTGTCCCTACCATTTCCAAAAAGTTCATTCTATGTCACCCGATGATTATCCTGCACGAGTCGAATTCGCTAATTGGTTTCTACAAAAGCAACGAGAAGATAACACATTTGTAAGCAAAGTGCTTTTTACAGATGAATCGGGATTTTCTAGGGATGGTGTAATAAACTACCATAATCTTCGCTTATGGGATGAGGATCTCCCACATGCGATAATTCAGACTAGAAACCAACATCAATTTTTGATAAATGTCTGGATGGGAATTATCGGGAATTATTTGATTGGACCATATGTCATTGACGGGCGGCTAAATGGTGAGAAATATTTGCAATTTCTTCGAGATGATTTAAATAATTTATTAGAAAAAGTTCCGTTACATATTCGCAACAATATATGGTTAATGCACGACGGTGCACCACCACATGTCAGCAACATTGCTAGGGGATATTTAGATAACCAGTTTCCCAATCGTTAGATAGGTCGTGGCCACCCCGATCACCAGATTTAAATCCCTTAGACTTCTTTCTATGGGGCCACCTTAAATATGTTGAGCATGTTATTTAGAGTTCAAAGAGCGTTCCCCACTAACTTAAGGAAATGCATAATCCCTAGTTGAAATTACGCATTGATTTTATTTTTCCTTTAAGTAATATTTCCGATTTTTTTAGCGGTGTTTTGTAATTGTTTTCTTGATTTGATAAATAAAAATAAGTTTTTTGCTTCGTTTGATGATTATGTTTTCTTTAATTATTATTTAGTTGTATAGTCATTTAAAAATATCTGGATATTTTGAAGTATTGCTAATAATATTAGGTAATAGGCTTATTTTCTGACATGAAAATCCTTTATCTATTTTAACTCCGAATTGGTGCTTCTAATCGTGTTAAACTAAGAGTACCTTTTTTTCGCTAAAGATCTCAAGCTTCCCTAATCCGACGCAAAAATGCAATAAAAGTTCTTGCTGAATTATCGACGATTATAAGGTCAAATTCCGATTCAGCACATAAACCTTTCTTTAGAAGTTGAATTTCATGTTTTTATATTTAACGGTTTCTGAAATATTCAATGAAAACCCATCTTCTCTCTCCCTCTCCGCATTTGAGTGGCTGTAGCTCCCTAACGGGGGGAGATAGGAGACATTTTTATAGGAACTTCTGACCTTATTTTGGTCAAATCTATTAGATCCTTCATTTTTGACCATACCTCACGGGACAACCTATATATATATTTTGTGACTACTTTCTAATGCACATTCAACAAAAATTGTAAAAAACGCATGCTTTGATCGAAGAAAAAGTATGGATTCATATCTTTTACGTGGTAAATATCTGAAACTTTTACAATTAATTATAGCAATACGGCGCACAGTGGAACCGAGGCGGCGAAAAGTCGATTTTATAAAAGTATGTGGAGAAGGATAATAAACACAAAAATTTGAAGAGAAATGTCTAAATTCAAAGAATCAAGTGTAATTTATTATGTTTACCTATCTGAATAGAAGAGTATATTCCTTATATAGATCACTCAAATAAATTACCTCTGATAACACATTACATTCTTACGTTTTTATTTCATATGCTGCCCACAATTTTTTAAGAACACTATGCTATATACATTTTTTAATTCAAAGTTTAATATAATAGCTGCATTAACACGTATTGGTTTTGTTTCTGATGCGAATATTTACGTGCCAAATTAAATAATGCCACAGAACCAAAAATCTTCATAAAATTGTATCTTTATTTAGGCGTAACTATTTATCTACACTTTCCTACAATCTAAAATTAATTTTTATTAGAAGATTACATTGTTATTTATCATATCCAAATGGTTGTAAGTGCGATCAAGTGCGATTACGAGTACAATTAAATCATATATTCACGAACGTACAATTTGACTAGGTGAAAAAAGGGATATATAATCTCATTTTCGCCACACTGCGAAAGGTTAAAGTTCTGTCAGTAGAGGAAAAATTCCCTGTTTTATACAATTTCCTTTTAGGAGAGACAGAATGCTAAATATAACTTGTAATATAGAGAAATTAAATTATATAAGGATAGATATAGTGCACTAGTTTTTTTATGAACTCTAGCTGTGTAGCGTATATATTAAGCCCTGAGAAAGAGTCATTCATATGCGGAAGGCGTGTATATAAATGTCTTAATTCACAATCAATATACGAGAGTTGTCTGAAAATAATAATAACACCATCTTTATATTGAAACTCAAAACTTTTCAGACTATTCTCGTAACATATTTGAATTATCGCCGAAATGTCTTTACGAACATACATATGTCGTCTAAGCATGAAACAAATGATTATTACGCAATCTTTCGATTGTTCTTTCCATCTAAGGAATTGCGTATCTGTTTTGTTACTATGGTAATCGTTTCAGTGACCGACTCACAAATATTATGCGTTCGGTTATAACGAACTGTGATCATTTCGAGCGCGTTGAAGCTTTAGGGTTAAAACAATTTATTTTATTTTTTTATTTATATTTTATTTTATATTTTATATATTTATATTTATATATTATATATTTATATATTATATATATTTATATTTTATTTAAAACAATAATATTCCCTTCATCGCATCGCTTCGCCCTCTTCCTATTAGAAATGCGATTTCGAATCCAGGCGCGTTTTTCCCTTTGACGATCGATATAATTTTTTTTTTATTAATATTTTTTTGTAATTAGTGCGTTCAAAAACTTATATCCCAAATTTGAACACATTCATGTACATAGATTTAATTTTGTCCGCAAATTTGATCCGCCATTTTGATTATTTTAATTAATTATGATATTTCTATAATTGATACCTTTTGAAACCTTTACATTTTCTAAATTTGAAGGCATACATGTCAATTTTCGAAAATTCCATGGCCATATTAAATCCGCCATTTTGAATTTTTGAAATCTGACAGCGTATTTGAATTCAGCGACCCTAAAAACCTATAATAACATGCAAGATGTGAAGATCCGTCTGTTCCCCGAATTGCGGGACTGAAAAGGTTAAATATATGTGTTCGTATTATGTGAATTTTACACAAATATATTATTTTTAATTATTATAATGCCATACAAATAGTTTATGTGATCATTCATTGCATATTTAAGAAGTAATATAATTTTTGCCGCGAATCGGGCAAATGGCTCCACTAGCCCGTGGGGGGGCGGGATAGAATATCTCCCCCGGTATGTTCTGTCTGTCGTAGGAGGCGACTTAAAGAACAATCTAGATGGTAGATGCTCAGATCCCACCAGCATCGCCCGGTGTGATACCATCGCATCGGCTTAGGCTGCGTGAAGTTGCTTAACGTTTCGTGGCTGTGCCGATGTCCCGGACTGTGGGACCAAATAGCATGATGAGGCACCTGGATACAAAAAATTCCGGAGGTAAAATAGCCCCCCGTTCGGATCTCCGGGTGAGGGCTGGTTCAGGGGCGTCGACATGCAGAGAACAGAATTTCAAAATGGATTTTTGCAACATACGAGGTTTAAATTCGAACATAAATTCAGTGCACCAACACCTGCAATCAAATAAACCTCATGTACTCGCTCTCTGTGAAACTAAGGTCAGTTCATCGACCAGCACAGTAAACTATCTTTATCCTGGGTACGATTTCTATTCCCGATTTAGGCGTAATTTTGGAATCTGTCTTTATGTCAGAAGCGACCTCTCTTGCCAACGAGAAGAGGCTCTGGAGCCCCCAAACTTTGATGTTATGTGGTTAAAAATAATGACTCGACCAACCACAAGGTTCGTCTGTATCCTCTATCGACCACCAAGTGATACAAACTTTAGAACACTTTTCGCTTCTCTTGCAGACACCATAGATCATTTACAAATTAACTATCCAAATGCCGAAATTGCCATCCTGGGCGACTTTAATGTCCACAACATCAACTGGCTTAAATATTCAAATACTACCGACGAACAAGGTCGTGAAGCCGAATCATTTTCAATCAGTTGTGGCTTGACTCAGCTTATTGATGAACCAACACGGATCCCTGATCGAGGCGGAGAGTTCGCCAGTCTTCTTGATCTGTTTTTAACCACCAATCCGGAGATTTACACGGTCAGCGTAAATCCGCCGTTAGGTTCTTCCGACCATAAACTACTCTCGACATCGAGTATTCTACCAATCAGTGACAGAGAGGCGCCCAAACCGCGCAAGATTTGGCACTACAAATCTGCTAAATGGTAAGATCTCATGGAATATTTTCGAACTTTCCCTTGGTTGGACGTTTGTTTTCGATCCGACGACCCATCTGACTGCGCCAGGGAGGTTTCCGATGTTATTTTGGCCGGTATGGAGGCTTACATCCCTTTTTCGAAGAAATGCCCTTCCAACGGCAAGCCTTGGTTTGACCTAAAATGCAAAGAAGCTGTTGCTTCTAAACATCTTGCATACCGACAGTGGCGTGAAGATCCTAACACCATAAATCGTAACATCTTTGTTCGTGCCAGGAACAGATGCAAAGAAATTATCGACGAAACCAAGGAGGTACACAATCAACGGATTAGAAACAAACTTCTCGCTTGTCCCGGCAATTCCAGGTCCTTTTGGTCAGTCGCTAAGGCAGTTAGTCAAAATTTCACCAAATCCACCATACCACCACTCACACGGCCAGATAATTCTATTGCAACGACACCTGTTGAGAAAGCGAACTTGTTGGCTGAACTCTTTGCTTCACATTCTACTGTCGATTTCCAAGGAAAAACACCACCTACTATTCCCATAGTCCAGTCAAGGATGCCCGATATTGTCTTCAGACAGCGTATCATTAAACGTATTTTGATGAAGCTAGACACCAAAAAGGCTTCAGGCGCTGACGGAATACCTGCCATAGTTCTCAAGAACTGTGCGAGGGAACTAACACCAGTTTTCTGTAGACTTTTCAACCTATCCTACAGAAAGGGAATATTTCCTTCCTGCTGGAAATGTGCCACAGTTCAGCCGATACCTAAAAAAGGCAAGAAGATCTTGCCAAATAACTACCGACCAATCGCACTACTCTCAATAATATCGAAAGTCATGGAAAAGGCTATCAATCAGCATCTTCTAAAATATCTTGAAGGATTCAACATTATTAGTGATCACCAATATGGCTTTCGTAAAAATAGATCAACAGGAGATCTTCTGACTTATGTAACACATGTTTGGAACAACGCAATTGAACACTTTGGAGAATCTCGAGCGGGTGCTCTTGACATATCCAAGGCATTTGACCGTGTTTGGCACGAAGGGGTGTTGGCTAAGCTACGTTCTTATGGTATGTCTGAAAAGTTCTGTTTGTGGCTCTCATGTTTCCTCAGAGAGCGTTCTTTACGAGTGGCAGTCGACGGATTTCTTTCTAACACCTTCACTATCAACGCCGGTGTGCCCCAAGGTTCCATACTGTCTCCTACTCTCTTCCTCATTTATATTAATGATCTGCTGGAAAAGACCGAGAATCCAATCTACAGCTTTGCAGATGACAGTACACTTATCTCTTCATTCACTTTGAACGCTAGGACATCGACTACTCAGACGAATATCTGCAGACAGCAGGAAGTCATTCAACTTAACAAAGACCTGGAAGAAATTCTATCTTGGGGTGACAGTAACCAAGTGGAATTTAACGCTACAAAAACCCAGGCGGCAGTTTTTTCTAAAAAAGTTAACGTTGCAGAACCCGACATAGTTATGTCGGGGCACTCCATCCCTCTAACATCGTCACTCAATCTGTTAGGCGTTAATTTGGGAGCAAATATGTCCTGGCATGGACATGTTGCAGGCATAGCAAGAAGAGCTTCTCAAAAGTTGGGAATATTGTTTCGAACCAGAAAGCTTTACACTCCACAACAACTGTTAATTCTTTACAAAGCTCAAATTCGACCAACTATGGAATACTGCTCCCATGTTTGGAGCTCCGCTCCCAAACATACGCTGCATTTGTTGGATTCTATCCAGAGAAGAGCTGTTCGTCTGATTGGACACCCGGAACTGACCGACGGCCTTGATTCGCTGGAACATCGAAGAACGGTTGGCGACTTGAGCCTATTCTACAAGTACTTTCATGGAAAGTGTTCGAAGGATGTGGCCCGTTTAATTCCTCCCAGAGCGGTGCATATTAGAAGTACACGTCGCGCTAATGCTTCACATCCGTATGAGGTTCAGCTTGTTACTCCTCGTACAACGCTTTTCAAGCAGTCTTTTATATGGAGAACATCATACCTTTGGAATGGTTTGCCCAGGACTGTGTTTCCCATCGAGTACAATCTACAGCGATTCAAGAACAACGTGAATCGCTTTCTCCGCACACGTGTCGCTCCTGTAGCGCTTTAGGGACTTCCCTGTAGCACGTGTGCTAGACCCATAAAAAAAAAACTGTGCGGCGTGGTAAACCATGTTTATATTGGAGCAGTGAATGCATGATGCTAAAATCCATTATTTCTCAAAATTTCAAGCAAAACTACTTTTAACAGTTACTCGTAAGAAAGACCTTAAGTATGGACCGGCGGTTGTGTACGGGCCTGCCACTATCAGGTAGTAAAGACAAGAGTGAATAAGAGTCAAACGATATGTAACTGAACGAACTTTCTACAGGTTAGATCTGGATTTAAGTAATTATTTAGTACCACACCTGAGTACCTAATCACACAAATATATTTTTTTTACAAAATAGTATGTTATTATGTATTAATTATGAATTTGACTTTAAAATTGCTCTGTTACCTTGGAGTTTTAAGAAATCATCCTTTATAGTACCAAAACTGAAGATTTTGACTGCATTTAGGAATATATTGATAGCCATTTGACATATTATGACAACTAAAATATCGTAGTGTATATTGATTTCTAGAAAAAGGTTTCAAAAAGGTGGTAATCGGTGTCATCCAAAAAATGTAGAATAGTTTACGCTATTTTGAATACATACTAATATCATTTAGCGGTGAATGAAACATCCTGTTTAGGTTTTTTTACGTTGATTGTAGTAAGCTGAGTCACAACTTACCAAACATACGGATTCCGATGTAAAACTTCCTCCCGTGACAAAACCATTAGGGGAAATAATGCTACTAGAAGGTTTTATAGATATTAAATCTATGGGAATTCCAAATTTATAAGCACAAACTTGAGCTACTTTGGTGTTAATGCCCTGACCTATTTCGATACCTCCATGGCTAATCGCAACACCGCCGTTTGGAAAGTATATGGAAACTTGAGAAGTGTAGGCACCAAGAAGACCTAATATCCATTTCATTGGTACTACTGATATACCTTTCTTCTTCCAACGGTTAGCCTAAAAATTAAGATATTTAAATAATGTACGAGGATGTAATATATCCAGCGTAGAATAGACAGAACAAGCAAACATCAAAAATAAAAATTGTTTCCTCAATGTAATCTCATTCCAACTTTATATACTTGGTACAACGGTTTTAAAAAGTAACTCTTCTTCTTATTTCGCCATATCCTGACGAAGGCTGGCGATCCCAATGGCTAGAAACTGCAGTTCTAAAACTATCTATTGATCTGCAAGTAAACCATCTTAGGATGTCCTTTAATCAGGAATTTTGACGTCGGATCTTTTGTCTTGCCTTCAATGGCCAGTCTCAATAAATCATATTTTGCTCCCCTGATTATATAACCGATATACCGATATAGTTTTTCTTTCTTTTATAGTCATCAGCAGTTCCATGAATTTGCTCATTTGCCCGCTCAATTTCCGCTTTAATCTCTATTGTTGAGTTACACTGGCTATTAATTCGTGTGCCTAGGTATTTAAAAGACAACATCTGCTGAATTCTTTGTGCATTAATAATAAAATTCGCATCAACATGTGATTTTGAAAAACCAAGCAGCTTGCTCTTATATTTATTTGTAGTTTTAAATGCCCACTCCGGCGAACTATGAGAGTCATCATGCTCTGCAGACCAGGTAATTTATCACCCACAATAATGGTATCATTTGCATACCTTAGGTTGTTAATCATGATGCCATTCACTTTTAATTCCCGTTGTAATCTGGGCTAAAGCTTCTTTGAAAATAGCCTCCGAATAGAGGTTGAAGAGAAGCAGAGACAAAATACACCTCTGTCGCACTCTTTTCTTGTTAGAAGCGTCTTCTAATAGGCGTTGTTCGATTTTTACTTTCGATATCTGATGCCAATACAAACCGGATATGATGTTGATCTCTTGGCAGTTGACGCCCGAGACAAATAGGATCTCTATCATTTTAGCGTGTTTGACATAATCAATGGCCTTACGAATTCAATGAGACATGCAAACACATTTAAGTTTAAGTCCCTGAAATGTTGTGTTAGAACATTAAGAGCGAAAAGCGCCTCTTGCGTGCCAAAACCATTTCTGAATCATCCACCTGAGAATCATATTTTCTATATATAAAGGGTGTTTTTTATAGAGGTATAAAACTTTAAGTTGGCAACACTTTTTTAACTGGCGGCCATTTTGTCAGCTGTCAAGTGATTTATGTTTAGTTTGGTTTGGCATTTCAACATGAATAGACTGACGCTTGAACAACGCTTCCAAATTGTGCAAATTTATTTTGAAAATCATGGTTCTGTTCGAAATACGTATCGCGCACTACATCCATTTTACGGTCAACATAATCGTCCATCAGAGCAATTAATTTGATTAACTATGGAACGTTTTCGCACTACGTTTACTCTAAATGATAATACGCATCCACAGAGACGTCGTACAATGCGTACAGAAGAAGTCATTGCTGCTGTAGAGCGTAGCGTAGAGGAAGACCCGAATCAGTCTATCCGCCATTGTGCACAGGAATTGGATATGTGTCCATCCACTTTATGCGGAAAGATCTTGGTTTGCGTGCTTACAAAATCCAACTCGTGCAACAATTAAAGCCACACGATCACCTAGCAAGGCGTAGATTCGGTGAATGGGCCCAAAAAAAGATTGCCGTTGATCCCGATTTTTCATAAGCGAATTTTGTTTAGCGATGAAGCTCACTTTTGTTTGAATGGATACGTCAATAAACAAAACTGCCGTATTTGGAGTGATGATAATCCTCAAGTGTATGTTGAGACACCGTTACATCCAGAAAAACTGACTGTTTGGTATGCTTTATGGGCTGGTGGAATCATTGGTCCGTACTTCTTTAAAAACGATGCTGGTCAGAACGTTACAGTCAATGGTGACCGCTATAGAGCCATGATTACTGACTTTTCCGTTCATCCATTGAACAACCATGATGTGCAGGAGCTGTGGTTTCAACAAGACGGCGCAACATGTCACACAGCTCGTGCCACAATTGATTTATTGAAGGAAACGTTTGGTAACCGCATAGTTTCACGTTTCGGACCCGTGAATTGGCCTCCAAGATTGTGCGATTTAACGCCGCTAGACTATTTTCTGTGGGAATATGTGAAGTCGCTAGTCTACGCCGATAAGTCCGAAACGATTGACCACTCGGAGGACAACATTCGCCGCGTTTTTGCCGATATACGGCCAGAAATGTTGGAAAAAGTCATCGAAAATTGGACCTCCAGATTAGACTACGTCCGAGCCAGCCGTGGCGGTCATATGCCAGAAGTCATATTTAAATTATAATGCCAGAAGATTATCTTTCGAATAAAGTAAATTTCATGTCAATTTAAAAAATTCATCTTTGTTTTATTCCATTTCAAAGTTCTATACCTCTATAAAAAACACCCTATATATGTGTGTATGAATTATCCGAAGGAAAATCTTTAGTATGTGCGACATAAGACTGATCATATGGTAGTCGTCGTAATGCTAAAAAATTGTGACGCTATTGAATTGGAGTGGTAATTAAAGTGGATTTCAGCCAGTCAGGTGGTATCTGGTAGTAACCCTAGACCTTCCAAAAATCTTTGTCTTGGTTTGCAAATCAGGCGTTGACAACATTTATTAGTTCTTAATTTGAATGGAATTTGTGTCTTTTCAAATGTTTATTTTTAAGTTTTGGGAATAGATAATAGTCCGAGAGCGTTAAATCAGGAGAATATTGGGAACGATTATTCAGTTTAAAGCTTAATTAGTTTATTTTTTATAAAACGAAGAGCGATTTATGAACTGGCACATTATCTTGCAAAAACTCTTTAAGTACTTTTCCTCGGCATTTTTCCACAATTGTTTGGCGAAGTTTAGTCAAAAATGAAGAATAATTTCTCCAGTCACTCTTTTGCAGTGTTTCAAGTATTCTGTAAGCAGTATCTCATTCTTGTTCCATAAAACGGAAGCAAGAACTTTGTCTCTGATTTCTATAAGCAAAACTTCTTGTGGCGAGGTGTGCCGGCATGTTTCTATTCCTTCGACTGCTTCTTTGCTTCTGGATTATAATGATGAACCCACGTTTCATCCATCATTACTATTTGTCTCAAAAAATTAGATGAATTCCCCTTGGACCTTGGACAATACGATCACTTTTACAGCAGAGTACAGAAACAGAAGAGCCCAACAAGGAGTTTCTATCCTGATAAAGAGTCTCCGAAAATATATCACATCTTGGGAAGCAATTAATGAGCGTCTAATAAAAATGAACATAAATATATTGGGTCAAAGGATATGTAATATAGAGGTATATGCTGTGACCGATAATGCGCTCGTCCAAAAGAAGGAAGAATTCTTTGAACAGCTAAATTATGAACTTTCGAAAGTTGGCAACTCAAGACAAGTGATTGTTCTAGGAGACATGAATAGTAGAATAGGGAAAAAAATACATGATAAGATAGTTGGACATTTGGAGAAAACACAGTCAACGATAATGAGGCAAGACTGATTTCGGTATGCGAGCAAAATGATTTGCGCATCAACAACGGATTTTATTAACCCGAGATACACAAACATATATGGACCTAAACCACAAGACAGTTGAGGTCAATAATAGACTATTTAATCGTGCGACAAGACACACATTTCAAGATCTATGATGTAAGAGTGTACTGTGGTGCAATTTGCGGAAGCAATCGTCATCTGGTTAAATCGAAAATACTGTTCTCAGGAAAATATTAAAAACAAGAGGCAGTACAGAACTCTGTGAAAACAAAAGAAAATAAATATAATATACTTAGCCTAGATCAATATAGTGTAAAAATATTATATCAAGGACGTCTTGATGAAAATTTACAAGTCAAGCAGTTTACTAACAACGAAGAACATTAGAACTACATCAAGGATTGCATCCACGCTGCTGCGAAAGAAGCTATGGGGGGAGAGAAAGAAAAATGATTCCTGGAAAAAGAAATGCCAAACAATAAAACACATATCTAGGTGGAAGAAGGAGTACCTAGAGCTGGAAGACGTTAAAATCCCTCATATCCCCAATTAGTCTTGAAGTATGGGATAAGTACTTCTCTGAGTTTCTCCAGGAAGATAGAATGAAGTTTTAGATTGAGGAAGAGACTCAGAATATACGGGTTGAAGCCTCCCCCATTCGAATAACACGGAAAGAAATAAAACAAATATGTCTATCGTTGAAAAATAATAAAGCTCCAGGACCAGGTAACATTTCCGCAGAGCTGATCAAATATGGAACCAAAATCTATTCGAACACTTGAGGACATTATTCCAAAACTGTCTTAGTGAATTTAAACATCTGTTATATCTACTATCCATAAAAAAGGGATGCGACAACTATAGTGGAATCGCCGTGACCGGCACAATAACAGAATTTATGGAAAACTATTAAAGAGTAAAATCGAATATGAATACCACAGCACGGAAGCCGCAGAACAGGCAGGCTTTAAAGCCGGAAGATCGATAGTAGATTACCTTTTTTGCTTCACCCAAATCATCGAGAAAAAATTAGCAGTAAATCAAGAACTATATGTTATATGTGGACCTTAAAAAAGCGTATGATAGTGTGCCACAGCATTTCAACAAACAAATATCAACTCGAATCTAATATCCGCAGTTAAAAGTTTATATCAAAAAGCAGAAATCAAGGTTAAGGTAGGAAACTCAACATCCAAAGGTCTCTATGTCAGCAAGGGATTAGGCAAGGGTGCTGTTTATCACCTACCTTATTTAAAATATACCTAGAAAATGCACTAAAGGGCTGGAAACGGAAATGTAGTAGTATGGGGATACTATTTTTTTTTTTTTTTTTTATTGGTCTAGCACACGTGCTGCAGGGAAGTCCCTAAAGCGCTCCAGGAGCGGCACGAGTGCGGAAAAAAAAAAAGCGATTCACGTTGTTCTTGAATCACTGTAAATTGTACTCGGGGGGAAACACAGCGCTGGGCAAATTATTCCAAAGGGATGACGTTCTCCATATAAAAGATTGCTTGAAAAGCGTTGTACGCGGAGTAACAAGCTGAACCTCATACGGATGCGAAGCACCAGCGCGACGTGTATTTCTAACATGCACCGCTTTGGGAGGAATTAAGCGGGCTACATCCTTCGAACACTTTCCATGAAAATACTTGTAGAACAGACTCAAGTCGCCAACCGTTCTTCGATGTTCCAGCGAATCAAGGCCGCCGGTCAATTCCGGGTCCCCAATCAGACGGACCGCTCTTCTCTGAACAGAATCCAACAAATGCAGTGTATGTTTGGGAGCGGAGCCCCAAACGTGGGAGCAGTATTCCATAGTTGGTCGAATTTGGGCTTTGTAAAGAATTAACAGTTGTTGTGGGGTGTAAAGCTTTCTGGTTCTAAATAATATTCCCAACTTTTGAGAAGCTCTCCTTGCTATGCCTGCAACATGTTCATGCCAAGACATATTTGCTCCCAAACTAACGCCCAACAAATTGAGCGACGATGCTAGGAGAATGGAGTGCCCCGACATAACTATGTCGGGTTCAGCAACGTTAACTTTTTTAGAAAAAACTGCCGCTTGGGTTTTTGTAGCGTTAAATTCCACTTGGTTACTGTCACCCCAAGATAGAATTTCTTCCAGGTCTTTGTTAAGTTGAATGACCTCCTGCTGTCTGCGGATATTCGCCTGAGCAGCCGATGTCCGAGCGTTCAAGGTGAATGAAGAGACAAGCGTACTGTCATCTGCAAAGCTATAGATTGGATTTCCGGTCTTTTCCAGCAGATCGTTAATGTAAATGAGAAAGAGAGTAGGAGACAGTATGGAGCCCTGGGGCACACCGGCGTTGATAGTGAGGGTGTTAGAAAGAAATCCGTCGACCGCCTGTCGTAAAGAACGCTCTCTGAGGAAACATGAGAGCCACAAACAGAACCTTTCAGACATACCATAAGAGCACAACTTAGCTAACAATCCATCGTGCCAAACACGGTCGAATGCCTTGGATATGTCAAGAGCAACCGCTCGAGATTCTCCAAAGTTTTAGAGAACAACAACCTCTACACACTATGTTTTGCCGACGACCAGATTGTAATAGCGCAAGATCATGATGACTCGGAGATTGATAGAAGAATACAGAAAATGGGGCTTAGAGGTGAACATAAAATAAAACTCAGTATATGACGATTGATGGAGTACGGCGAGACTTAAGATTATAGGACGGCCAGCAAATAAAAAATTGTACCAAATACACGTACCTGGGGGTGCAATTGACTGATGATTGTAAACTAGATGAGGCAATTAAACACAGAAACATTCAGGGACGAAGAGCTATTGCGCAATTGAATAGTGTAGTGTGGAACCAAAAAATATCAAAAAGAAACAAGCACCGCATGTACAATAGGATTCTTAAAAGTATACATACAGTAGTGATGTATGACAATTAAAGACATCAACTCGAGGCGACAGAGATGGACTTTTGGAGGAGATCAGCCGGAAGGTCAAGGCTGGAACACGTAACCAACGAGCGAATTAGAGTGATAATGAAAGTTTTCCATTCCATAACCGAAGACATAAAAATAACACAACTCAAGTGGTACGGACACGTACAAAGAATACTAGAAGAACGACTCCCGAAACAGATATTAAACTGGACACCACAAGGTAGACGAAGAAGAGGACGGCCACGACGAAGTTAGAAAGAAGGAGTAGAGAGAGGTATTTGAGACAGGGAATTGAATGAATACTTTTGGATGGACAGAGAGGCATGGAGAATATATATATATATATATATATATATATATATATATATATATATATATATATATATATATATATATATATATATATATTATATATATATATATATATATATATATATATATATATATATATATATATATATATATATATAATTAGAGTTAATGGTTATGATGATGACTTAATAAACAAGTCAATAAAAAGACATAAGTTCAGGTTAAATATTCAGAATTTCACCTGTTTTACACCATACCATATAATCCGAAATATAGCAGGGGATTCAATAAGGTATTTAATAAGGCAGGCCACATCTTAGTCATTAGACAAACTGAAAATTAGTATTTAAAAAAAAAAAAAAAAATGAAATGAAATATTAGAAAAACTACTAGGTTTAGGTATATAACATTATTAATAAAAAAGTTATAAAATTTTTCGCAAAATTTAAAAATAAATTAGAAAATAGGATGTTCCATTTAAAAAACATATGTTATATCGGCCACACTGTTTTGAAGTACCCTGTATACTCAAAAAAATTTTTAAACTGTGCACCTTAACATTCCCTAAAACTATTGTATTTAAAATTTTTTTCGTTATTCCCGAAACAAATGAGATAATGAACTTTACTCTATCCTTGACTCACTCTGTATAAATAGGGTAGATTTGTAGTATAACTTCAGTCAATCATCGTTCCTGTTGAAGCTTACATGGTTAGAGAAACGCGCGTCGAGTGCAAAAATAAAGTGTTTGGTGTTGTGGATACATATACTGAGTAGTACCATTAAATGGCAAAAAAAAAACGAATATCTGGATCATGTGACGAGAAGGCTGAAATACTACCTATTACAGCCGATTATGTAGGGAAAAATTCGGGGTAGAATAAGTGTCGGACGGCGGTCTATCTCTTGGCTTGGCAACCTGATAGAGAGTGATTTGGGTGTGTGTCCATTCAATTTTTTGGGGCAGCAGCTTCAAAAATACGATGATTGCCAAACTCCGTAGCGGAGATGGCCCCTGGAGAAGAATGGAAGAATTTACATTTCTTAGTATTAAAATTTTTTAAGCCAATCTACTCTTATTCATACCTTATTAAAACCATCAATTTCAGCTTTTCTTTCTTGAAGTTTTTCATTAGTTTTCATCTCATTTATAAATTGGAGTAATTTCGGATATTTCTTGGAATCCAAGTTTGCAATTCTAACATCTAGTGGATCCAAATTTAAGGAATACGCAATGTCATCCATAATGCTTTCTATAGCTGCAAGTCCTTCCACGGTACCTTAAAATATTTTAATTCTGATTACTAAAAATGAACAAAATGGTTATTTCGGCAACTAAATTTTGCTTTTCGTCTGTTGTAAATTTGTTTATATTTTATTTTATTTATTTATAACTGAGCGTAACACAAAGTAATTAATAGGGCGATATAAAGCAATAAGTCTGTACTTAACAATGCAGCTTAAAACAGTACAACAAACACATGTGCATATGGCATTGGCACTCGAAACAGTAAAAGTTCGTAAAACTATAACGAAGCCGCGAGACTACGAACGAATTGTTTGAAAAACATGCCAAGATCACATTGATGTGCTATTCGGGTATAAACTGAACATATTTGGTATACTGGTTAGCCTAACATAACATTCGCAGTTCTCAGCAGAAAGAAATTCCTTGTTCTGCCAGGAATTTTAGGTATATTGAGTTCTAACAAAAAAAGACAAACAACACTATCATTAACGATTTTAAACAGAATTATTTTAAATTAAAGTCATTGCGCTCATGAAGATTGTGAAGTTTAAACCGCTGCAATAAAATTGCGTTGTCCCTCCCCCTCTGTGGGTACACTTCATCCTCTTTTCAAGAAAGATATTTGTTTTTTTTTTGCGATTGCTCCAATGCTAATAAATAATCATCATCATTAGCTTATTCCATCCATAGTCGGATATAAGCCTCCCGTTAATCTTTTTATGTCGTCTGTCCATCTTGTCTGTGGTCTACCTCTGCATCTATTATGTTTTTTAGGCCTCCATTCAACTATAAGGCGTTTCCAACTGTTATCATTCATCCTTGCGATATTTCCCGCCCAATTCAACGGTAATATATACACTCCTGGACAAAATTAACGCAACAATATATTAAATCATACAAATCTCTATAATGAATTAATTTTAATAATTTTGGTGACACTAAAAGTTAGAAAAAACTTATTCGGATACTTTAAAAGTGAATTAGCTACCAAATTTCTCTATAAGATTCGAATTAAAATTATTCTTAAGAAATAATAACAAAGATTCGAATTAAATTTATTCTTAAGACCTAATAACAAAATCGTTGAAATTATGTAATAATGAAAAAAATAAACTGGGACACTAGTAGCAAAATTAATGGTGTAACTGGGACACTAGTAGCGTGTGAAGTGGAGGAGGCAATCTTCTACTTCAGATGACAGCGTTTATGCGCCTAGGCATGCTTCTAATTAAATTTTGGATAAAATCTTGAGGAATTTGCTCCCATTCTATGATAATTACATTTTCAAGTTCCCTCAGGTTTTCTAGGTGCAGGTATATGGGGTTTCACATTTTTCTTAAGGTGATCCCATACATGTTCTATCGGATTCAGATCCGGGCTTTTTGGTGGCCATTGCATAATCGGTATATCAACTTGATTAAGATAATCGAGTACCTCCCTAGCCACGTGAGGTCGAGCGTTGTCTTGCATAAACAGGAAATTGGGCCCCACAAAATGACAGAAAGGCATCACATGTTCTATTACAATATTCTCAAGATAGTAGTCAGCGTAGCCAGCATTCATGGATCTCGTACGGACAGGAACTAACTCTGTGCGAGCATCAAAGCAGATGCCACCCCAGAACATAACAGAGCTACCTCCGAATGGAATCCTTGCAGAGATATTGCAAGGAGCAAACCTCTCTCCTGGTCTTCGCCATACTCGCTCACGACCATCTGGATGTTTTAGACTAACCCTAGTTTCATCTGTGAAGGAAACTTGTTTCCAATCATCCACAGACCAGTTTTCTAGTAAGCAAGGGCGCAGTGGCTGGTCTCCTACTATTTAATCCAGCTTCATTTAACCGTCTTCTAACTGTTTTAGAAGAAATTGTGACATTGCGAACAGCTTCGAGTTCGTTTCTTATTATAGAACTAGTGACAATCCTGTTTCTTAAAGCATATTGTCTTATAAAACGTTCATCTAGGTCGCTAGTGCATCGTTTTCGCCCTAGCCTTCTAGAATAAGTTCCTACTTCATTCAAGCGTCTTACCATACAACTTATTGTGGAACTATGTTTGCCTAACAAATTGGCAACATAACTCTGACAATATCCCTCGTCCAATAAAACTGAGGCTCGCACTACCTCCTGTTCAGTTAAATTCCTTGTTCGATTCATTTTTCTAATTCTTCGGGGTCAAAAATAAAACAGTCTACCACAAGAACGTATTACTTTGAAAAAGGGAACAATTTATAAGCTTAATTTTAAAGAAAATCTATCGCATTATTGCAGAAAATTGTTTATCTTCTAAAAAATTCTTTAAAACTGTAAATCTAAACGAATTGTTTTGATTTCTGTCATGAACAACGAAACAAAATATGCATAGCCTACTATTTAAAAACTGACATAAGAAAGAGATAAATTAATTTTCAGATTGTTGCGTTAATTTTGTCCAGGAGTTTATATTCGTTATAGTACATTTGTCACTTTTGATCGTTTTTCGTTTCTGGTTATTAAGAATACGATCTTGAAGTCTAATATTTAGCATTCTATTCTCCATTGCTCTTTGAGTTACCTAGAGTTTATTTATTATACTTTTATTTAAAGCCCAAATTTCAGTGCCATATGTTAATACCGGCAATACATATTGATCGAACACTCTGGCTTTTATTGTATTTGGGATGTCCAATTTAAATGTAGATTGTAACCTTCTGAACATAGACCAAGCTGACGAGACTCTTCTATCCAAATCAGCCTTCAAATTATTTTTTGATATTTCGATTTTTGTCCTAAATATATGAATGGTTGTATTTTTGCTATTCTTTCACTTTCTATCAACAGGCCCTGGCTGTTATCTTCACTTTCGTTGTTCAATTGTTTGGTGTTGGTGAAGTTTATTTTTAGACCTATTTCTCGAGACTTGTTATATAATTCCATCAGCATTTCTCGTAATTCTTGTTTTGTGCTGGCGATCAGAGTGACATCAACTGCGAACTTTAAGTGATTTAATCGTTCACCGTCCATTAGTATTCCTGTATTTTCCCACTTTAATGATTTGAACATGTCTTCTAGAGTCAACGTGAACAGTTTTGGGGATATTGAGTCGCCTTGTCTAATTCCTCTTGTAAT
The DNA here is from genome assembly GCA_019049505.1 of Pachyrhynchus sulphureomaculatus. NCBI lineage: Eukaryota > Metazoa > Arthropoda > Insecta > Coleoptera > Curculionidae > Pachyrhynchus > Pachyrhynchus sulphureomaculatus. The sequence continues at coordinate 95,649,355 of CM032451.1, forward strand.
TTTGTTATTATTTGTTTCTTCTTCAAGCATTATTTGTGATGTGGCATAAAAACAAAAATATTAAAGTCAACCAATTACAACAAAATATCAAAAAACACTTACGTCGCACTATGGGACAGAATCGTGCGTACCGTCTCAAAAATCTGTAACTTTGTCGTTGATTGAAGTAAATAGCTGAAATTTGGTACGTAGTATCTCTAATGTATATACTATCAAATAATGGTACATTCGTTGTTAATTTTTAACCGACTTCACGTGTGTATTTTTTTTTGTTCCTTTTTTTTTTTGTTTTTTTTTTTTTAATGTTTGTTCCAATATTACTCCGCCATTTGTGAACCGATTTTAAAAATTCTTTTTTTGTTTGAAAGGTTGCAGTTGGGTCCCATAAATTTTTTTTGGAAGTCGGACGGACAAAATGTCCGCCCGAAAAATTAATTTTTGAATATCTCGGCCTTTTATAAACCGATTTTCAAAATTCTTTCTTCTTTTTGAAAGAATTTGTCAACAGGCTAAACACATAAAAAAATTTCGGAAATCGGACGGATATTTTGTACGTCCAAAATATTGATTTTTAGATAACTCTATTGAAAATTTATGAAAATCGGAGGGAGGAAGTCGGTTTCCTTTTTTGCGAGAATTATTTTATTTATAATATATAAAAAAATAATACAAAAATAAAAATGACACTTTTTCATACAAAAACATAGTTTACTTAACTTATTGAATGATAATTATACCGTTTAATGATATACACTATTATTTCGTATTTTTGTTAATATTACATATGAAAATAGCATATAATAAATGACAAACATCTATTAATCCACTACATAAAATAGAAAAAAAAATAATTGATATACAAACTACAATTTAAATATCTAAGAGGTTCTTGGCTTCATCTAACAGTTCCTTGGCAACAGTGACTGATGATTTTCTGATACTTGATATGTATGGGTCTGATGTAAATAAAAGACCATGAAATACGTCTTCATTCGTTGCGGACCTAGAGCACTTTCTAGCGTAACATAATCTGATATTTTTGTAATCTTTATTACGAGATTCTTTGGCATCCTCAGATAAATTACCAATAGGCAGAACAGCAAAATGTCTAATTATACTTTCCCCATGTATTAAGAACTTATCTACTGAAGAAGGCATGTTATACCACATATATTTTGTAACGTACAATTGTGCAGTAGCGCGAGTATGTTATATTCACCAAATTTTTCTGGATTTACAGCAATACCGCATGCCAAAGTCTGAAGAATAACATAAAACCTTTTAATAAGATCCTCATTAACTCCTGTTATTTCTGAAGAGCAGTAGTAGTTCTCAAAAAAACGTCGAGCTGTATTGCCGTCATTGCTATTTCCACTTCCTTGCCGGGGGTTTATCAACATGCAATCCCATTCGGCTTCGAAATAGACTTTGTACAAGTTTTTTCTTGTCTTCTCTACTTTTTTTCATCTTCCGGAGTTCTCGCAGCCCATTTTTTAAACGAAAGATTATATGAAATATGTAAAACTAACTCCATGCACCTAATTCATGCATGCAACGTCGACAAACCGTACTCGTAAGCATTCATATTATCTGGCTTTGATTTAATCTTCTCCAAATTATTCATATCGCTTGGTTTAGCCCCACACACCGTACACACAGCTCCAGAACTTGTGTCAGTTCGAACTTGTGTAACTTTTCCATCCACCATAGTTAAGAACAGCTCGTGACTTATTTCAATTAGCTGGTCCCCCATGTGTATCTCAGAAATTTTCAAATTATTAATTTGACCCCGAATATCACCGACCACCGAACGGGTTTTCTCGGGCATTTCTTTTGCAAATTCCATCAGAATTGGTCGGCAATATCGAATAGAAGAGCAAGCCGGATTTTGCCAAAGAACCTCTTTTATTTCTGTATCAATCAGCTTTGTTGGTACCAAAGACGCTATAATTAAGTTTGCATCTGAGACCAAGTTACTTTTATCTGTTAAAATTTGTTTATATTCACTTTGTCCCGATGAACCATCACATCCCCATTTGGTAAACAATTTAAGATTTCTTCTAGTTGGGTTGTAAATATTTTCAATTTTTAAGATACGAGCAGTAGTGTGATCCAGCAAATCTTGTAGATTTACTTTAGCGCCTGTATCGGTTATTTCAATGCTGGAGGGTGGAGGATAACACAGTTTTTTGCGTTTGTTAATATATTATATGACGGCAATATATCGAAGTTTTTGTTAATCAGACTTGCTCGAAGTAATCCGTATTGTGATTTCGAAAGATCTAAATCAGCAAAAAGACTTAAAGCTTCATCCGCCGTAAAATATGTCGCATTGCGAGTTTCATGCAACAATTTTTCCTTTATGATCTTTTTTTCATCTCTCTCACAATTCCGCATCATTGCAACAACAAAAGCTTCTTCCAATTCTCCTTCAGACCGCAATCCTTGGACGTATGCGTTATGTATATTCTCGAGTCCATATTCTTGAATTAACTCCATATTCTTCCTTTTTTTCGATTTTTCTAATAGATCTTCATAAGACTTTGATGGACGTCCACGTTCTCCAGATGTTGTAGGTTTGATATCCATTGGTATTTCGTCGAACTGTATCTTAAATTCACCCTCTAACCACGTTGTATTTTTATTAAAGAAACGTTCTTTAGTTCGGTTAGATGTGGTCCAGCGATTGTTAAAAGCTGATATAAGCGATTTTTGAATACTTTTCACAACTAATTCACTTTTTGAAGACGACAAATGATGGCGGTCTTCTAAGTATTTTTGAATATCTTCTCTTTTTGTCCCATGGTCAATGAAAAATTCGCATAATACTCGTCGAGGCACAACAAATTCACTCATTTTGTTGCATAGGTACTTCGCAAATATTGTTTTTACCGAGGTTGGTGAAGACTCTATGTCGAAGCACAATAAAGTACTGGTAAATGACAATTAAATCAATAACTTTTATATTTCAATTCCGTGAGAAAAATATTATTATCTGCGGGTAGTCACATATTTATCGCGTTCTTATATGATATGATATGATTTCCAATAACAGTATTTCCACCTTACCTAAACTTTAATTTAGGTAGTAATATAACTTTAAATATATAACACACAAAAAATATTTCTACCTACCCAAGGCAGCTCTACCAGGTAGTAGCAGTTCGGCAATAGCAACAAAGCCGAAAAAAAATTCACATGTATTTTGTTGGTAGAAAATTCACCACATTGTCAAAAATCACGAGAGCTTCTCTCAAAAAACAACCACTTTATGTATGTATGTAGTTCATTCTCTCAAAAAACAACCACTTTATGTATGTATGTAGTTTAATGCGGTAGTTTGTAAACAAAATTTTGACAACTTGCTGGGATGTAAACAATAGTCACCTGTTCTGGTGATATTACCTGGTAAAGCTGCCTTGTACCTACCTACCTACCTACATATCTACCTGCCTACCTATGTCCGCTATAGACGCTAGTAGACAATATTATTTAACAATAAAATGTCAGAAATAATGTATTTTTCGAAAAATCTCCTGAATCAAATCTTAAAATTTTTTTTTAAATATTTTGCATTTCCCTCCCCATCAGGTATTTTTCGTCCCATTTAAAAGGGGGCAGATTCGGGCAAATTTTTTTTTTTTGCCTTGACTTTTATATGAGCTGCTCTATGTGATGGTATCAAAATTACGACATCGGCAGACATCGCTAACTGTCAAAAGTCTATTTAAAGTTTCTAATAAGGTTAGGATATTTGATACTGCAAAAACAATCGTGTACCTCTCCAGTTTTTACATAAATGTCTACTTAAATGCTTTAAATAACCATTCTAACCATATATCACATTACAAATTTGCATTGAAAATAATGAAAATATGACCATGTAAACTGATGCAATTCTGTTCTACATAATCGACATTATTTTGAGCGTCAACTTGCAAGTCAAAGTTTTATTAAGATAAAATGAGAAATAATCTATTTTAAATTCTATATAATATGTATTAGACATTCAGTTAGATATGTGCATTAACAAAATATTCAATAGCGAACATTCGCAAAACCTATTTTTGAGACGGTACGCACGATGTTATCCCATAGTGCGTCGTACCAAACAATTTATCAAAGACAATCCCCAAATTATAGCTTTTAAACCTGATAAGACAAATAAAACCATCATAATGAACAAAACAGAATACGATGAAAAAATGGAAAATATATTAAATGATACAGATACCTATAAAAAAATAAATAGTGACTCAACAAATGTATATCAGAAGAAAAATAACACTTTAATAAAGAAATTACTGAGTGAAAAAGAACTAGACGAAAGAAAAGCTAAAAATCTAATGATAAACAATGCTGTGACACCTAAAATTTATGGCCCAAACTACACAAACAAGGTACCCCGTTAAAACCCATTGTTTCATGTATACAATCGCCATTATACAATTTATCTAAATACTTAGCCAACTGTCTATCCAACATAACCGGTAAAAATGAACATTTTATTAAAGATTCTTTCGACTTTAAAACTTTCATCGACACAGTGAGAATCCCATCGAATTATAAACTTTTATCGTTTGATGTAACATCCCTGTACACGAATATTCCAAATGAACTAGTTAAAACCGTTATTAATGAAAAATGGGATCTACTACAAGAACACACAACAATTTCAAAAAGAAATTTTCAGTTTAAAAATAGATTTTATAAACAAATCGACGGTTGTGCCATGGGTTCCCCCATTTCATCAGTCACTGCTCAGCTAGTAATGGAATACCTGGAAGAACAAGTCATTAAAAAACTAAAAGGTAACATTTTGTTTTTCAAGAGGTTCGTAGATGATTGTTTATTAGCAGCCCAAAATGATAAAATTACCGAAATTCTATACAAATTTAATGGCTTCCACAAAAAATTACAATTTACATCAGAAATTGAAAAGGATGGTAAAATAAATTTTCTAGACCTGACTTTTATCAGAAAGCAAGATAAAATCCTTACAGAGTGGTACACAAAACCTTCTTGGTCAGGGAGATATTTGAATTTTCACTCTAATCATGCAATGTCCCAGAAAATCAGCGTTATAGTGGGCCTAACAGACCGAGCAATAAAATTGACTTCCCCTGAACTAAGACCATACGCGCCAAAAAAAGTAAAAACGGTCTTAATACAAAACAGTTTTAAAGAGAATGACATCAATCGAACAATAAAAAAGAGAATACACAAGTTTTATAATAATTCAAAAACAACACCAAAAATAGTAAACAAAACTGTGACAAATTTTTACCACTTCCTTATACAAAAGAACTTTCTGAGAAGCTGAAATGGGTCTTGAAAAAAATAATTGCCATAAAACTCAAAATAAACTATGCTCATTATTTACAAACTTAAAAAGCCGTATCCCCACAATGAATGAATCTAATGTTGTGTATGCAATACCGTGTGCGAATTGTCCGAAGAAATATATTGGAATGACTTCTCAGTTACTAAAAAACAGACTGAATGGACACAAATATGCTAGGAATGCTTCCACTGCCCTTAGTAAACACGAAACAGAAGAAAAACATGACTTTAAATTTAATGAAACCAAGGTCCTCTGCAAAGAGCGGAATTATGCCAAACTACAGATCAAAGAGATGATTGAAATAAAAAAAGATGAAAACACTGTGAATGATAGGACTGACATAAGAGGAATCAGTCATATCTATACAAGCTTAATTAAAAAATAAACAGGCTGGCATGCATATCCTCTTAATAATACAAAATGGTATATATACTTAACATCAATAATAGTTTTTTAGTTAAGACACCCATTATAGATAATAAAATTTAAAAAAATCATTAAAAAATTCGAGACACGATATGCTGAAAGAAATATAGAATTTGAAATTCACAAACACACAAATAGTTGACTTTCAGGGTATACACTCGTGAGTAATTTGTTTTATATTTTTGTTATGGTGTAAATATTTTAAATGTCCGAGTGTACGTAAAAATGTTATATGTTTTTAAACTTGTAATTTGCGTTAAAAGATATTAACCTTGTGTTTTCTAATTTTAGAATGAATATTAAAAAATAAAGAATTTTGGAAAATGCCTAAAAAAATAAGGCGAAACGTCAAATAAACTAGTTTGTATTTTCCAAAAGAACCTAAGTACCCAAGAAAAACCAATCAAGTTTATATTTTATATATATATATATATATATATATATATATATATATAAGTATATATATATATATATATATATATATATATATATATATATATATATATATATATATATATGTTTTGACGAATGTTCTCACGGGTGTGAAATGTAGTAATGGTTTTTTCGGGTATCCCGTGTTAGCTTGAAGTCCCTTGGTGGACGGTTTCGCTGACGTTGCGATGGAATCTCATCCATCTTTTTCAAAGCGTTGATCACTGGTCGGTGTCTTGGCGTTGAATGTTCAACCAGTGATCAACGCTTTGAAAAAGATGGATGAGATTCCATCGCAACGTCAGCGAAACCGTCCACCAAGGGACTTCAAGCTAGCACGGGATACCCGAAAAACCATTACTACATATATATATATATATATATATATATATATATATATATATATATATATATATATATATATATATATATATACATACATATACATATATATGTATATTCAAGAAGAGCTAGAGAGAGAAGCTAACAGAAGATAGACCAGAGTTCAAAAGTACCCAACATGGAAACCCAAATATAGTTATACGAGGATCCCCAATAAGGATAACAACATCAGAAGTTAAAGAAGTATGTAAAACGCTAAAAAATGGTAGAGTTCCAGGACCAGGAAACATCCCAGGAGAGATAGTAAAATACGGAACTGAAAAGCTATTTAGCGCTTTGAGGAACTTATTCCAAAGATGCATTAACACATCAGAAGTACCTGAGGAATGGAAAATATCATACGTATCAACAATTCATAAGAAAGGAGACAAAAATAATTGCAATAATTATAGGGGAATAACGGTTACAGGATCTATTAGCAGAATATACGGAAAAATACTTAAAAATAGAATAGAAACGGAATACGCTGACGTAGAAGATGAAGAACAGGCAGGCTTTAGAGCAGGAAGATCCACAATAAACCATCTCTTCTACCTGACTCAAATCCTAGAAAAGAAAACCACATTTGATCAGGAAGTCCATGTCTTGTTTGTTGATTTAAAAAAGGCCTACGACAGCGTGCCCCTAATGAGATTGTGGGAAACACTACAACAGAGTAATGTAAGCACCGAAATAATTAAAGACGTAAAATCCTTATACCGCAAGACGCAAGAAGTAGTGTGAAAACCAAATATGGTATAACAACAGGGTTCCAGGTCACAAAGGGTCTCAAACAGGGCTGCTGTATATCCCCAACGCTATTTAAGATCTATTTGGAGAGTGCACTGAAGAACTGGAAAAAGAAATGCAGCAGTATGGGATTACCACTGGATGACGATACTACATTGTACACGCTATCATTTGCAGACGACCAGGTAGTAGTCGCTCAGGACATCGATGAATACATGATACGAAAACTTATGGAGGAATATGAAAAATGGGGCCTAGAAGTCAATATTAAAAAGACCGAGTACATGTGCGTCGGAGAACAACAGCAGGACTTGAAACTGGCCACAGGACACACCATCAAACACTGTGCCAGTTATAAGTATTCGGGAACGAGAATATCTAGGGACGGAACACTGGAAGAAGCAATATTCGAGAGGAATATCCAAGGAAGAAAAGCGATTGCAATGCTTAATAGTATACTATGGGACAAAAACATAACCATTGAAAATAAGAAGAGAATTTACAATTCAATATTGAAAAATATAATAATTTACAGCTCCCAGGTGTGGCCATTGAAGGAAAAAACAGAAAAAATACTAAAAGCTACAGAAATGGACTTCTGGAGACGAGCAGCCAGAAAATCCAGAAAAGACCGTAAACCAAATGACACGATAAGACGAGCTTTAGAAATAAAGCACGATATAGTGGACGAAATCAGAACAGTTGGTATGGTACGGACATGTACAGAGAATGTCACAAGACCGACTACCTAAAAAGATTTTAAATTGGAACCCTGATGGAAAAAGAAAGCGAGGAAGACCAAGCCAAAGCTGGAGAGCAGGAATCAACAAGGAAGTACTAGAGAGAGATCTAGAGGAGGAGGGATGGAGAAACCGGGAGGAGTGGAAATTAGGCATCGGAAGACGAAAGACGTTATAAAACCGATTGATATATATATATATATATATATATATATATATATATATATATATATATATATATATATATATATATATATGTATATATATATACATGTATATTCAAGAAGAGTTATATATCTTTTGTCGACTCTGCTGTTACTTAAGGAGTTAAGAACTGCCCATATTTCTACCAAATCAAAAGCTCTTTCGTGATTAACCATTGCTATCTACAAGGTGACCGTATGTTCATTTATTTTTTCTACTAGTAATCGAATTGTTTGAAGATGATGCAGAGTTTTGTATCTCCGTCTAAATTCCGCTTGTTTACGTGATTGATAACTGTCTGATTTGTTCGTTAATCTATGTGTTATGATTCTAGTGAGGATTTTGTTTAGTACCGATAACAGGCTGACGGATCTGTAATTTTCCAGTTTAAATTTGCTAATGCTAATAAATACTTTCTACCACATCAAGGAATCATATTCCGATTTTTTTTTTCATTAAAGATGTAAACAAGGTGTTAAGTACTGCTGTATTCCCAAACGACTTACAATTTCTCAAGACAAATCCCAACATTTGTGTTGCTTTCGCTTTTATTTTGTCTCTGTGGGCACTAAAACTTAGCTTAGAGTAACATGGAATTCTCAAATCACGTGTGATTTCTATTTTAATTATCTTCGATCGATCAACACAATAATCGTACAGCAAAGGACATAATTTCTTAGTAAACATCATCACTGAGTACTTCCTAGCGTTGAGCATCAGCTTGTTGCCTACACACCAAATATTAACTCTGTTGATAGCGTTTTGTAATTTTTTACAGTTCTCAGGTCTCTTCACCGTTAAGTACAGCTTTCAGTCCTCGGCAAATATTTCCCTAGGGTAAAATCCCGGGGCATTCCAGATGAAACAAACAAGAACTCACAGATCATTGGAAAAGTATCTGGTCAGAACCCAAACTACCCAATAATAACACCCCCTGGATCAAAGCCAAAGAAGGCAAAGATAAACATGTGACAGAACGGAAAAATTCCACATTAACTACTGTGGGACCAAAGAGCATGATGAGGCGCCTGGATGCAAGAAGTTCCGGAAGTAGAATGGACCACCGTTCGGATCTCCGGGTGGGGGCTGGTTCGGAGGCGTCGACTTGCAGACATCATAATTTTTAAGATAGATTTTTGCAACATACGAGGTATAAACTCGAACATAAATTCAGTGCATCAACACCTGCAATCAAATAAACCTCATGTACTCGCTCTATGTGAAACCAAGGTCAGTTCATCTACCAGCACGGTCAACTATCTTTGTCCTGTATACGACTTCTATTCCCGATTTAGGCGTAACTTTGGAATCTGTCTTTTTGTCAGAAGCGACCTCTCTTGTCAACGAGAAGAAGCTCTGGAGCCGCCAAACTTTGATGTTATGTGGTTAAAAATAACGACTCAATAAACCACAAGGTTCATCTGTATCCTGTATCGACCACCAAGTGATACCAATTTTCGAACACTTTTCGCTTCTCTTGCAGACACCATCGAGGCACACAAATCAACGAATTAGAAACAAACTTCTCGCTTGTCCCAACAATTCCAGGTCCTTTTGGGCAGTCGCTAAGGCAGTTAGTCAAAATTTTACCAAATCCACCATACCACCACTCACACGGCCAGATAATTCCATTGCAACCACACCTGTTGAGAGAGCGAACTTGTTGGCTGAACTCTTTGCTTCACACATTCTACTGTCGATTTCCAAGGAAAAACACCACCTACTATTCCCATATTGCAGTCAAGGATGCCCGATGTTGTCTTCAGACAGCGCATCATAAAGCGTATTTTAATGAAGCTAGACACCAAGAAGGCTTCTGGCGCTGACGGAATACCTGCCATAGTTCTCAAAAACTGTGCAAGGGAACTAACACCAGTTTTCTGTAGACTCTTTAACCTATCCTACAGAAAGGGAATATTTCCGTCCTGCTGGAAATGTGCCACGGTTCAGCCGATACCTAAAAAAGGTAAGAAGACCTTGCCAAATAACTACCGACCAGTTGCACTGCTTTCAATAATATCGAAAGTCATGGAAAAGGTTATCAATGAGCATCTTCTAAAATATCTTGAACGATTCAATATTATTAGCGATCACCAATATGGTTTTCGTAAACATAGATCAACAGGAGATCTTCTGACTTATGTAATACATGTTTGGAACAACGCAATTGAACACTTTGGAGAATCTCGAGCGGTTGCTCTTAACATATCCAAGGCATTCGACCGTGTTTGGCACGATGGACTGTTGGCTAAGTTACGCTCTTATGGTATGTCTGAAAGGTTCTGTTTGTGGCTCTCATGTTTCCTCAGAGAGCGTTCTTTATGAGTGCCGGTCGACGGATTTCTTTCTAACACCCTCACTATTAACACCGGTGTGCCCCAGGGCTCCATACTGTCTCCTACTCTCTTTCTCATTTATATTAACGATCTGCTGGAAAAGACCGGGAATCCAATCTATAGCTTTGCAGATGACAGTATGCTTGTCTCTTCATTCACCTTGAACGCTCGGACATCGGCTGCTCAGGCGAATATCCGCAGACAGCAGGAGGTCGTTCAACTTAACAAAGACCTGGAAGAAATTCTATCTTGGGGTGACAGTAACCAAGTGGAATTTAACGCTACAAAAACCCAAACGGCAGTTTTTTCTAAAAAAGTTAACGTTGCTGAACCCGACATAGTTATGTCGGGGCACTCCATTCCCCTAGCATCGTCGCTCAATTTGTTGGGCGTTAGTTTGGGAGCAAATATGTCTTGGCATGAACATGTTGCAGGCATAGCAAGGAGAGCTTCTCAAAAGTTGGGAATATTATTTAGAACCAGAAAGCTTTACACCCCACAGCAACTGTTAATTCTTGACAAAGCCCAAATTCGACCAACTATGGAATACTGCTCCCACGTTTGGGGCTCTGCTCCCAAACATACACTGCATTTGTTGGATTCTGTTTAGAGAAGAGCGATCCGTCTGATTGGGGACCCGGAATTGACCGGCGGCCTTGATTCGCTGGAACATCGAAGAACGGTTGGCGACTTGAGTCTGTTCTACAAGTATTTTCATGGAAAGTGTTCGAAGGATGTAGCCCGCTTAATTCCTCCCAAAGCGGTGCATGTTAGAAATACACGTCGCGCTGGTGCTTCGCATCCGTATGAGGTTCAGCTTGTTACTCCGCGTACAACGCTTTTCAAGCAATGTTTTATATGGAGAACGTCATTCCTTTGGAATAATTTGCCCAGCGCTGTGTTTCCCACCGAGTACAATTTACAGCGATTCAAGAACAACGTGAATCGCTTTTTCCGCACTCGTGCGGCTCCTGGAGCGCTTTAGGGACTTCCCTGCAGCACATGAGCTAGACCCATAAAAAAAAAGGCTTCAAACGAAGGATATGTAAATCTACTATATTGAACATATGGGATCGCCGTCTCAGATATGACTAGAAAAAGTGCACAAAACTGTCAGAGATATCGAACGCTCTGAGCTTGGCTAGAATGATCTGGTGGGCTATATTCAAATTACTAACTTGAAATTTCGTGTTTTAACTTGGAATTATCAGTTGAGTATAATACTCCGCTTTTGTACATCTAAACGTGATCCAGAGTTGTCACATTTTTTTTTACAAAAACCTAAATTTTTTAGTTCTTTACAGTCTAATTTTAATTTCTTTTAATATCCGGAAAGACCATGTCTTCTGTTCGCCGGTCAGCATTCGGGGCAGCTACCTTGAAGAAACTTTTCTTTCAGGTGTTCATCCAGGATGGTGTGTACAGATACTACAAAAATGATAACTAACTAACACACCTAATCTGCGGTCCTTCATAACATGCAACCATGTTGATTGTTCGGCTCGTTTTACATCCATAACACTTTCACCTCAAGGCTAATTCAATTAATACATATCGATGGAAGTTATATCACGGAAACTGAAAACGAAGTATGATTACACCTAGAGCCGTTATTTTAAGTATTGAAAATGCTCCTCACTCTAGAGGCAGCTACACACATTCTGCTACGTACAATCTTGCATCTGCGGGACGTATTTACGAAGAGTGTCCCCATATTTTAAGTTCAATCGCATCTTTCCATCAACTCCCATTCCCGAAAAAAATATTTGGAGATGTTAGAACTTAAACTGACTTTATGTTGTAACGTGTGCACTTCCGCCCCGGCGCCAAATTGTACTGTGTCTATTTCGCCCTGCATTGACAGCGTCAATTTGTACCGTGCGAAGACGGAATGCCTCTCGTTTGGGCGCAAATTTGAAACATGTGAATTTTGCCCCGCATAGACTGCGTCATTTTGTGGGGTGTCAAATTTTCACTTCGCCCGCACCTTGAGGCGCACCTTTTACTGCCCCATTTTAATTTCTGAGAATGGATTGAGTGAATACTGATTTTGAAGGAACTAAAGAAATTAAACATACACTAGCTCAGTTTTTCTTGATAGAGTTATATGGGTAAGAGATAATTGTTGTACGTCTTTTTGGAATTAGTTTCTATCGTTGTTAAAAAGATTTTGGTTGTACTAATTTTTGGGCACCATTCATTTTAAAATAGAAGGGATCTACTTTCAGCTAAAAAAATGAAAAAATACTGAAGTGTTATGCAGTTGTTAAGAAAAAGAATTTGTCTGGTACAACCCTTTTATCCTGAAAAGTAAGATAGGTATTCAGTGAGACACTAGCTTTAATCAACAAAAAAAGGTTTATTAATGATTTAAATTAAAAGTTCTAACTCTTGCAGTTTAGTAATCACAAAAACTTTAACCTAAAAGGTAGTTATTACTAAATAGAGTTCTGAAATTAGACATTTTACTTTTAAAATTTTGCTACACCCGATATTGAAAGTTCGTGACGTTCACTTCACGATTTATCAGTTCAATTCGATGCTTAATCACTTATCTGCGGGAAATAGGTCTACTGATGTATATTTTGGTGACTTACGGTTTTCCTACGGGCTTCTAGGCCTTAAATTGAACACTTAAAACCGCTTTCACACATTCCATCACTAATTTATCGGTACTGCTTCATGACGAGAAGAGCCTACAACGGCTACTTCATGTTAAAAAAACAAAGCCCACTACGGCTTAATGATTTAAACTCGTACTCGACTTGGCTCTCGATAAAATTGAAGAAGCCTCCACTGCGGCTGGATGGACAAAAGCCTCAATCTGCGTTCTGCAGACCCTTAAATAATCTGTGAGAACTACGTCTCTAAGATGGCTACGCCGGAAACAAACTCCGGAAACAAATATCTGACCTATCGCGACGTACCACGAATTGAATAGATTCGGTCGGAAACCCGCACTGCACACTGCACCACGAGCGGCTAGAAATTTCTGCGAAATACACTGCTCGATACAAAGATAAAAAAAGAGTAAATTATAAGACCAAAAACAGTAACATTACATGCTCTTAAAATCTAGGAAAAAAATGAATGTTACAATGTCTTATGTTCTTTGTTTGCCTAGGTGTTAAACAAACTTTTTTTTCTCAATTAATAAGCACTTTTTAATAAATATCGCATTGTCACATTTATTTCGAATTTGCTCGACTTTTCTACAAGATTCACGATACTTTTTTCACGAAACTTTTATTTTTTAAAGAGTTTGGGATTAGTTTTTTACAAATTTTGTTTTGAAGGAATTGTATCGAAATAAATTACCGCCATTGTTGTTTTGGAGGTCCTGAACGTGGATCATCATTGACGCTTGTACGACTACGTTTAAACTCAAACACGTCTACTTTAACCAGTTGATAAATAATAAATGACTTGACAGATGGACTTGAAATTTAAAATATGACAGATGAAGCTTCAAAATGGTGTTCAATATTTGGTTCAAGTGATGTTCCATAGGTGTCGCCTTCAAAACTTATGGACTAACCTGTATACTACAGTTTGACTTCAGAGTAATAAGTGAGATGTCAAAATTAACATGCAGTACATTTAATAATAATAGGTTATCTCATTTTTAATTCTGTTGAATAAATCAGTACATTTAATAATAATAGGTTACCTCATTTTTAATTCTGTTGAATAAATCAGTTAATAATTACATACTATTTTTTATTAAAAAAACATTTCAGGAACATAAAACCAGAGGTCAAAGTCTCTAATATTCATGTATAGTTTAATTAATTAATATTAAGTAACGGTCAGTGGGGCTCCCGTGTTTGTAAAAATATAAAAACATCTAGGACTGGTAAAATTATTTTTTTATTCTATTTAATCTTCTTCTCTCAGTTCCTGTCCGTTCCGGATGTTAGCAACCATATTAACTATCATCACCTTGTTGACTATGGTGCTAAACAGCTGCGTGGTGGTCATTGAAAGTGACGTGCGAAGGTTTTTTAGCCACGAAATCCTTCTTCTCATACTTCTTTTTCCATATACTTAACCTTGTAGTATATTCTGTAACAGATGGAATCTCCTCTCATTCCTCATAATGTGTTCGAGGCATTGGAGTTTACGTTGCTTGATGGTAACTAAAACCTCTTTTTCTTTGTAATTCTTTCATTCGTGACTCGGTTCACTCATGACACTCTGAGCATCCTACGATATAGCCACATTTCAAAGGCTTTCAATCTCTTACTTATTGGCTTTGTCAGGGTCCATGACTCCATTCCATAAAACAAAACTGAGAGTACATAGCAACGCAGAAACGTGACTTTCGTATCCAGTGTCAAGTTATGGCTTCTAAATATAGAGCTCATTTTGGTGAATACTGCTCTAGCCTTTTTCAATACGGCTCTTTATTTCTTGCGAGTGGACCCATTGGCCATTGATGTTAGTGCCTAAGTATGTGTACTATTTACTCGTTCAATATTTTTCTGGTTGATTGGGCAACTTTTTCTTACTAATAACCATTAGATTTGTTTTATTTATGGTAATATCAAGCCCATAGCTCTGGTTGCAGCTCATCAGTCTATCCATTAGTAATTGCAGGTCCTGCAGACTGTCATCGAATATGTCATCAGCATATCGAATATTATTCGTTCTGTCTCCATTCAGTAGAATCCCGACCTTGAGGTCTACCAGAGTTTCTTCGAATATTTGTTGGGAGTAAATATTAAATAATAGTGGAGATAATATGCATCCTTGTCTAAAACCTCGAAGGATTTTTATATCATCCGTATGTTCTCCTTCTAATCTCACAGAAGCAGACTGATTCCAATAAAGGTTCTTAATAATCCTCAGATCTTTGTCATCCAGTCCTATATTCTTTGGAATATCTATCATCTTGTCGTGTACTCTGTCAAATGCTTTTTGGTAATCCTCAAATACTTGGACACTAAATAAGGCTTCACGTGTACCAATAGCGTTTCCCAAATCGAACTGAGTTGGAGGTATCGGTTCTTTATAGAGTTTGTATATTCTTCTACGGATTATTTTGAGAAATCTATTCAAAAAAATTGTAAAAAGAACGCCCGCTCACAGAACTGTAAACAAGCCTTGGATAATGGACGGACTCTATGGAAAAACGATATGGCTAGAACTAGAAATAAAAAAGTATGGAAATCGCATAAACTACAAATTGGATCTTGGAATATCACATCTTGGAATAACAGAGACCAAGAAGTCATAATAGAATTAAACAAACACACGATCGATATTTGTGCTATATCGGAGCTGAAGAAAAAAGGTAAAGGAAACATTGAATACCAAAACTATATAATATTCTATAGCGTGAAAGACAAAAATCAAAGAGCACAGGCTGGCATAGTGCATACTCCATGAAAAGTTTGAAGGTCATACTGATGAGGTATATTACGTCAATAGTAACATCATGTATATAACACTTAAACTAGATATAGAAAAAATATACATGACTATTGTCCACACACCAGTAAGCCGAAGGATGACAGAAATAGGTTTTATGACGAGCTACAAGAACTACTCAGTAGCCTACGAAATAAGTTAAAAGTCTTCATCTCGGGAGATATCAACTCCAGAATCGGAAATAGTGTCATACCCGGTATCATGCAGATATTCAACGAAGACATTATCAATGACAACGTCGGGATGTTAATAATCTTACGTGTGCAAAACGAATTTTGTATAAACAACACATTTTATGAACATAAAAAACAACACAAATACACATTTTGATTATATTATAACTAATAGAGAAATACACTCAAATCAAATCCTAGATGTAAGAACTCTTATTTTCGTGGGAACTGGACGTAGATTGGTTCTTTGTAAATATCGTACAAAAGTAAATCTACAAAAGAAAAAACCTCCTCTTTACTTTAAAGATGAAACAACAGAAACCTTATTCAAGAACAGGTTAGAAGAGAAAATAGCATTAAATTCCATTTTAGGAGGTGAAAATGTAGACGATATTTGGAAAAAAAATTCAAAAACTACTGTAATAAGTAGTACTAAAGTAGCCCTCGGAACCAGACGAGTAAACATCAATGGAAGACGAGATAACAAGCCATGGTTCAGCGATGAAGTAAAGACATTAGCGAAACAAAAAAAAAACGCTTATATCAAGTTGAGAAACATAAGAACAGCAATAGAATATGAAAGGACTAAAACTGTCGATAAAAGTAAAAAATGGAGAACAAAAACACCATGGTTCAGTGCAAAAATCAAAGAGAAATGCTGTGAAAAGAAAGAAAACTATCTAAAGTACAGGTGAATTAGGACAGATGAAGCCTACCAAAGATATAAAAGAATACGAACAGAAACCCATAAATTATTAAGAAGAACAAAAACGGAATACTGGGAGAGATACACAAAAAAATTGAGACATCAGAGAACTGAGATGAAAGAAGTAATAGATTATACACACGTGAAGAAAGGAACGTGGGTACCATATCTTTCACAATTATATAAAAAGGAACAGAGTATCACTCTGCCACAAAAGCCAGATATAACTATGAACATATATAACGGAAGAAGACGTAATAGAAGCATTGGAAAAATTATATATATATAACAAGGATTTTCTACAGCTGACCCTGTCTTCCTTCCCTCAGCCTTTGATTCCATCCGTTTCTATCTTCCCAGTCTCCATCTGTTAGACCCCTGTCCTTCATAGCCTCGTCCACATCGTCTCTCCACGATCGTCTGGGTCTTCCTCTTTTTCTTCTCCCTATAGGGCTTCACTCCGTTATTTTCTTTATCCACCTATTATCTTCGCTTCGTCTTATGTGTCCATACCATTTTAATCGTTTTTCTTCAATGGTATTTATTGCGTTCTCTTTGATGTTCATTCTGCTTCTTATTTCTTCAATGGTTATTCTCTCCATACGTGTCACTCTACAACATCTTCTCCAATACTCCATCTCTACTGCGTTAATTTTAGATTTATTTCTTTTGTTGATCGTCCATGTTTCTGACCCGTATGTCATTATGCTTTGTATTATTGATTTGTATATGCGTGTTTTGTTTCTCTTTGTAATGTGCTTGTCCCACAGGATCAAATTTAATTGTCTTATGCATGTTCGCGTTTGTCCTAATCTAGCTTTCATCTCTTCTTCTGATGTTGCGTTTTTTGAAATGATGGTTCCTAGATATTTAAATCTATCGGTTCCTTTGATTATTGTTTCGTTATCTACTTCTAGATTCTCCACGTTTCCCTCCTTTGTTGTTAGATATTCCGTTTTATCAAAGTTTATTGCTAATCCCGCTTTAGTGTATTCTTCTTTCAGTTTTCTTACCATATAACTGAGGTCTTCCTCATCTTGCGCTATGATTACTTGGTCGTCTGCGAAACTTAGAGTATATAAGTAATCTTCTCGTATTGGGACTCCCATTCCACTACATTTTTGCTTCCATTTTTTTAATGTTTGTTCGAGGTATATTTTGAATAGTGTTGGGGATGTAGAGCATCCTTGTAATAGGCCTTTTGATGTTTGGAGTCTCTTCCCTATTTCATGTCCTATTTTTATGTTCCCTGTGTTGTTTTCGTAGAGATCTTTTACTGCTTACATATATTAGTTCTTTGTCAATGCCTATTTCTTTCATTGCGTTCCATAATCTTTGTCTTGGTACTGAGTCATAGGCCTTTCTTATGTCTATGAAGGCTAGATGAACATCTCTATTCTTTGCCAGTTTTTTTTCCATTGTTTGTTTTATAGTGTATATGTGGTCTATACATGATTTTCCTGCCGTAAAGCCTGCTTCGTCTTCTCCAATTTTTCCTTTTATATTTTCCTCCTAATTTTTCCATACAAACGTCCCATACTCGATATTATGCTTAGGCCTCTATAGTTTGTGCATTTTCTGCGGTCTCCCTTTTTAAATATGGATACTATATAAGCTTTTGACCATTCCTCTGGTATTTTTTCTCCATTTATCGCTCTGTGGAACATTGTTTCTCAGCATTCGATGTAATTTATTAGACCCGTACTTAATCATTTCATTTACCACACCTCCAGACCCTGCAGATTTATTATTTTTGAGTGTTTTCTTTACTTCTTCATAGCTTAGTTCTATCTCTTTTATTTCCTTATTCTGTTCTACTCTATATACGTCTTCTCTCTATTGTTAGTCCTTAATGCTTTAATTATTCTCCATGACTCTGTACTTCTAGTTCCTCCTGTATACTGTTCTACATGTTTGCACGATTTTTCCCATCTCTCGTTCTTTTCTTTGTTTATCATCCTCCTCGTTTCTGTGTTTTTCTCTTTATATTTCAGTAGATCTTCTTCTGATTTTGTATTCAACAATTTTTCGTATAGTCTTTTTCTCTCCTTTATAGATTCTTTGGTTTTTTCACAGATTCTAATTTTATGTTTCTCATTCTCGTTGTCTTCTTTACCTAATGCTTCTAGGGACGCCTGTTTGATGCATTCTTTTATGTGGTCATACATCTGTTGGAGGTTGTCGTAGTTAAATTCATTTAATTTTTGACCTAATCGTCGTCTATATAGTTATCTCATTAGTATTTCTGTTTTCTTTATCTATTGTTTCTTTTTGCTTTATTGTCTTGTACCACGGTACTTTTATATTTGCTATTAATAGTCTATGGTCTGTTCCACATTCTGCCCCTCTCTTTACTCTTAAGTCTTTTATTTTGATAGTGGTATCGTTTTTAATTATAATGTAGTTGTTATTGATTTTAAGTTTCGTGTTTCTTGTATCCAAGTATATTTGGGGATGTCTTTGTGTTTGTAGAATCCGTTTGTTATTTTGAGGCCGTTTAGTTCACACAGCTCTATTAGTCTCTCTCCGTTGTCGTTAGTAATGTCTTCTCCGAATGGTCCTACGGTATTGTCCTTTGTTTTCCTTCCTGTTCTCCCATTCAGATCTCCCATTATTATTACTTCTTGGTTTTTCTTTACTTTTTGTGTTTCTATTTCTATTGCTTCCACGAAATTATCTTTTTCTCTTATAGTGCTGTCTTCTGTTGGGCCGTATACTCCCAATATTACCATGTCTTTTCCTAGCATTGTTATATTTGGAAAAATTAAAAAACCGTAATCTCCTGGCCAAGACCAAATAGCGAATGTACTACTAAAATATGGTGGACACTCTCTGATTAAGTAACTCCAGACACTTATACAGAGGATTATAAGATCGAATAGAATCCCAGATGAATGGAGAACAGCGACACTTATACTAATGTATAGAAGAGAGAAAAAGAAGAGCAACAGGCAAAATCCTGTACACTGAAATTAACGACAAAGATTATTACAACAAAAATAAACGCGAGAATACAACTGGAAGAAGAACAGCATTAGGTAAACGAAAAATCCATAGAATACAACATTTCAGCATACTTATGGCTGATAGACTTAAAAAAATCTTTCGACAATGTGCAAATAGAAGACGTTATTCATCTATTATATAACAGGAACATCCCATTCGATAGGGTATGGTTGAGAGACGTATTACAAATTTTGCGAGATTATGACTTCAACAACAACTACATTAAGGTTATAGAACAACTCAATAAAAACGGGATACGTATAAAGACCCAGCAAGGACTTACTGAAGAAGTACCAATACCATCTGGAAAGACACAGTAACAGATAGATATATTCCTAATGATTCATTTCACTGCAAACAACACTAATTAGCCGCATTACATTTTTTAGTTCATCGTTTTGTCACTTTTCCTCTGAATAGAGTATAGAGTAAACTTCAATGAATAGAGTAAACTTCAATAATGAAAGGAATCGAATTAGGAATATAATTAGAGTTAATGGTGATGTCTTAATAAACAAGTTAATAAATAGACTTAAATTCAGGTTAAATATTAACAATTCCACCTTTTTTACACGCGAAGAAAATAAGAAAATAAGTATGTCTCAATACCATATAATCCGAAATATAGCAGGAGACTCAATGAGGCATTTAATAAGGTAGGCCTCACCTTAGTCTATAAGTCATCAGGCAATCTGAGGAATATCTTAGGAAATTCCAAAGATAAGATTCCTAATTGTGAGAAAAGTGGAATTTATGAAATTAGTTGTAGTGATTGCGACAAAAATTATGTTGGGCAAATTAAAAGGTCAATTAAAACACGATTTAAAGAACACTTAGCTCATTTTAAATACAGTAGAACAGAAAAGTCTAGCATTGCCGAACATGCCCTTGAAGCTGATCATACTGTATCATTAGATAATCTAAAATTAATTAAAACTGTATCTGATAGGAGATTGTTGAAGGCATACGAAAGTATGGAAATTATAAAATGTAAAAGTAGCTTAAATAAATACCTTATAGTCCCCTCTATTGGTTACTTGACCGGAACTGATGGCCTCGCCTACGCCATTAGTTCCTCCTGAGTAATTCAGGTGTTAGGCTAAGTATAAATAGGGTAGATTTGTAGTTTAGCTTTAGTCAGTCATCGCTCCTGATGAAGCTAACATGGTTAGCGCATTGCGCGTCGCGTGCAAAAATAAAGTGTTTGGTGTAGTGGTGATATATACTGGGTAGTGTCATTGTGCCAAAGATTCCACACTCCCAACATAAATGGACAAAATAATAAATACTGGCAGTGAGGCCAATAGCGGATACAACATGGGATGAAAAACTGTGCAATATTGTGCTTTGCTGATGATGCAATATTAACAGCAGAAAATAAAGATAGCTTACAGCGACTAATACATCATTTCCAAACCACAGGAACTTACAATATGAGAATATCAGAAGAGAAAACAGAGTCAATGGTTATAGCTAAAGACCCCATCGGATGTCTATAACAAACAGTAGCACAGGACAAACACTGCACATACCTGGGAGTACAGCTATCGAGCTCAAAAAATCTATATAAAGAAGTATTTAATCAGGCAAAATAAAGCATCGAAAATATCTGGTTGTTTGAGGGACTTAATATGAAAAAATGCCTATATGTCTACAGAAAGCAAAGTTCGTATATATAGAACAGTGGTAAGACCGGTTCTAACGTATGTTACAGAAACATTTAAAACAAAAAGCCTCATGAGAGCTATAGAAATAAAAACAGTGCACACTATCAAAGGAATAACCCTGAGAGACCAGGTACGAAACACAAATATACGAGAAGAACACAAGATTCAAGATATTGGAGGGATCACGTAAGTAGCTAATAGCTGGCCAAGATGGGCAAAAGAAGAGAAATCAGAAACAAGAAGACCTCCCGGTCGACCACCAGAAAGCTGGACATCTACGTCCCAAGAGGCTTAAAAACAGACGAACCAACACCTGGCCTAATACGAAGAAGAAGAAGAAGAAATTTTTGTCTGTCTGCCGAGCAGGTCCGGTGCACTATGGGACAGAATCGTGCGTACCGTCTCAAAAATAGGTTTTGCGAATGTTCGATATTGAATATTTTGTTAATGCGCATATCTAACTGAATGTCTAATACATATTATATAGAATTTAAAATAGATTATTTCTCATTTTTTCTTAATAAAATTTGACTTGCAAGTTGACGCTCAAAATAATGTCGATTATGTAGAACAGAATTGCACCAGTTTACATGGTCATATTTTCATCATTTTCAATGCAAATATGTAAGTGTGATATATGGTTAGAATGGCTATTAAGTACCTTATTTAAAAAGCATTTAAGTAGACATTTATGTAAAAACTGGAGAGGTAGACGATTGTTTTTGCAGTATCAAATATCCTAACCTTTTTAAATTTAAATAGACTTTTGACAGTTAGCGATGTCTGCCGATGTCGTAATTTTGATACCATCACATAGAGTAGCTCATATAAAAGTCAAGGCAAAAAAAAAAAAATTGCCCGAATCTGCCCCCTTTTAAATGGGACGAAAAATACCTGATGGGGAGGGAAAGGCAAAATATTTAAACAAAAATTTTAAGATTTGATTCAGGAGATTTTTCAAAAAATAGATTATTTCTGACATTTTGTTGTTAAATAATATTGTCTACTAGCGTCTATAGCGGACATAAGTAGGCAGGTAGATATGTAGGTAGGTAGGTAGGTACAAGGCAGCTTTACCAAGTAATATCACTAGAACAGGTGACTATTGTTTACATCCCAGCAAGTTGTCAAAATTTTGTTTACAAACTACCGCATTGAACTACATACATACATAAAGTGGTTGTTTTTTGAGAGAATGAACTACATACATACATAAAGTGGTTGTTTTTTGAGAGAAGCTCTCGTGATTTTTGACAATGTGGTGAATTTTCTACCAACAAAATACATGTGATTTTTTCGGCTTTTTGCTATTGCCGAACTGCTACTACCTGGTAGAGCTGCCTTGGGTAGATAGAAACATTTTTTGTGTTTTATATATAAAGATAGATTACTACCTAAATTAAAGTTTAGGTAAGGTGGAAATACTGTTATTGGAAATCATATCATATCATATAAGAACGCGATAAATATGTGACTACCCGCAGATAATAATATTTTTCTCACAGAATTGAAGTATAAAAGTTATTGATTTAATTGTCATTTACCAATACTTTATTGTGCTTCGACATGGAGTCTTCACCAACCTCGGTAAAAACAATATTTGCGAAGTACCTATACAACAAAATGAGTGAATTTGTTGCGCGTCGACGAGTATTATGCGAATTTTTCATTGACTATGGGACAAAAAGAGAAGATATTCAAAAATACTTAGAAGAACACCATCATTTGTCGTCTTCAAAAAGTGAATTAATTGTGAAAAGTATTCAAAAATCGCTTATATCAGCTTTTAACAATCGCTGGATCACATCTAATCGAACTAAAGAACGTTTCTTTAAATAAAAATACAACGTGGTTAGACGGTGAATTTAAGGTACAGTTCGACGAAATACCAATGGATATCAAACCTACAACATCTGGAGAACGTGGACGTCCATCAAAGTCTTATGAAGATCTGTCAGAGAAACGAAAAAAAGGAAGAATATGGAGTTAATTCAAGAATATGGACTCGAGAATATACATAACGCATACGTCCAAGGATTGCGGTCTGAAGGAGGATTGGAAGAAGCTTTTGTTGTTGCAATGATGCGGAATTGTGATAGAGATGAAAAAAAGTCATAAAGGAAAAATTGTTGCATAAAACTCGCAATGCAACATATTTTACGGCGGATGAAGCTTTAAGTCTTTTTGCTGATTTAAATCTTTCGAAATCACAATACGGATTACTTCGAGCAAGTCTGATTAACAAAAACTTCGATATATTGCCGTCATACAATATATTAACAAATGCAAAAAAACTGTGTTATCCTCCACCCTCCCGCATTGAAATAACCGATACAGGCGCTAAAGTAAATCTACAAGATTTGCTGGATCACACTATTGCCCGTATCTTAAAAATTGAAAATATTTACAACCCAACAAGAAGAAATCTTAAATTGTTTACCAAATGGGGATGTGATGGTTCATCGGGACAAAGTGAATATAAACAAATTTTAACAGATGAAAGTAACTTGGTCTGAGATGCCAACTTATTTATAGCGTCTTTGGTACCAATAAAGCTGATTGATACAGAAACAAAAGAGGTTCTTTGGCAAAATCCGGCTTGCTCTTCTATTCGATATTGCCGTCCAATTCTGATGGAATTTGCAAAAGAAACGCCCAAGAAAAACCCGTTCGGTGGTCGGTGATATTCGGAGTCAAATTAATAATTTGAAAATTTCTGAGATACACATGGGGGACCAGCTAATTGAAATAAGTAACGAGCTGTTCTTAACTATGGTGGATGGAAAAAGTTACACAAGTTCTAACTGACACAAGTTCTGGAGCTGTGTGTACGGTGTGTGGGGCTAAACCAAGCGATATGAATAATTTGGAGAAGATTGTATCAAAGCGAGATAATATGAATGCTTACGAGTACGGTTTGTCGACGTTGCATGCATGGATTAGGTGCATGGAGTTAGTTTTACATATTTCATATAATCTCTCGTTTAAAAAAATGGGCTGCGAGAACTCCGGAAGATAAAAAAAGTAGAGAAGACAAGAAAAAACTTGTACAAAGTCTATTTCGAAGCCGAATGGGATTGCATGTTGATAAACCCCGGCAAGGAAGTGGAAATAGCAATGACGGCAATACAGCTCGACGTTTTTTTTGAGAACTACTACTGCTCTTCAGAAATAACAGGAGTTAATGAGGATCTTATTAAAAGGTTTTATGTTATTCTTCAGATTTTTTCATACGGTATTGCTGTCAATCCAGAAAAATTTGGTGAATATACTCGCGCTACTGCACAATTGTACGTTACACAATATATGTGGTATAACATGCCTTCTTCAGTACATAAGATCTTAATACATGGGGAAAGTATAATTAGACATTTTGCTGTTCTGCCTATTGGTAATTTATCTGAGGATGCCCAAGAATTTCGTAATAAAGATTATGTCAAGCTAGAAAGTGCTCTAGGTCCGCAACGAATGAAGACGTATTTCATGGTCTTTTATTTACATCAGACCCATACATATCAAGTATCAGAAAACCATCAGTCACTGTTGCCAAGGAACTGTTAGACGAAGCCAAGAACCTCTTAGATATTTAAATTGTAGTTTGTATATCAATTTTTTTTTTTCTATTTTATGTAGTGGATTAATAGATGTTTGTCATTTATTATATGCTATTTTCATATGTAATATTAACAAAAATACGAAATAATAGTGTATATCATTAAACTGTATAATTATCATTCAATAAGTTAAGTAAACTATGTTTTTGTACGAAAAAGTGTCATTTTTATTTTTGTATTATTTTTTTATATATTATAAATAAAATAATTCTCGCAAAAAAGAAAACCGACTTCCTCCCTCCGATTTTCGTAAATTTTCAATAGAGTTATCTAAAAATCAATATTTTGGACGGACAAAATATTCGTCCGATTTCCGACGTGAAGTCGGTTAAAAATTAACAACGAATGTACCATTATTTGATAGTATATACATTAGAGATACCACGTACCAAATTTCAGTTATTTACTTCAATCAACGACAAAGTTACAGATTTTTGAGACGGTACGCACGATTCTATCCCATAGTGCGGTGGGGTCAAGGTCAGCACTGGTATGACTGAAGCTAGAAAGAAGATATGATATCTTATCCAACTTTTTATCCCTCTTCGTATTATTTTAGTAAATAGTCTTTAAAACTCTTTGCAGGCAATATATATTTTGGAACTCCTAAATATAGGTAGCGTACAATGTCAAGCATAGAAACCTAATAGCAAAGTTATTTAAAAATTAGTAATCTGTTTACCTGGCGCTCTAGTAAAAGCATTAGGATGAGTATCAGTCCTAGCCAGATACGTGTCGTATGTCCATCTATCAAAATTATATCCATTTTCAAAACAGTCCATAACAGCCGGATCTGCTGCTTCATTTCCGTAACTAATGCCACAGTCACTGTAAAGGTTCGTCGACATATTTGTTATAACTCCCTTTTCATTTACACCGACGTCGTAGTTTGCGTAGAAAGGCAGCCTTTTACCTAAGAAATATATTAATACTAATATTATAATAATTAATATTAAAATTTAAATGGTAGAATCTTTTGATAATATCTTCGGAAGCAAAATAACTAACAAATATATTAATGTTAAATCACCGAGTTTTGTTGTTGTTACAATAAAAGCTGTTTTCAAATTTTTAATGACTGTACAGGGTGAGTCAACGATAGAGTAAAGTTCATTATCTCATTTGTTTCGGGAATGGCGAAAAAAATGTTAAATATAATAGTTCTAGGAAATGTTAAGGTGCACAGTTTAAAATTTTTGAGTATACAAGGTACTTCAAAAAAGTGTTACCGACATAACGTATGTGTTTTTAAATTGAACATCCTATTTTCTAATTTATTTTTAAATTTTACCAAAAATTTCATAACTTTTTTATTAATAATGTTATATATCTAAACCTAGTAGTTTTTCTAATATTTCAATTTTTTTAAAAAAAAATACTAGTTTTCAGTTTTGTAAAAAATTGTCAGTAGCGCCATTGTTTCTGAAGGTGGAATACTCATAATTGGTATGAGCGTTCTATAAAGATAAAAAAAAAAAAGATATATGTAAAGGAATTTGAGTTAGATGCTACAGGGGGTTCAAAATAAATTTATACATTTCGACTATTTTAAAATGAAAAATCCCAAATTTTTTAAATGGCACACCCTGTATATTATTATTTTGTCTGATAGATTTTGCAAAACCCTCCAACTTTTATTAAGTATGTCAAATACCTATTTCTAATAGTTTTCGATTTATTTTGAATTCTTCAATTTTTACCCTTGTTTTTCATACACTTACGCCAGGGGTGCTCAAACTTGAACTGCTGGCGATCTACCTCAATATTGTTAGACTACGATCGATCGACTCTGAGAGGCTGCAAGTAAGTGTGATGCAGGATTGTCATCTAGGTAGGGTGTATCGTGGCATAGATATTAGTTTTCGCACAATATGCATTTTTTTAGTCAAGGTAAGTGTAGGTCTGCTCTAAAATGTCAATGAAAAAACTCATAATTATTCAAAATTTCGAGTTTATTGGTTCTTACAAAACAAACGAGTTCTAGTGTCTAAACTTAACTAAAGAGTGACTTTGGATGTTGAAGCGTGGCACTGCATGTCCTCAGCATACTTTTCATAAGATGGTACGTAATTACCGAGTGCTAATCGCAAGCATGATGACATATGTCCGTCAGTTAGTCGATTGCGATATTTTGACTTAATTATCTTCATTTCAGAAAATGCAGATTCGCACAAGTAAGTTGACCCAAACATTGCCGTCAGTTGAAGGGCGATTTGCCTTAGATTCGGAAATTTATCTTCAAATATAAAACACCAGAATTTTGTATCAGATGCTGTGGCTTTGAGATGTATATCTGATATAATCTGCACTAACTCATTTTCAACAGAACATGAGTCCATGTTAAACTGACTTGCTATTTCAGTAGGTAATTCCTCAATGTTTTTACACGAAAAAGGATAACTCATAAATGATGCGATATTTGCCAATTTACTGAATTCATAAAAAACGTATTTCGAATTGGCCCAAAATATTTGATAATTCTGCCTCCTAAATATCATAATTCAACTGAGGAATCCTTGCTTTCAAAGACGGAACATTTTTCAGATCCTTTCTTTTCAGTTGATCTATCATAAGTTGCAATTTACTTTTGAATGCGTTTATTGCGCTAATCATCTCAATAATAGTTTTTCCTTTACCTTGAAGCTCCAAATTAATGGTGTTTAAATGCATTGTGATGTCTGTCAAAAATGCCAAATCAGTCAGCCATTTTCCGTTTTTCAGCATCTGAGTGTCATCACCTCTTTCGTCCAGAAAAGCTGTTATTTCGGGCAATAATTCTTGAAACCTTTCTAGGAATTTTCCGCGACTCAACCACCTGACGTCCGTTGGAAGAACTAAATCAGTGTGTTCAGCTGACTCACTATCTTCCTACTCCAATTTAAAGAGTAGTCGTTGCAAGCTACGTGGATAGAATTCACAATTTTTATTGCAATGCCCATAATCTTCACCAAGTTTAGAACTTTTGAACACAAAACTTGTTGATGTATAATGCAATGGAAGGAGAAAAATGAAGGGAAATTATCATTAGCTCGACACAATGCCACAAAACCGTTTTTGTTTCCAGTCATTGCTGGTGCTCCATCGGTTGTAATGCACAGTAGTTTATATATTGGTAGCTTGTAGTTTGTTACAAAATTGAAGAAAACGTCATATATATCTTCGCCACGGGTCTTTCCTTTCAGAGGAATCATTGTCAAAAACTCTTCCTTAGCCGACATGTCATTGAATACCATTCGAATAAAAATACACAGCTGGGCAGTGTCTGTCATATCGGTGGATTCGTCGAACTGTAAAGAAAAGTATGTACATTCCATGATATCATGTTTTAGTTTATTTGCCATGTCCTGACTCATGACTTCAACACGCCTTGTGACAGTCGGACGAGATAATTGAAGTTCTCTAATGGCAGACATAATCTCTGTTTTATTTTTAAAATCTCCAAATAAAGTCTCACCCGCTTCAATAAATGCTTCCTTCACAACCAATCCATCATCAAAATGGTTTCTTGTGTTTCGCCAATATATGAGGTATTTTAAATGACGCGATCGTTGCAGCTTTTGACTGTTTGGCTGGCTTTGTGAACATGGTTTGTTCTTTTTTCAAACAAGTTATCAAATCACGTACTTTTCGTTTTCTTAATTCACTCTGTGACGGAAATTCCTTTTCATAGTTTTTATGAACCGTTTTATGATGCCTCTCTAAGTTCCCACGCTTAGGTATTGCAACTGACGCACGGCAAATGACACAAATGCACTTATCCTTTACCATACAAAAGAAAAATTCTTCCTCCCAATCGTTATTAAAATGATAAGTTTTACTTTTCTTCGCCGCACTCTTTTTGGACTATTTATTAATAAACTTTGTATCGATGTATCGCCTTCAAGTTACAACTCAGACTGACTCCTATTCCTGCAGGCGTAACATTTATATAGGCGCGAACGAAGTCTCGAATGTTCCCGTCAAACACGCCGCCCGAAGTTTCTAGAAAAATCGGCGGGAATCAAAAACGCGGCTTTTCTTTGACAAGTACCGCGCGTTCCTTTGATAAAGCCGCCTTTTGCCGCTAGCAGGGGGTTATTACGATAAAAGAAAGTGATGAGGGGGTTATTCTGGCCTAATTGTGGATCGAATACATTTTAGTAGTTTATTCATTACATTTTGTTTTAGTTACCTAGAACAAGACCTGTGAATAGTTCTATATCGGAATTTTTTTCTCGAGATCGACTCAAAAAGCACTCGCGATCGACCGTTTGAGCACCCCTGACTTACGCTATAACATCACAGTTGTCAAGACAAAACAAAAATGTAGGCTTTGGGGCTCCGCTCCCAAACATACATTGCATTTGTTGGATTTTATTCAGAGAAGAGCTGTTCGTCTGATTGGAGACCCGGAACAGACCGGCGGCCTTGATTTGTTGGAACATCGGGGAACGGTTGGCGACTTGTAGTATTTTCATGGAACGTGTGCGAAGGATGTAGCTCGCCTTAATTCCTCCCAGAGCGGTATGAGGTTCAGCTCGTTACTCCTCGTATAACGGGTCTTTTATATGGAGAACATCGTCCCTTTGGAATAATTTGACCAGGACCGTGTTTCTCACCGAGTACAATTTACACCGATTCAAGAACAACGTGAATCGCTTTTTCCGCATATGTGTCGCTCCTGTAGCGCTTTAGGGACTTCCCTGCAGCACATGTGCTAGACCCATAAAAAAAAATACTGAGTGGTGCCCGCTACTCGATTCCAAAACTTATTGTTCAAGGAAAAATGAAGGGTTGGCGAGGACCGGTAGAAAGCAGCACCCGTGGCTCCGGAATATCAGGAATTGGTGTGGAGTTCCGGACGCTGCGTCCATTTTTTGACCAGCAGAGAATAACAACCTCAATATAAACTGATGAAATGGTACAGAGACCCTGATGTATGTGAATATATGGAACAGGAAGAAGAGAAGAAGATATTTACTAGATTTAACAATAGCGTCTTTTTCGCGTTTATATATTTTTGTTAATGCGGCCTTGAAAGTTATTAGGCACGCATTTTGATTGGTGACATAATTTGAGAAGCGTGCATCGACGTCAACTTTGTTACGCCGCTGTGAGAGCTGCGTCTCCTTTATTTTTTGCGGATATTTTGAAAAAATACAATGTTGTCTTTGCATGTAATTTTTTAAGGGGTTATATAAACCTTGAATTTTTAAAAATTAGGTTCCTTTTTTACGGATTTTTATTCTCTAAACTTCCAAGAATTATTCAAAAAAAAAAAACCGGTCAAGTGCAAGTTGAACTTGCACAATTAGTGTTCCGTACGTAGATTGTTTTTAAAATAAAAATTTTTGTTAGGGTGGTATAAAATGATCAGTGCATGCATGCATATTGCATACCGACAATGGCGCGAAAATCCTAACACCATAAATCGTAACACATTTGTTCGTGCCAGGAACAGATGCAAAAAAAATATCGACGAAACCAAGGAGGTACACAATCAACGGATTAGAAACAAACTTCTCGCCTGTCCCGGCAATTCAAGGTCCTTTTGGTCGGTCGCTAAGGCAGTTAGTCAAAATTTCACCAAATCTACCATACCACCACTCACACGGCCAGATAATTCTATTGCAACGACACCTGTTGAGAAAGCGAACTTGTTGGCTGAACTCTTTGCTTCACATTCTACTGTCGATTTCCAAGGAAAACACCACCTACTATTCCCATAGTGCAGTCAAGGATGCCCGATGTTGTCTTCAGACAGCGTATTATAAAGCGTATTCTGATGAAGCTAGACACCAAAAAGGCTTCTGGCGCTGACGGAATACCTGCCATAGTTCTTAAAATCTGTGCGAGGGAACTAACACCAGTTTTCTGTAGACTTTTCAACCTATCCTACAGAAAGGGAATATTTCCTTCCTGCTGGAAATGCGCTACAGTTCAGCCGATACCTAAAAAAGGCAAGAAGACCTTGCCAAATAACTACCGACCAATCGCACTGCTTTCAATAATATCGAAAGTCATGGAAAAGGCTATCAATCAGCATCTTCTAAAAAATCTTGAAGGATTCAACATTATTAGCGATCGATCTTCTGACTTATGTAACACATGTTTGGAACAATGCAATTGAACACTTTGGAGAATCTCGAGCGGTTGCTCTGGACATATCCAAGGCATTCGACCGTGTTTGGCACGATGGGCTGTTGGCTAAGCTACGTTCTTATGGTATGTCGGAAAAGTTCTGTTTGTGGCTCTCATGTTTCCTCAGAGAGCGTTCTTTACGAGTGGCAGTCGACGGATTTCTTTCTAACACCTTCACTATCAACGCCGGTGTACCTCAAGGCTCCATACTGTCTCCTACTCTTTTTCTCATTTACATTAACGATCTGCTGGAATAGACCGAGAATCCAATCTACAGCTTTGCAGATGACAGTACACTTATCTCTTCATTCACTTTGAACGCTCGGACATCGGCTACTCAGACGAATGTCCGCAGACAGCAGGAAGTCGTTCAACTTAACAAAGACCTGGAAGAAATTCTATCTTGGGGTGACAGTAACCAAGTGGAATTTAACGCTACAAAAACCCAGGCGGCAGTTTTTTCTAAAAAAGTTAACGTTGCTGAACCCGACATAGTTATGTCGGGGCACTCCATTCCTCTAACATCGTCACTCAATTTGTTAGGCGTTAATTTGGGAGCAAATATGTCCTGGCATGAACATGTTGCAGGCATAGCAAGGAGAGCTTCTCAAAAGTTGGGAATATTATTTCGAACCAGAAAGCTTTACACTCCACAACAACTGTTAATTCTTTACAAAGCTCAAATTCGACCAACTATGGAATACTGCTCCCATGTTTGGAGCTCCGCTCCCAAACATACACTGCATTTGTTGGATTCTATTCAGAGAAGAGCTGTTCGTCTGATTGGAGACCCGGAACTGACCGTCGGCCTTGATTCGCTGGAACATCGAAGAACGGTTGGCGACTTGAGCCTATTCTACAAGTACTTTCATGGAAAGTGTTCGAAGGATGTGGCCCGCTTAATTCCTCCCAGAGCGGTGCATGTTAGAAGTACACGTCGCGCTAATTCTTCACATCCGTATGAGGTTCAGCTTGTTACTCCCCGTACAACACTTTTCAAGCAGTCTTTTATATGGAGAACATCATCCCTTTGGAATAATTTGCCCAGGACTGTGTTTCCCACCGAGTACAATCTACAGCGATTCAAGAACAACGTGAATCGCCTTCTCCGCACACGTGTCGCTTCTGTAGCGCTTTAGGGACTTCCCTGTAGCACGTGTGCTAGACCCATAAAAAAAAAAAAAAGAAAAAAAAAAGTGACTTCACAAAACACACTCCAAATGAGTTTTCAACAAAGTTTGTTTCCAATCTTTACTGAAAACTGGTGACTTTGAAGTTTTTTTTTTTTTTATATACCAAATAAATTAGTAAAAGTAATGCACTCGTGATAATTTTCGTTCAATCTATACCCCGTGGAGAATATTCCAGAATTTTTTTTCAAAATTTTTTGATCAGTACTTTTCGAGATAAGGTAGGGGACAGCGATTTTTTAAAAGTAATACGAAGAAAAGTGTGCGCAAGTATTACATTATATACATATTTTTTACTCACGTTTTCACAAGCTTTCATTTGACACCACACTCGATGACCTAGTAAAAAAAAATTTTTTCACTTCCGATTTCACCCCTCAAGACGAACCCCTTAAGTCAAAATTTATGTTACGGTGGTATAAAATGATCAGTGACTTCACAAAACACACCCCAAATGAGTTTTCAACAAAGTTTGTTTCCAATCTTTACTGAAATCTGATGACCTTGAAATTTTTGTTTTTTTTATGTACCATATAAATTTTTAAAGGTAATGCACTCGTGATAATTTTCGTTCAATCTACACCCCGTGGAGAATATTCCAGAATTTTTTCGAAATTTTTTGATAAGTACTTTTCGAGATAAGGCCCGGGACAGCGATTTTTTCGCGAATTTTTAAAGATAATACAAAGAAAAGTGCGCGCAAGTATAATATTATATATACATTTTTTACTCGTGTTTTCACAAGCTTTCCTCTGACACCACACTCGATGACCTAGTAAAAAAAAAAATTTTTTTCACTTCCGACTTCACCCCCCAAAACTAACCCCTTAAGTCAAAATTTAATTCTCAAAACTACATGACTCTGATGAGGCCATCAATTCCTATATTATTACCAAACTTCACCTTTCTATGTCAAATAGTTTCGGAGAAAATCGGATGTGACAGACAGACAGACAGACAGACAGACACCGAAGTGAGCTTATAAGTGTTCCGTACGGAACACTAAAAATTAGGGAAGTTACGTTCCATTACAAAGTTGTAGCATTAAATATGACCCGGCGTCGGATTGGGTCCGCTACCTGTGATCAGACACTGTCTGCAATGTTACTCAGTCAATTTCGAATGTTTTTTTTTAACTTTTTCTTTAGATCTTAATAATTACTTTTCCTACAAAATGTCGAGAGGTTTTTTTAATATTCCTAATAGACAATTTTTTGTAAATAATTAAACACAAATGTTTTGGTCGAAAATTACATACTAAAGTTTGAAGCACTGTAAAATTTTTATTTTTGAAATAAAAACGCTTCCCCAATTTTTAACTATTACATTATTTTTACAAGGCTAATTTTTATCTTTGTAGATTGAATTATTTTTTGTGAAGTTATCCTGCAGATAAGGACTTGCCACAGTTTTCACCAGTGATCCATTTAACCCTGCGATTCTCAACCTTTCAGTATTTGCGACCCAATTTTTAAACATAATTTTCATAGCGCCTCCCTCCCTCTCATACAATAACAATGCATGCAATAATAGTGTATTTTTAGTATTTTGATGCTAAAGCTACACTATGACCTTAATTAGAAACCTTACAAACTACCAAGAATAAGTAATTTTATACATATCTGCTGCGTTGACAAAAACTAGAATCGAAGCCTCTCTATTGCTCTCTGTCACGTCCATCATACCGGTAGCGGCTTCGCGAGAAGTTCCGAGTTATCTCGAACATTCGGAAAGTCTGCCCAAAAGTGTATAAATGCTGCACCTCGTTCAATTACAGCCCGTCTCAGTCGAGTTGATCCTTCTACTGCTATCGGATTTATCGTGAATGTGTATGTTGTAATTTACGTGTTAATTGAAATTCAAGGTATTAAGTATTCACGGCAGTAAATTTATACAGATTCATGAATAATTTTTTAAGTGGGCGTAAGCGAGCATGAGACGATAATGAAGCATCAACAAGTGCAGAGACGAGCGTGGTTCCGAAAATAAAATCAAGAAAATATTCTCAAGAATATTTAAATTTAGGGTTTACCTCTCGCCTCTGTGCGTTATTTGCTCAAGAATCTTGGCGGCAGACAGCATGAAACCAAATAAACTTAAATGACATTTGGAAACGCTTCATAGTGAGTACCTTAACAAACCTCGAGAATTCTTCGAATTAAAATTAAAATCATATGTAAAGCAGAAATCATTTTTTAAAAAAACTTTGTGAATGAAAAAGCTTTACTTGCCTTTTACAAAGTTTTCTATAAAATGTCAGATGTATAAAGCCTCACACCATTGGTGAAGAGTTTGTTTTGCCAGCAGCAACTGAGATTGTAGAAACTATGTTTGGAGATAAATTGTCAAAGAATTGCTATCCATACCTATATCAAATGATACTGTTGCCCGTCGAATTGGTGTTATAGCTGAAGATGTACGGCATCAGCTTTTCGGGAAGTTGCGTGACAAACTGTTTTCAATTCAGCTTGATGAGGCAACAGATAGCAATAAAGATCCTCATTCATTGCCTATGTTCGATTTTGTGATGGTATGTCGGCAGTAGAAGAACTATTTTTCTGCAAACCAATAGAACTCAAAGCAACATCACTCGCATTATTTGCTATCTTAAATGATTTTATAAACGAGGCAAATATGGAGTGGAAAAATTGCGTCGGAATATGTACCAATGGTGCTCATTCAATGTCTGGAAGATTTCAAAGTGTACAAGCACTTGTGAAACAAAAATCTCCACTGTGTGTGTGGACACATTGTATAATCCACAGAGAATTTCTGGCTTTCGGAGAAATGAGTCCTGCTCTGAATACTGTACTCACTACAGTTATAACTATTGTAAATTATATTAAAATCAGACCCCTAAAATCTGGAATTTTTTATGCACTTTGTAAAGACATTGGTGCCGAACATTCAGCGTTACTATTTTCTTGCGAGGCAAGATGGTTATCACGTGGGAAATGTTTGCAAAGTGTTTATGAATTAAGAAATGAAATCTCTATTTTCCTAGAAGAGGAAAACCGACCGGAAGCCGAGAAGTTTCGAGATAGTTTATTTGTGATGAAATTGAGCTACTTGGTCGATATATTCGAGAAACTAAATACCTTAAATCTTCAACTCCAAAGAATAAATACACATATATTTGATACAAGTGATAAAATTAATGCTTTTTGTAGAAAATTGGAATTGTGGAGCAGAAATGTAAAGCAAAAAAACCTAGAAATGTTTACAAATGTGGGTGAATGTGTTAAAATATACAAGGCTGAAGAACAACATGTGAAAGTTGCTTTAGTAACCATTGAAAATCATCTAGCCATGCTGACAAGGAATTTTAAATAGTATTTTCTTACTGACGACAACTTGGTAGCAAGTTTCGAGTGGGTTAGGGATTCATTTCAAAATACTCCCGAAGGACTCTCAGCTTCCGAAGAAGAAATCTTTATAGACTTCACGGCAAGTGGCGAAATCAAAAGGCAATTTAATAATCATTCTTTGAATTTTGGGCAGGGGTGAATGATGAGTTTTCTGCAATGAAAACAAGAACATTTCGTATACTACTACCATTTTCAACATCCTACTTTTGCGAAACCGATTCTTTTTGCGGTGGCTGCTTTGAAAACAAAATATAGATCTCAACTAAATATAGAAAAATAACTCAGAGTGTCTATTTCTAATATTAAACCATCCTTCGAAAATTTTTGCTCTGCAAAACAGGCCCATGGGAGTCACTAATAATTATTAAACTTGTTTTTAATTTAGTATTGATATGTTAATTATTAGGTAAATACATTGTGCAGTACTAATACAATCCTATTTGTAGGTGTATTATATCAGTGTAAATGTGTATTTTATTTTTTATTACGCCAGAATGTATTTTGTTTTGCTTTCCTTTCAATAAATTATATTAAATGTTTTTAATGAATGTTTTTAATAATAATTTCTTTTCGATACGCTCGCGCCCCCCAATAGTGTAATCACGCCCCCCTAGTGGCGCGCGCCCCTCAGGTTGGGAAACGCTGAATTAACCCGATAAAAAATAATGTTAACATTTAAAACATTTTTCTTATAATTTAAAGTACAGTAAAAATATATAATTCGCCATTATTTTGTATTATTCACTCAATAAACTTCAAAATATATTTTTTTAAAATATACATACTTTTTGAAGCGCCCAGGTGTATGTAACCCTTAACTGTGTTTACTATTATATTATATATTTTTTAAAAAAAATTACAAAAAACTTTTTTTTGCATAGTTTTTCTAAAAACGTAAACATATGCCGCAGAGGGCCAAAATTATATAATTTGAGAAATAGTGAAGTAATTGCTGTTATGTACTTTTATTGTATGCTTAATTTCTTAGTTCTTCATTTTTCAAGAGTTTGGGACCTCACGAACAAAAAAAAAACAAGCAATTACACTGGTCAACAAAAAAAAAGAAAATTGCTTGTTTCCTGTGATTTTTTTTTTGTTTCTATCTCAAATTGACGCGTATTTTTTAAATATGGCAACAATTTTTCTCTAACAGCTTTTGTTTTTGAGTTATAGCTAACTACCCTCATTTACTATTTTTACTTAGATTTTCCTTTTTTATTGGACACAAAATATATTTTGTTGTTGTTTTAGATATGGCTTCGTTAAGAAGATGTTGTGTGCTTAATCCCGATTGTTCTTGCTATATTTGTGGTGAATATATATTTGCAAGATATCGAAAACCTATATCGGACTTTGTGAAAACTGCGTATCATCAATACTTTAAAATAAATTTGTGTAATCAGAACAAGCCATGGGTTCCTCATATTGTATGCCAGAAATGTGTGGTATGTCTACGGTTATGGTTCAGTGGAAAAAGAGAAGCAATAATGTTCGTAACACCCATGATTTGGCGAGAACCTCGAAACCATCATGACGATTGCTACTTCTGCGTTGTGAAAATAAACGGAATTAACCCTGGAAATCGAAGTAAGTGGTCATATCCTAACTTATCTTCTGCTCAACGACCTCAATTAAAATCACAAGAGGTACAACCCAGCACATCTAAATCTTCTGATGATCCAAATCTCTGTGAACCCGAACGAAATACATCAAGTGAAGACTCTGATTCAGACTACAAATGTAGCATTTCAGAACCTCAACCATTTAATCAGAAAGAACTAATGACCTAGTAAGAGATCTGAACTTACCAAAAGAAGCTTCTGAAATTTTAGCATCTCGCTTAAAAGAAAAAAATTTGTTTACTCCGGAAACCAACATTACATTTTATCGTACCCGAGAAAAAAATCTGTTACCGTATTTTTCTCAAGAGAAGGATTTAGTTTTTTGTAACGATGTTGGTGGTATTTTGCAGCAGATGGGATTAAAACAGTACCAACCTAGTGATTGGCGTCTTTTCATAGACAGCAGCAAAAGAAGTTTAAAGTGTGTTTTGCTTCATAAAGGTAACAAGTACGGATCTATACCTATTGCACATTCGACGACTTTAAAAGAAGAATACGTAAATGTTTCTAAGGTTATGGAAAAAATTAAGTATCAAGACCACAAATGGGTCATTTGTGTTGATCTGAAAATGGTTAACTTTCTTTTAGGTCAACAAGGGGGGTACACAAAGTTCCCTTGTTTCATGTGTCTCTGGGATAGTCGTGACAAACAACAACATTGGTCACAAAAAGTTTGGCCAGGGCGGGAAGAGCTAAAAGTTGGTACAAAAAATGTTATAAACGTGCCTTTAGTTAGCCGAGACCGCATCATACTTCCACCACTTCATATTAAACTCGGCATAATGAAACAGTTTGTGAAGGCG
The DNA here is from genome assembly GCA_019049505.1 of Pachyrhynchus sulphureomaculatus. Taxonomy (NCBI): domain Eukaryota; kingdom Metazoa; phylum Arthropoda; class Insecta; order Coleoptera; family Curculionidae; genus Pachyrhynchus; species Pachyrhynchus sulphureomaculatus. The sequence continues at coordinate 95,687,670 of CM032451.1, forward strand.
CTTGACAAAAGTGGCGAATGTTTTAATTTTCTTTCACGCAAGTTTTCAGGATTAAGTTCAGAAAAATTGAAAGCTGATATTTTTGATGGGCCACAGATTAGGCAACTCGTGAAAGATCCTAATTTTGTCAAATCAATGACTGAAGTCGAATCCAAAGCTTGGAATTCATTTGTTTTGGTTATGAGTAGCTTCCTAGGCAAAAAGAAATCTGACGACCATGTCGAGCTTGTTGAGTGCATGCTATCGAACTTGCAAGAGCTAGGGTGCAACATGAGCATAAAAATCCACTTTCTGCACTCGCATTTAGACCGATTTCCACAAAATCTGGGTGATTTTAGTGAGGAGCAGGGTGAAAGATTTCATCAGGATTTTCGGACAATGGAAGAGCGTTATCAGGGGCGGTGGGACTCACATATGATAGCAGACTACTGCTGGAGTTTGCAACGAGATCTACCTAAAGTCGTTCATTCAAGGAAATCTTATAAAAGATCATTTGCTAGTGTTCAATAGAAATTTTGTTAACATAATGTATTATTTTTTTGTATTTTTTTGGCAAAATAATAAAACTGTATATTTCAAAAGGTAAAGCTGTTAGCAATCTCCCAGTATTTTTTTCATAATCAGGGCCATAGAAATATCCAATAACAGAAAAAAAAATAAAGGAAACAAGACTTGTGTTGACCAGTGTTATCTTAAAAATGTTATATTTTCTCTTTCAAACTCAAAAGAGATCATGCCGATTCCTTATAAGCCTTAAGAAAATTTGGAAATATATAATTTACATAAAATTATTTAAATTGAAATTATTTTAATTCTAAAGTACCAAATACTTACCCATGCTTTTCATATTATGGTGAAATCTCATCCATATCTTTACAGGTTTTTGTAACTTGTAAGCAGCCAACGCAACTGCACATGCAGCGTAATTACATCTATGTATTTTTGCTCCATAAGCTCCGCCTACACGTTTGACAGCAATGTCAATTCTAAAAAGTGAATTTTAAGCCTATAATAATAATTTGTGTAGCAAATATTGAAAATGGCGTTTGATCCAGTCATATAGTATGAAAAGTGCTTTACATACATGTTACACTCTGTCAAATAAGAGCGTGACCGCTTGTTTTCTTGAAAAAATGTGTTTAGAGAACATGTTTTGCCATCAATGTATTCTTTGGTATGCTAACAACGGCGTAAATACCTTAGTAAGTTGTCCAATCGTCTCTTGCATCGATAATCGCCTGGCATCTTCGAGGTATGCTGTCGACCAGATTTTCTGCATACCCTACAAATTTTTCGAATCTCGCGAGACAACTGAATCAAAGTCCTCAGAGTCTTTCCTCTGAGCTTTCTCTTTACAAGGGACCAAACGTTTTCAATAGGGTTGACGTCCGGTGATTGTGAGGGCCACTCTGGTATCTTATCGTGGGCCTAAGCGAGCTGCTTCGCGACGTGATTGTCGCTCAGCAAATGTTTCTTCAATTTGCTTCGGAATTTGACATCATCAGTACGAGGATATTGTCGAATGGTCCCATGGTTACATTCAAACTTGATATTTTTTAATTTTGCCGCTCCTTGAAGCAACGTTACGATTTGTTTTTTGACTTTCGTAGTGACTTTGCCTACCGAGCGATGTTTTGGCAAGTCGTCGACATTTTTCGTTTTATTTCTTCACAAACGACACCGACTTTTTAATATATTTATCTGCAGCAGAATGTGCCATTTTGGGCCCCTTTGGATGGGAGCAAAGAAAGACTGCCTCGAACCGACAAACAAGCAAGTGACTCATTTTGGATTTTACGTAATTTCGTTGAAAGTTCAGAATATTTTTACTAAAATGCGTCGTTTACAAAGGTTCTCTCTTGCGATTGTCGCGGACTCGTATATACAGGTTGGTCCAAATTTGACACTTTTAAAGGTAACCCGTTTATCTAAAGGAGATAGATGAAAACTGATGTCGGTGTCTGAGGTTCAATTTTTATGATAAACTCAATGGTGAAAATCGCATATCGATATCTAGTACCGTTTCAGATATACTGGGTGTTTTTCAAAAATCTGCGTTTTGGAAAAATGTTTGTAATGCTTTTCCTACTGAAATTTTTGATTTCTGTAAAAAAAAACATTCTCAAAGCACTTTTTCACGTGGATTTCAACAGTGTAAGTTACATTTTTTTACAACTCATATCTTAATAGTTATTAACGCAAAAATATATTTTTTAAATGGGATATTCCTTATCCAGATAGAGCTTTAAATTACCATTGCTTAAATCTACTTCAAAATATAAAGGTTTTCAGTTTTTTACGCGAGTTTTAAATGCACATTTTGTGAAGTAGGCTTTGGACGGAGCGGCAATATCAATTGTTTACCGTAAAAAAAATCCCAGAAGTAACTCTAAGAGTAATAACTACAATGAAATTTACTAAATGCTATAGTACGTTAAACTATGTAGAAAATAAAAGAAAACAACAATAAAACAATTTATTCCGAGTAGAGCAAACTAAAACAAGACAATTTTCTGTAAGAGATGTTCGAAATGTCGACTAGTTTCATTTACCCATAGGCGGCACCTTTTCTGGACACTTCTTACCGAGTTGATTAGTTCAAAACTTTGTATCACTGCGACTTCTAACTCTTGCCTGGTGTTTGTCGACAATTTAAAAATTAGGTCTTTCTTCCCCAGAGATAGAAGTCCATGGGTGTTAATTCCAGTGACCTTGCCGGCCAACGGTTTGGACCTTGGTTGGCTATCCAGTTATTGTCGAAATTGACCGATAAAAAATTACCGATAACTGCAGCATTATGAGGAGGTGCCCTGTCGTGTTGAAAAAATATATTTCTAAGGTTCATCAACTATTTGCTGCCTTAAAATTTCTAAATATCTCTGAAAGGTGAGTGTTCTTTCGTAAAAACCTATAACCCTGCCTCTAAAAATTCCTGCCACACATTAAATTCAAATCTGCCTTGACTTCTTTGCTCCACAACTAAATGAGGATTTTCTTATGCCCACGTATAAGAATTGTAACGGTTAAAATACCTGCATTGCTTACATAAGCTTCATCTGCTTCTGCGCCCAAATGCAATTTAATGAAAAATTCGGAACATGGTTACAATTCTCCAGAAACCACTGGCAAAAATCCATACGCCGTTGAAAATCTCCGTCTCTAAGGTAACTTACCTGAACTTTTCTTGTCCTATATGGCCTGAATTTGTGCTTCTTCAAAGGACGACTTACGTTAGTTCTTGGTAGTCCAGTGGATTCTTTTAACTGTCTGGTTGAAGTGTCGGGATTATTTCCGATAGTTCCTAAAACTACTATTTCTTCCAACACCTTATCTCTGTTTGATGCGTAATTTTTGGGTCGTTTCTTTTCAAACTGGCCACTGTTAAGTAGGTTATGTCGCAATCGACCGAATATATCCTTAAAGGCTTGACACCTCTCTGGATACCGTTCGTGGTACAGATTACTTGCCGCTTCCGAATTTTCTCCGGTTTGAATGAAACACACTATCAAATCCCATTTCTCGTAATTTTCAAATTTCACTGCGATTTATTTGACAATTCAATAACTGATCCTGAAGTAAAATTTGACAACTACGAATAAACAATTGAATTAAACCATATGGCCGCTCCGTCCAAAGCCTACTTGACAAAATGTGCACGTAAAAACTGAAAACCTTTATATTTTGAAGTAGATTTAAGCAAAATATAAAGTGTGCTATATTTTTAGAATGGTAATTTAAAGCTTTATTCGGATAAGTGTATCCCATTTAAAAAATATATTTTTGCGTTAATAACTATTAAAATATTAGTTGTAAAAAAATGTAACTTACACTGTTGAAATTCACGTGAAAAAGTGCTTTGAGAATGTTTTTACAGAAATTAAAAATTTTTAATAGGAAAAGAATTACAAACATTTTTCCAAAAGGCAGATTTTTGAAAAACACCCTGTATATCTGAAATGGTACTAGATATCGATATGCGGTTTACCTTTAAAAGTATCCACCACCCTGTACATACTATCCTTTTTTACTTTCCTTAATAAAGGAAAGTATTGGTCAAAAAATCATCCTCTGAGATTTTAGCTTTTCTTCACGTTTTTGGGTTTCTAGATCATAAAAAATAAAGTCGGTAAAGCGATTAATCCATTACTTCTCTCGCAACATATAGTTCTAAAATGAGTACCAAATTTTATTTTCCCACAATAAAAATAACATAATCAAAATACTCCAAGTCAGTATTTGAAGTAACAGGTACTTTATAGAAAGACATAGAAAGACAAATAAAAATTACAGGCATATTTTCAGAAATATTTGCACAGAAATCTGATATTTTTCTCTACATAGCAGTGTGGTCAGAAAATATAATAAAAAAAATACGTAAAATGGACGAACGCATCTGTCCTAAAATTCTCGGACTGATTTTTTCTTTAGCCTTTAAGCAGCGCCATCTCGTAAACAACAGTAAAAATTTAAAACCACATCTGTAATCAACACATTTGCCTTTAACCAGACAGTTGTGAAAAATTGTTGTGAAAATTTGTTATCTTCTGCAAACTGACGGTCATCTTTCATGTAGGTTGATGGCAGAAAAATTTAATATCTCCCACAGAAACGGATGGAGGAGGAAAAAATAATCTGCTGCCTTTATCGACCACCAAGTAATACTAACTTTAGAACAGTTTTCGCTTCTCTTGCATTTACAGATTAACTATCCAAATGACGAAATTGCCATCCTGGGCAACTTTAATGTCCACAACATCTACTGGCTTAAATATTCCAATACTATCGATGAACAAGGTCATGAAGCGGAATCATTTTCAGTCAGTTGTGGCTTAACGTAGCTTATTGACGAGCCAACACTGTTTTTAACCACCAATCCAGAGATTTACACTGTCACCGTAAATCCGCCGTTAAGTTCTTCCGACCATAAACTACTTTCGACATTGGGAATCCTACCGATCAGTGACAGAGAGGCTCCTAAACCGCGCAAGATTTGGCACTATAAATCTGCTAAATGGGAAGAACTCATGGAATATTTTCGAAATTTCCCTTAGTTAGACGTTTGTTTTCGATCCGACGACCCACCTGATTGTGCTAAGAAGGTTTCAAATATCATTTTGGCTAGTATGGACACTTATATCCCCTTTTCCAAGAAATGCTCTTCCAATGGTAAGCTGTTGCTTCTAAACATCTTATCCACCGACAATGGCGTGTATTGCATCTGTTAGTGCTCGGAATAGATGCAAAGAAATTATTGACAAAACCAAGGAGGCACACAATCAACGAATTAGAAAGAAATTTCTTGCTTGCTTTAACAATTCCAGGTCCTTTTGGTTAGTCGCTAAGGCAGTTAGTTAAAATTTCACAAAATCTACTATATCACCAGTCACATGGTCAGATAATTCTATTACAACGACACCTGTTGAGAAAGCGAACTTGTAGGCTGAATCTTTGCTTCACATTCTACTGTTGATTTCCCAGGGAAAACATCACCTACTATTCCCATAGTGCAGTCAAGGATGACCGAAATTGTCTTCAGACAGCGTACCATAAAACGTATTTTAATGAAGCTAGACCCCAAAAAGCTTCTAGCGCTGACGGAATACCTGACATACTACTCAAAAACCGCGCGAGAGAACTAACACCATTTTTTATAGACTTTTCAACCTATCTTACAGAAAGAGAATATTTTTTCCTGCTGAAAATGCACCACAGTTCAGCTGATACCCAAAAAGGGTAAGAAGACCTTGCCAAACATTACCGACCAGTCGTATTGCTTTCAATAATATCGAAAGTCATGAACAAGGCTATCAATCAGCATCTTCTAAAATATCTTGTAAGATCCAATATTATTAGCGACGATCAATATGGCTTTCGTAAACATAGATCAAGAGGAGATCTTCTAATTTATGTAACACATGTTTGAAATAACGCAATTGAACACTGTGGAGAATCTCGAGCGGCTGCTCTTAATATATCCAAGTCAATCGACTGTGTTTCGCACCATGGATGGTTAACCTACGCTTTTCTGGAATGTCTGGAACGTTCTGTTTATGGTTTTCAAGTTTCCTCAAAGAGCTCCTCTTTTTCTGATTTACTAACGATCTTCTGGAAAAGATCAGGAATCTAATCTACAGCTTTGCGGATGACAGTACGCTTATTTCATCAGGAAATTTAAGTGTACTCTTCTTAAAATGTCTTCATCTCGTAAAGCGTTAGTAGCATTTTGAATCCTATTCCACAATTGCTCAATGTTGTCGATTTGAACTTGATAAACTTTCGATTTCAATGCACCCCAAAGGAAAAAATCTCATGGATTTAAGTCTCTGGAACGAGGTGGCTAGTGAATAGAGGCATCTTCACGTCTTCCGATCCATTTATCTGGCTAACTTTGGTTCAAAAAAATGCTCATATTACGCGCAAAATGGGGTGGTGCACCATCGTGCCTGAAAAATATGTCGCTACGCAAATTAATGGATAAGTTTTCCAATAATTCAGGAATAGTTTCAAAGATGAAATTCAAGTAAATGTAACCATCAAGGGGATCTGGTAAACTAAAAGGCCCGATCAAATAGTTCGCGACAAATCCCATCCAGACATTTATACTGAATTCGCGTTGAAACTGTCTTTGTCGCACAGCATGTTGGTTTTCTTTAGCGTAAACATGATTATTATGCATATTTGTTATACCACGTCTAGTGAAGCGTGCTTCGTCTGTAAACAGGATTTTAGTGTGAATAGCCGGAACTGTTGTTATGCGTGCTCGAATAATTTGTGAAAAATGTAAACGGGATCCAAGATCTGGAGGTAAGAGTTCTTGGACGGACTGTATATGAAAGAGGTAAATAATTTGTTATCTAATGATCCGGTTAGTACTTTTTGATATTCCCGTTTGACGTTCATTTAAACGCTGATTCCAGGATTATCGTGTACAATTTCAAGGATTTACTCTTCAATATCGGGTGCTCTAGCTGGTGAAGGCTGCCCAGCATTATTCCTGATCGGCTTAAATTGTCCAATTTCTCGAATCGCCTCTCAAATATTGACAAAAGTCTGATGGTTATATATATATATATATATATATATATATATATATATATATATATATAAATATATATATATATATATATATATATATATATATATATATATATATATATATATATATATATGGATTATTATGGAATACACTTTTGGTAAACTGATATGATTTTAGTGTTTGGTTTTTGTAACGGTAACGGTCGCAAAAGTGCTCGCGTATATCACGAAAGATTTCCGCATCGTTGGACTCCTAACCATCAGACTTTGGTCAATATTTGAGAGGCGACTTCGAGAAATTGGACAATTTAAGCCGATCAGGAATAATGCTGGGCAGCCTTCACCAGCTAGAGCACCCGATATTGAAGAGTAAATCCTTGAAATTGTATACGATAATCCTGGAATCAGCGTTTAAATGAACGTCAAACGGGAATATCAAAAAGTACAACTAACCGGATCATTAGATAACAAATTATTTACCTCTTTCATATACAGTCCGTCCAAGAACTCTTACCTCCAGATCTTGGATCCAGTTTACATTTTTCACAAATTATTCGAGCACGGCTATTCACACTAAAATCCTGTTTACAGATGAAGCACGCTTCACTAGACGTGGTATAACAAATATACATAATAATCATGTTTACGCTAAAGAAAACCCACATGCTGTACGACAAAGACAGTTTCAACGCGAATTCAATATAAATGTCTGGATGGGATTTGTCGCGAACTATTTGATCGGGCCTTTTAGATTACCAGATCCCCTTGATGGTTACATTTACTTGAATTTCATCCTTGAAACTATTACTGAATTATCGGAAAACTTATCCATTAATTTGCGTAGCGACATATTTTTCAGGCACGATGGTGCAACATCCCATTTTGCGCGTAATATGAGAATTTTTTTGAACCAAAGTTACCCAGATAAATGGATCGGAAGACGTGAAGATGCCTCTATTCACTGGCCACCTCGTTCCGGAGACTTAAATCCATGAGATTTTTTCCTTTGGGGTGCACTGAAATCGAAAGTTTATCAAGTTCAAATCGACAACATTGAGCAATTGTGGAATAGGATTCAAAATGCTACTAACGCTTTACGATATGAAGACATTTTAAGAAGAGTACATTTAAATTTCCTGATGAAATAAGTGTACTGTCATCCGCAAAGCTGTAGATTAAATTCCTGATCTTTTTCAGAAGATCGTTAGTAAATCAGAAAAAGAGGAGCTCTTTGAGGAAACTTGAAAACCATAAACATGACGTTCCAGACATTCCAGAAGAGCGTAGGGTAACCATCAATCCATGGTGAGAAACACAATCGATCGACTTGGATATATTAAGAGCAGCCGCTCGAGATTCTCCACAGTGCTCAATTGCGTTATTCCAAACATGTGTTACATAAATTAGAAGATCTCCTGTTGATCTATGTTTACGAAAGCCATATTGATCGTCGCTAATAATATTGGATCTTACAAGATATTTTAGAAGATGCTGATTGATAGCCTTGTTCATGACTTTCGATATTATTGAAAGCAATACGACTGGTCGGTACCCTTTTTGGGTATCGGCTGAACTGTGGTGCATTTTCAGCAGGAAAAAATATTCTCTTTCTGTAAGATAGGTTGAAAAGTCTATAAAAAATGGTGTTAGTTCTCTCGCGCGGTTTTTGAGTACTATGGCAGGTATTCCGTCAGCGCAAGAAGCTTTTTGGGGTCTAGCTTCATTAAAATACGTTTTATGATACGCTGTCTGAAGACAATACCGGTCATCCTTGACTGCACTATGGGAATAATAGGTGATGTTTTCTCTGGGAAATCAACAGTAGAATGTGAAGCAAAAATTCAGCCTACAAGTTCGCTTTCTCAACAGGTGTCGTTGTAATAGAATTATCTGACCGTGTGACTGGTGGTATAGTAGATTTTGTGAAATTTTAACTAACTGCCTTAGCGACTAACCAAAAAGATCTGGAATTGTTAGAGCAAGCAAGAAATTTCTTTCTAATTCGTTGATTGTGTGCCTCCTTGGTTTTGTCGATAATTTCTTTGCATCTATTCCGAGCACTAACAGATGCAATGCACGCCATTGTCGGTAGATAAGATGTTTAGAAGCAACAACTTACCATTGGAAGAGCATTTCTTGGAAAAGGGGATATAAGTGTCCGTACTAGCCAAAATGACATTTGAAACCTTCTTAGAACAGTCAGGTGGGTTGTTGGATCGAAAACAAACGTCTAACTAAGGGAAATTTCGAAAATATTCCGAGAGTTCTTCCCATTTAGCAGATTTATAGTGCCAAATCTTGTGCGGTTTAGGCGCCTCTCTGTCACTGATCGGTAGGATTCTCAATGTCGAAAGTAGTTTATGGTCGGAAGAACTTAACGGCGGATTTACGGTGACAGTGTAAATCTCTGGACTGGTGGTTAAAAACAGTGTTGGCTCATCAATAAGCTGCGTTAAGCCACAACTGACTGAAAATGATTCCGCCTCACGACCTTGTTCATCGATAGTATTGGAATATTTAAGCCAGTAGATGTTGTGGACATTAAAGTTGCCCAGGATGGCAATTTCGTCATTTGGATAGTTAATCTGTAAATGCAAGAGAAGTGAAAACTGTTCTAAAGTTAGTATCACTTCGTGGTCGATAAAGGCAGCAGATTATTTTTTCCTCCTCCAACCGTGGCTGTGGGAGATATTAAGTTTTTCTGCCATCAATCTACATGAAAGATGACCGTTAGTTTGCAGAAGATGACAAATTTTCACAACATTTGCCTTGGCCGAACTTGTGCTGGGACGTTCTGACCTTGCATCATTCTTGAGCGACCTCCGTCATTCCTTAAAGCGTGGAAACCACTCAAACACTTGTGAAGATTTTAAACAATCTTCACCGTAAACTTTTTTCAAAAATTCAAATATCTCTAGAGCTGTTTTACTCCGTTTCACATGAAATTTGATCAGTGCTCGCTGCTCCACCACAGTTCTGTGACACAACAACTACGACACATACAGTTCGTACGTCTACTACTCAGCACTGACTGATCACAACTGGCTGGTTAAATGCAAATGTGTTGATTACAGATGTGGTTTTAAATTTTTACTGTTGTTTACGAGATGGCGCTGCTTAAAGGCTAAAGAAAACATCAGTCCGAGAATTTTCGGACAGATGCGTACGTCCTTTTTACATATTTTTTTTATTATATTTTCTGACCACACTGCTATGTAGAGAAAAATATCAGATTTCCGTGCAAATATTTCTGAAAATATGCCTGTAATTTTTATTTGTCTCTCTATGTCTTTCTATAAAGTACCTGTTACTTCAAATACTGACTTGGAGTATTTTGATTATGTTATTTTTATTGTGGAAAAATAAAATTTGGTACTCATTTTAAAACTATATGTTGTGAGAGAAGTAATGGATTAATCGCTTTACCGATTTTATTTTTTATGATCTAGAAACCCAAAAACGTGAAGAAAAGCAAAAATCTCGGAGGATGATTTTTTGATCAACAGTTTCCTTTACTAAGGAATAATTTGTGAAAAATGTAGACGGGATCCAAGATCTGGAGGTAAGAGTTCTTGGACGGACTGTATATGAAAGAGGTAAATAATTTGTTATCTAATGATCCGGTTAGTTGTACTTTTTGATATTCCCGTTTGACCTTCATTTAAACGCTGATTCCAGGATTATTGTGTATAATTTCAAAGATTTACTCTTCAACATCGGGTGCTCTAGCTGGTGAAGGCTGCCCAGCATTATTCCTGATCGGCTTAAATTGTCCAATTTCTCGAAGTCGCCTCTCAAATATTGACAAAAGTCTGATGGTTAGGAGTCCGACGATGCGGAAATCTTTCGTGATATATGCGAGCACTTTTGCGACCGTTACCGTTACAAAAACCAAACACTAAAATCATATCAGTTTACCAAAAGTGTATTCCATAATAATCCATAATATATATATATATATATATATATATATATATATATATATATATATATGTATATATATATATATATATATATATATATATATATATATATATATATATATATATATAGAGAGAGAGAGAGAGAGAGAGAGAGAGAGAGAGAGAGAGAGAGAGGAAAGACAGTAACAGGGCACTGGCAACAAACAATCCTAAGTTTAACTACTGGGAAACGCCCTTATAAGGAGAAGAGATGAGCAATTAAAGATCTAAAGGCTCTAGTATCTGCTTTTTATTTTTGTTATTGAGCTTTCGCTGCCTGATGGTAGCCTGGCCAACAAAAATGCAAATTTTATTGTATTCACCAGAGATGAATTAACTGCTAAATTTTTGTAAGTAATTTCTCATACAGTCTTACAATTCATTGAATTACATTTTAAAAAACGAACGTTTTGGTTTATTTTCTGTACATGGTTTGCATTTTTAGAATCCAGAAGAAGCTACCATCAGGCAGCGAAAGCTCGATAACAAAAATAAAAAGCAGTTACTAGAGCCTTTAGATCTTTTATTGCTCATCTCTTCTCCTTATAAGGGCGTTTCCCAGTAGTTAAACTTAGAAATGTTTTATATATATATATATATATATATATATATATATATATATATATATACAGGGTGTTTGACTATAAATTATTATACTATTTGTTGATTATATCAACAAAGTTTATCGACCCCCACTGCTTTTATTTGATTTTCCTCTAGCGATATTACCCAAAAACCATAAGTTCCATCCCTATGTCACATATTACTAGACAGTCAATAAGTTTTGGCGTGTCACTTGAACCAAGTATTGAATACCATTTTGAAGCTTCATTTGTCATAAAGTCGTTCGTTCATTGTTTATCAACATATAAAACATTACAACAACATTATAAAGTAGACAGCCCACGTAAGTTCTCAGAACTTCAACTTAATTTTTTTAATGTTAACATTAGAGTTTAGCTAGTAATCTGTAGTCACCCGGTATATACGATGCTTTTTAATATATGCTCGACTATAAACAACAAATAAAACAACGATATAAAAAATATATAAAATTTCTTGATCCCCACTCCTTTTACTTTCTTCATTCCATATCTACTTCAAATATTATACGTGTACTAAATTTGAAATCCATATCTTATTTCGTTCGCGTTCGCGATATCGGGTCAAAAGATAGACCGGATCATGTTTCTTGTGATTTAGGAATTTCAAAATGTGAAGAAACGGCAAAAATCTCGAAGGATGAATTTTTCACAGATACAATAGTTCCTTTTAAAAATGAAAGTTAAAAATATACGGTGAGGAATGGCAGTGATCATGGAAATGAAGTGCCGCTAAGTGAGCAATAATTTTACCATTCGCTTAGAAAAGTGCCGGGAACGTAACGGTTCCCATTCAAAATTCATTATTTTTACAAAACGATTTTTCAAAATCTTTAGTTTGATTAACAATAAAGGTTTTTTTCATTAATAAATTTGTTTTTCCTTTACATAAACATATTAATATTAAACTTCTATTGGACATCTACGAGGATGTATTGTTAAATTTGGTAAGTTTCGATGAAATGGCGGGAAATTTCGTTAAGCAGCATGACTGTTGGTAAGCCCGATTCTTGTAACGGTTGTGTTCAAAGTTTCAAACAAATGCCATGGGCAGTTGTTTGTTGGCAGCTATCGTAAGTGAATGGTGTTACATGGGTAGTAGAAAGGGATAAAGTCGAGTATCATGCAGTGATAAAAAAATTTAGAAAAGTGGACTGCGGCAGAGATAGAAACCGAACTGAAGGGAGTTCCTGGGGACTCTGCACTAAAGCTCAAGGCTATTTATTACTGGATAAATAAATTTAAAATTGGCCTTACGAGCACTACAGATCCTGTACGTTCAGGACGCTCGATTGAGGTTTACTCTAAAGAAATGGTCGATAAAAGTTATGGTATCGTGATGGAAGATCATCGCATAAAGCTTTATGAGATCGCAGATATGGCAGGCCTCTCATATGAATGGGAACATAATATTCTTAATGAAGTTTTAAAAATGATTCCAGACTAAAAATGTACGAGGAAGGACATTTTAAAATCGTGCTTGGAAGTACCATCGTAATTCTTAGGACGTCTGGCGTTGGTTTATGATTGTAGATGAAACGCGGATCAAACCATTACACTCCAGAGACAAAACGGTAGTCAGACAGTTTTTTCGGTGGGCCAAGTGATGGCAACTGTGGGATTCATAGGATATCATCATGATTCTCTATTTGGGAAAGGGTAAAACAGTGAGTGGCTTTTATTATGCAACATAATTGGATCGTTTGCATAGTGAGTTGGAGCAGAAACGACCAAGATCATCGCGCAACAAAGCGTTTTTTCACTAGGCCGATGTGCCTCCTCGCACATCGGCCATTGCAATGGCAAAAATGCACGAGCTGGGCTTTGAGATAATTTCCTACCCACGCTATTCCCCCGATTTGGCCTCAGGTGATTTTTTTGTTTCCTAACCTGCACAGTTCGAATAAAAAAATTGGAATATCGTTGGACCAAATGTATTGAACTCAATGGAGATTATGTTGAGGAATAATTTTTTTGTGCAAAAAATGTTATTTATCTTATTTTTACAATCCACCCTAGTATTTACCTGAATTCATTACTGCGCTAACTTTAATAATCTATTTTTTAAATATACCTACTTTTGAGCATCTAAATTAAGAACTTGGGATATCGCAAATTGGGTATGAGCTATCCATTGGGTACCTGACCACAATTCTAGGCCATCTTCCGTTGGTACTGCGTCACAACAATGTGTTTCCATGTGGTAATGGTATTGGGTGCCAATGTAGAATTCTCCTTTGATTGACTTAGCTGCTGTACCTAAAATCATACATTTTTAAATATTTACGTGTTGAGTTGAGGGTAGAGAGGGGTAATTGACTCGTCCGCGTGCGAAAAAAGCAATGCAGGTTGGTGTTGAATTGCTGCAAGTTGTATGTAATGGGAGACACTTCTGGGTACATCATTCTAAAGAGATGAAGTTCTCCGTATATGGTACAAGGAGTGACCAACTGAACCTTAAGAATGAAGTATGTATTATCGCGACGTGTACTCATGTGTATAGGCACCCGTCTGGGAGGAATTAATCGGGCTACCACTGTACTTTTTTTAAGCTCTGCAATTTTTCTTTTATAACTAGTTGGTTAACTAAAAAAAACCTCATTCTTACCTGTGTATTTTGGTATTACTGATGACCGATGAATAATGCGATCGGCTTGTTTAGCCTTCAAAACCTCCTTCACAGTAAGCATAGGTTTAGAAGCAGGTTTCTTACATTTAACTCTTACCAAGTCAGCTGCCTTGACTGCTGTTTCCTGTTTCTTAGCAACGATTATTCCTACAGGCTGAGAATAATATTCAACCTAAAATATGTATTTAAACATGATGTGACGTTTTTCTTAAGGATTTTGGGCATTGTTGCAACTTATCGCAACTAGTAACTGTTACTTTTTAGCTTCCCATAGGTCATACCCTGTCAGTAATTACCTTTCCACTGCAAAACAGCTCATCCTTTTGGAAACCGAAAGGCAAATACATCATGGAGTTAACCCCAGGGATATCTTTTTCACCAAAAAAGGCAACTACATCACTTAAAGCCATTGCTTTTGATGTGTCGATTGATTCTATAATCGATCCTGGAGGTGCTTCTGCCATTACGAAACACCCATGCAGCTGATTTGGTAGGTCGGTCGATCAACGATGTATTGAGCCTGACCTGCAAAATAACATTTAAATTACTAAGAAAATCAATATCAATTACTAAAATTAAACAAAATCCATATTTCAGCAGTTATTCACTGTTCTATCATCTGTAGGTTAATCTCCAGATACGTTTCATCATATCACGGCTTATCAGCCCTGATAGAGTCGATTGCATATGTTTTTGGTAGTTTCTGGTTAATATGACTTTATCATGGATGGCCTTCTGTTTCAGGGAATAGCTGCCCATCCTGTAACCAAGTGTATAATTCTTTGTTATTTACGTCATCTTGTTCTATGTGGTATCTCTGTTTTCGGTGGAGTGTTTTTTCTGACCACGTTTTCATCATTTCCTGTTGTAATTGGGTGTAACGGTGTGTGTCTGCTGGGTAGTCTGCCCGGGATAAGTTGAGAGGTGTGTAGTTTCTATCTTTTTTTCAATGTTGCTGTATGATAACAAAGCTCAAAGTACTTTTTTTTTATCGCTCACCGTCCGGCCTCAGTAGGAATTTTACCCTTTTTCCATATCCGAAGGATATCGGCGAGGATCTCGTAATACTCGTCAACGTTGTCCTAGTGCGGAAACATACATTTTTGTATTTCACGGCACCTTTTAAACAACGCGGTAGTGCTGCCATTGACGTTATTTGCATTTCTGTAAACAACTACTACCCATGTACGTGGCCAGGCCAAATATACCTAAATAAATTAATAAATAAGTATAAAGACCTCGACCTTCTGCACAGTAGCAAAGTACTACGCCACCGAGCCATGGACAGCCACACTTATTAAAGTAAATCCCAAAATCTTGCCTTTTTGCTTTTTCAGTGGGGCAATAAACAACCCTATTAGGTTTTGTGCATAGTTGTCAGGTATTACGATAAACGTATTTTTATGTTACCTGCTTTGTATACCGCCCTCACTTGCACCTGCAATCATATTGGATATATTTTTACCTATATATTTTACTACCTGGCAACCCGGTTTGGAGCCCTTTAAGTATTTGATAATATAGGCCTAATGACCACAGGTCCCCATTAAGATTCGAAAGAAACTTTTTATTATTTTTATTTTTAGTTTTACTTACAATTTACAACGTAACGGTTCTATTTTAATTATGTGGCGTCCGTGGGAAAATTGCAATAGTGGCTATCGCAAGAGAAAACATTTATCACTTGACGCTAAACAAGGAGTGAAAAATGTTTACGACAGTTTGGTAAAAAGAAATTTGAATAAACAAAGTGCTTTGCAAGAAACCAGTGAACTAACAAAAACGCCAATTTCTACGATTAAGGATATTGTAGGAAAACCATCACTCAGGAAGAGGAAAAAAAAAACGGAAAGATTTTCAAATGCATCATGTAGACGATTGTGAAAAAGACGTCATCAGGAGAAAAACATATTCTATGTATGAAAAGCAGTTGGTGCCGACACTAGGCAAAATAAAATTAAGACTGGTGCAGGACGAAAAATCAACAAAAAGCAAGTAGTGATGGAGTCACAAAGAATCTTGCGACATACTTATTTATAAGAAATTAAAAAGTATCAGAGAATTGGCCAATAATTTACCTTGACGAAACATGGTTCGATACCCATGACACTTTGCAAAAAGGGTGGGTTGCCAGCAGTACAAAATATCAAGACTAACGCACCTTCAAATAAAGGTAACAAATAACCATTTTGCATGCTGGATCTGAAAGGGTTGGGTTTTAAATTCTGCAAAGAACATAAAAGATTTTAGTTTGGACTATCACGAAGACACGACCGTAGAACTTTTTGAAAATTGGTTTCAAAATTCTCTTTTGCCAAATGTTCCCGAACAGAGTGTTATAGTTATGGACAATGCAAGTTACCATAGTCGCCTAGTAAATAAGGTTCCTAATGCAGCCAACACCCAATCGGAAATACAGGAATATATGTTAGAAAATGACTTTTGACTCTAGTTATAAAAAAAGTGATTTTTTGAAAGTTTTGAAAGACTATAAATTGAAAAAGAAATATGTTTGTGATAGTATGGCTGAGAAAATGGGACACACTGTTTTGCGGCTTCCTCCGTATTATTGTGTGTTTAATCCAATTGAACATATTTGGCATCAGGTTAAATCAATAATAAGGGCACAGAATGTTTCTCCTACTTTAAGCGTGTCAGTGGTTGAATAAGAAAAAAAGTTATAAATGATATACCTTGTGAAAGCTGGAAGAATTCCATTCAGCACGCTGTTAAAGTTAAAGATTCACATATTTATGTAAATAATATAAAACCACTGATAATTACCTCAGCTGATGACAGTGATAGTGAAACCGAATTAGGCTTAAGTTAAAATATATTTTTATTTATACAATATGTTTCCTGTTGTAAACCCCATTCATTCAAACTGTATATTTGTACTTCTTATCCATTTGTTTTTACATGCATCTATAAATAAACATCTCTAAAAACACTTATAATTTTATTTATTTGCATTAATGAATAAAATTCTTAAGTCTGTCTCTGCAACCTATCATAAATAAATCAGGATCTTATATTTTGGGACAGGCTATAAATACCTGCTTTGTTTTTAAGTTTCATAGTTGATATTGATTCTTTTATGCACGTGGGGTAGAAACTTAACACAAGCGCTACCTGGCGGTAACTGTTAGCTACTCGCTGAACAATTCCTTTGTCGATCTGTGGCTTTAAACACCATCCGACAGGGGACAAGTATCCGAGCTTACAGCACCTATATATGAAAAATATTGTATCTTACTTATTTACGTTATTGTGGGATTATTTATTACCCTGATACAATAATGATGAATGATACAGTATAAACTTGAGGCCTGGACTTTAGGGAATACACTTAATTTTTTTTTATTGCTCACCTCCTCGCCTCAGTAGGGATTTTACCCTTTTTCCATATCCCAAGGTTATTGGTGAGGATGTCGTAATACCCGTCAATGTTGTCCCAGTGCCGAAACATACATTTTTGTATTTCACCGCCCCTTTTAAATAACGCGATAGTGCTGCCACGCACGTTATTTGCATTTCCACAAACCACTACTACCTATGTACGTGGCCAGGCCAAATATACGTAAATAAATTAATAAATAAGTGTACCGACCTGCGGGATTGAACCCTCGACCTTCTGCACAGTAGCCTCCGAGGCACGGACAGCTACGCCACTTAATAAATTGCTTGGTAATTCGAAATGTGGGTCACACGCAGAATATTGAAGATATCGTGGACAGAACATGTCAGCAGCGAAGACGTACTGGGGCGAATGGATAGAGAAAGAGAATTGCTGTCATCAGAAAACTCGCTACTTGGGACATATTTATAGAGGTCCAAGATATTCGCTTCTTCGATGGTTGATGGAGGACAAAATTGACGGGAAAGAGGTCGAGGATGCCGAAAACCTTCCTGATTGAAAAATATATCAGACTGGACTGGTCTGGACACTCATACTTTATCAAGTATTACCCAGGATAGAGATGAATTTGCCGTGATTACAGCCCAATTTCAGTAATGGACATGGTACTATAATAAGAAGATACAATAACGCAAACACCAACATATTGGTAATACCCGAAATTGTGTTCTCTTTTCTACAACTGTAGAAAAATAACAATACTTGCGCATTAATGTCAGTGTTCAAAGTGATATCACAGTAAATATAAAACACAGTAGCGACAATCCACTTCGGCACCTTTGATCTCAAGGAGTTCGAGTTTGTATTGATCGCACGGTCTTTATTAGGTTGAGTATTTGCATGAGTAGTCTATGTTCGAACGATCAAATTGAAAGCGTACTATCGTCTGTAAAGTTGTAGAATATACGTAGATTCTATTTAGATAAAAAATGAAAACGTTCAAATTTAAAGCGTATTATCGTCTGTAAAGTTGTAGAATATACGTAGATTCGATTTAGATAAAAAATGAAAAATTATGGCCCAAGAATGCTTTCTTGAGATACATCAAGCCACATTGACAGTTTTCCAGTAAAAATCGCCACAATCATAACTTTTAACAACTACATGCACCACAGTTATTATCACTAAACCAAATATCATATTTGCACTCGACACTCATTTCGCTAACCATGTCATCTATATCATGAGTGATAAATATTTAACAAAGGGTTTAATAAACTTATAATAGTGTAGGCGTACATTAGTCTATTAAACAACTTAAAAAATATATTAGGAAGTCAGAAGGATAAAATCTACGATTGGACAATTAGATCGATTCGATAAAGATTCAAAGGATATTTAGCTCATTTAAAGTACAGGGTGAGTCAACGATAAAGTAAAGTTCATTATCTCATTTGTTTCGGGAATGACGAAAAATTAAATACAATAGTTTTCGGGAATGTTAAGGTGCACAGTTTAAAATTATTTTTGAGTATACAGGGTACTTCAAAAAAGTGTGGCCGATATTACATGTTTTTTAAACGGAACATTCTATTTTCTAATTTATTTTTAAATTCTGCGTAAAATTTTATAACTTTTTTATTGATAATGTTATATACTTAAACCTAGTATTTTTTCTAATGTTTCAATTTTTCTAAAAAAAATACTAGTTTTCAGTTTTGTAAAAAATTGCCAGTAGCGCCATTGTTTCTGAAGGTGGAATACTCATGATTGATACGAGCGTTCTATAGAGCTGAAAAAGAAGATATATATATATATATATATATATATATATATATATATATATATATATATATATATATATATAAAGAAATTTGAGTTAGATGCTACAGGATGATCAAAATAAATTTATGCATTTCGACTATTTTAAAATGAAAAATCTCAAATTTTTTAAATGGCACATCCTGTTTTCCTGTTCCTGTGTTCCTGTGATTAATTTTTCTGATAGATTTTACAAAACCCTCCAACTTTTATTAAGTATGACATATACCTATTTCTAATAGTTTTCGATTTATTTTGAACTTTTCAATTTTTACCCTTGTTATTAATACATTTACGCCATTGTGAAAACATAAACAAATAGTTAATAATAATTTTAATATAGTTTAACTTATCTAATGATTAATTATTATGACGTAACAAATGTTCAAAAATATGCCTGTCTACTTGAATACACATGTTTAGTTGTTTTACTATATTTTCCTTCACTTTCCTTAGCATAAAGCGCGTTATTGTCCTGCACGCATCCTGTATCTTATTTTCCATATCTACTGGTGTTGTAGGGGGATTCACATAAACACAATCTTTAATCTAGCTCCACAAAAAGGAGTCTAAAGATGTTAAGTCACATGATCGAGGGGGCCACTGAATGAATACATCCCTACCGATCGTTTAAAAATTCCCAAACTTCCGGTGGTAATGAGCAGGAGCTTCATCTTGTTGAATCCACATTTGTTCCCTTTCAAAGTTATCAACTTCTTCAAGAAGCTGACGTAATTCGTTTTGCAAAAAATTTAGATTCCTAGGCCCATTAAGCGGTTCGCGGAAAAAATATGGACCAATAATTCGAAAATTTAATATTCCACACCATACTTTAAGCGACCAATGGTTTTGGTTTTGAACTTCCCGGACCCAAAATGGATTAACTGTTGAATAATAATGCATGTTATGGTTGTTAATTGCGTCATTACTGCCAAAAGTACCTTCATCAGAAAACATTATTTTGGATAACAAATTTGGATTGGTCTCTATTGTTCAATTCATGGTGGTAAAAAAGTTTACTCGTCGTTCAAAATCACGGCCTTGAAGTTCTTGGTGTGGTTACATATGAAAGGGATGTTACTTGTATTTTCTCGTGGTGCCATTAGCCGTAGATTGGGATGTGTCAGATAAGTCAGCTAGTTGACGGCTGCTGATCTAGAGATTATCTTCAATATGAAGTAAAATCTTCATTTCTTTTTCCTCATTGGTAGCATTCTGGTTTACTACTTTCAGTTTCGTATACTCAACGCTACCACTACCATCAAACCGTTACATCAAGCACTGAAAAGATTTTCTATATGGTATACGTCTATTAGGGTACTTCACTCCGTAAAGCCTTACTGCCAAAAGACAATTTTTTCCCGTCTCGCCCAGTATATAAACCATATCAACTAATTTATTTTTAGGAAAATCCATAACTATTACCTTTATACATCACTTAATACAACAAATTAAACTATTTTTAATTGCTTAATAGACATGTCACAATTTGACAATGCCTACATTTTTGTCTGGCAACTATGATGTTATAGCGTAAGAGTATTAAAAACAAGGGTAAAAATTAAAAAATTCAAAATAAATCGAAAACTATTAGAAATAGGTATATGACTTACTTAATAAAAGTTGGAGGGTTTTGTAAAATTTAGCAGAAAAAATAATAATATACAGGGTGTGCCATTTAAACAATTTGAGATTTTTCAATTTAAAATAGTTGAAATGCATAAATTTATTTTGAACGCCCTGTAGCATCTAACTCAAATTTCTTTACATACATCTTTTTTTTTCAACCCTATAGAACGCTCG
The DNA here is from genome assembly GCA_019049505.1 of Pachyrhynchus sulphureomaculatus. Classification (NCBI taxonomy): domain Eukaryota; kingdom Metazoa; phylum Arthropoda; class Insecta; order Coleoptera; family Curculionidae; genus Pachyrhynchus; species Pachyrhynchus sulphureomaculatus. The sequence continues at coordinate 95,708,880 of CM032451.1, forward strand.
TACCAATTATGAGTATTCCACCTTCAGAAACAATGGCGCTACTGGCAATTTTTTACAAAACTGAAAACTAGTATTTTTTAAAAAAAAAAAATGAAATATTAGAAAAACTATTAGGTTTAGGTACATAACATTATTAATGAAAAAGTTATAAAATTTAACGCCGAATTTAAAAATAAATTAGAAAATAGGATGTTCCATTTAAAAAAATATATGTTATATCGGCCACACTTTTTTGAAGTACCTTGTATACTCGAATATAATTTTAAACTGTGCACCTTAACATTCCCTAAAAACTATGGTATTTAACATTTTTTCGTTATTCCCGAAACAAATTAGATAATGAACTTTACTCTATAGTTGGCTCACCTTGTACAATTATTATTAAATATATTCATATTTTATATAAATAAATATATATTCATTTATTTTTTTTATATACAATAACTGCCATTTTGAATCACCCAATTAGAATTTTTTAAATCTGTCCTCAGATTCTTAATCAGCACCCCAAAAATCTCCTTAGTAGACACTTTAAAAAGAAATTGGAAAAATTAAATGAATTACGTACTTTCTGGCCGTCATATTGGATTCGCTATTTTAAATTTTTTAAATTTGTCGTCGGATTCTTAATCAGCACCCCAAAAAACCCTTTAATAGCCGATTTCAAAATATTGAATAAATGAGGTTGGAAGCATGATTCCCACTACAACTGAAGGGGTTAACCAGCCATTTTATTTTAAATATATTTTTTTTTAAATTACAGTAAAACTAAATAAAAATAATCTATATGGTATATTTTTGTAAAATTTCCCGTTCTTTCATGTACTGCATCCAGGTACAAAGAAAACAGTAATTGAAAACACAAAAATTCTAAATTACTAGAAGGAATTTTGTTAATGGCGATCGGGGAAGAAACGCGCCCGCAGCACCACCAGGTCGATCTGTTTTCTGTAATCTGTGCGACGCAGGCTCACGTAGCTTGTATACCGTATATTGTTAAATAAACTTTTGAATGAAGAGTAAAACTAAACAAAAAAATCTATATAGTATATTTTTGTAAAATTTCCCGTTCTTTCATGTGATGCTATTCGTTTTTCGATATCTTTTATGTTTTTCGAGATATTTGCGAAAAACCGAATTTTTCATTTTATTTTCAATTTGGAGGCTTAGCGTACACTTTAGAGCAGCAAACTTTTTTTATTATATTCTACGTCCAAAAAACTACCTGTAAGCCAATGCAGAAAGTTAACATTTAATGAGAGCTTTTCGTCAAAATTTGCCTCTGACGACTGGGCTATAAGGGTTTAGTAGCATCTAACATATTTAGAGAAAAATGATTTTTTTTTTTTTTTAATTTTTCTTTTTAAATTCCCTCAATAAAATGGGGGGATAATTCTGTTTAATTTATTTAAATATTTTGGACAATATATTTAGGTTTTTCTGGCTCACCAAAAGTCTAGAAAAAGGCAACTGAAAATCATTTCTATACCTAGTAATGTGATTTTTTTTTGTTCTTTATAGTAAACATATTCTATAATATATATAAAATGCAACGTCTCTCACTTATCAGATTTACGTGCTTTTTTTTTGAAACCTACATATGCTCTCTGGCCAGATTATAGGCTATATTTTATGATGTTAGATAACATAAGGAATAAGCAGTGACGATAATAGGGAATCAAGTCGGAAAAAAGTTTGCCGCTAGCGCGTTCTCTTTCAATGCACTGCCTAAACCATTAAATATGGAACAATATCATGTAGCAAAGAATATCTGTAATATATATAAAATGTAACATCTCTCTGTCTGTCTGTCTGTCCGTTAGCGCGCTTATTTCTCGAAAATTACTTATCCGATTTACGTGTTTTTTTTTTTAAATTCATACATTTGTTCTCTGGCCAGGCTATCTATAATCTTCTATAATATATAAAATGCAACGTCTCTCTGTCTGTCTGTCTGTCCATTAGTGCGCTTATCACTCGAGAACCATTTAGCCGATTTACGTGTTTTTTTTTTAATTCATACATATGTTCTCTGACCAGGTTATATAATAATAATAATAATCTATATAATATATATAAAACGCAACTCGCTCTGTCTGTTTGTCTGTCTGTCCGTTAGTGTGCTTATCATTCTAGAACCACTCGTTCGATTAACGTTTTTTTTTTTTTAAATTCTTAATTTAATATATATCAAAAAAAATCTATAATATATATAAAAACGTAACGTCTCTTTGTCGCTCTGTCTGTCCATTAGTGTGCTTAGCACTCAAGATCCACTTATCCGATTAACGTGGTTTTTTTTTTATAAAATACAAAGGGAATAAACAGAGACAAAATGCTAATATGTAGGAAAAAAGATGGAAGTTTAGCAGTAAGCTTGGCAGAAAGACTGAATAGATGGGCGGAACACCTTAAAGAAACATTAAATGGAGATGAAAATGAAGGGTTGAATGAGAAATAGGAAGCAAAATTAACTGAGGAGCAGGAGGGGACAAACAAACCCTGCAAAGAAGAAATAAGTGAAATACTCAGAACTCAAAAAAAAAATGTTGCCCCGGGTGGAAATTGTATAACAGCAGAAATGATAAAAGCTGGAGGAGTAGATCTGGAAAATGAAATATGCCGGTTGGTGCAAGAAATATGGGAAACAGGAAAGATGCCAGTGAGTTGGAGAGGGTCGCTCATTTGTCCATTATACAAAAAAGGAGAAAAAAACTATATGTGCTAATTATAGATCATTAGCCTTACTGAATGTCGTGTACAAGATAGTAGTGGTGACTATCAAAAACAAACTAGAAGAGAAAGCCGAGTCTATTCTGGGAGAGTACCAGTATGGATTCAGGAAAAATAGATCGGTTACAGACCAGATATTTTCGATTAAGCAAATTCAAGATAATAGCTTATAACAAAATTTGGCACTACACTTGGTCTTTGTGGATTTCACAGAAGCATATGACTCTGTAAATAGAGAAGGACTCTACATGATAATGGAAGAACTAAAAATTCCAAGTAAATTGATTGAGAATGACCCTGAAAGACACAAAAAATAAAGTGTTGGTTGAGGGCAAAGTATCAGACAAGTTTAAGGTGAAGAGAGGATTAAGAGAGGGGGATCTAGTGTCGACATGTCTATTTAATTTGGTACTAGACAAGATAATCCGGGAGTCAGAAATAAGAACAAATGGAACGATATACCAACAAACCTGCCAATGTTAGGCCTCTGCAGATAATGTAGCAGTGATTGCAAGAGCAAAAGAGAACACCAAAAAAGCCATAAGTAGGATAGAAGAAAAGGGAAGGATGAGAGGACTAAAGATAAATAAGGAAAAAAAAAATACATGGAAATTTCAAACAAGAAGGATAATAAAAACAACAAAAGTTTAGAAATAATAAACAACTTAGGGCAAAGATATATGTTTGAAAAAGTAGACAAATTTAATTATCTGGGAGTAACAATAACAGAGAGTGGACAAGAAAGGACGGAGATACAAGAAAGAATTGCGAAATGACAGAGATGTTTGAAGGCAATGAATCTAATACTTAAATCAAAGAATGTATCAAGAAAAGCAAACAAAAGAATATATACGACAATTGTCAGACCCACGGTGACATATGTATGCGAAACGTGGAAACTGAATGCAAAAGAAAAGGACACGTTGGAGGTGTGGGAAAGGAAAGCTTTGAGAAGAAACTACGGAAAAAGGAAAGAAGAGGGACTGTGGAGAAGAAGAACAAACTACGAATTAAACTGCTTATATACGAAACCCCTTATAAGCCATCATAAGAAGCCGGCGATTAAGATGGTTGGGACAAGTGGCAAGGATGAAGGAAGAAAGACAGGCAATGCAAGCCCTAATAAGAGAAGTGGAAGAAGATGCAAGGGTAGAGCTTAATCTACATGGATTCAGGCAGTAAAGTAAGATCCGGAGTTGATGGGAATCCCGCACTAGGAAAAGTTAAAACAGGAGACAAAAAGAAGTGGAGACAAGTATGCAACCAAGCTAAGGGCTTCTAAGGCTCCTTGGGCTATATATTAATATAAATATAACGAATAAGCAGTGACGATAAAGGTGAATCAAGTCCGCGCGAGCGGAGCAGCGGGCACGGCTAGTCAAATATATAGTGAAATCACTCTCATTAAGTGATAGGAATCAAAATACCCCCTATACGAAGTTGTTGAGGATACCTTGGCAAGCACTCGAAGACTCTTCTTTTGAGCAACAAGAATCTATTGCACCGAAAGTCATTGAACAAAATGGCATATATTTGTTTTAATGAAGTTTTATTTAAAATATAAAAAACAGTTGTTTCAATTTTGACTTTAAAAGACTTAGTATTTTTTCGACAACCCTTTACAATATGGTTGTTTTCATTGGTAGCAGGTAACAATTTAAATAGGTAATGTAAATATCTCTAACGTCATTGACAATTAGGGTATTTCTTACGAGTAACTGTTAAAAGTAGTTTTGCTTGAAATTTTTAGAAATAATAGATTTTAGCATCATCAGCATTCACTGCTTCAGTATAAAGATGGTTTATCACGCCGTATTGCCATAATTTATAGTAAAAGTGTCAGATATTTAACACGTAAAGGATAGGAATTTATACTTTTTCTTCGGTCAAAAGAATGCGTTTTTTACAATTCTTGTCGTCGTACGTATACTAAAAAGTAAAAAGTTACAAAAACATATACATATGTTAAAAAAATTACTCTGTTTTCGTTTGTTAAAATATTAAGGCAGTTTATCTCCTAGTTGTTGCAAAAATATTAGATAAATATTACTTTTTCAGGTATTTTATGAAATGAGTTTTCGCAGTGGTAACGTAGCTTGAAGAAGACTGCACGCGCGGACGCTGGCGTCATTTCAAATTTTGAATCACAGTTAGAAACAGAAAACAATTTTTTTGAAAAGCACACTAATTTAGTAGTATTTTTTTTTCGAAAGTCTGAAATGTTTGGAACATGATGCGTGTTCGTGGTGCAAGCCCACATTTTTTTACCAGGTCATCGAGTGGCGTGTTAAATGAAAGTTTGTGAAAATATGGTGTCAAAAATACACATAAAGTAATATTCGCGCAATTTTTCTTTATAATATTTAAAAAAAAAACGCTAAAAAGTACTGATTAGCTCTTAATAATAATAATAATAATAATAATAAGATAAAACAGTCTCCGCCAATAGACCCGATATTACTTTTCAGTGCAAAAAAGAAAAAGTCACCTATCTAATTGACATAGCTGTCCCCAACGACACAAACATCCAAACGAAATACACAGAAAAAATTTCCAAATACACAGACCTTGCAACGGAAATAAAAAGGCTATGGAAGCAAGAAAAAGTCATCATTGTCCCCCTCATTATATCAGCCACAGGCCTTACACCAACAACGTTCACACCACACTTAGTACAATTAGGACTCAACACAAACATACACAAAAACATTCAGAAGTCAGTGATTTTGAAAACATGTAACATTGTCAGGTCATTCCTTAATACACAATGATAATGCGTTTGTGCTGACTTGGTTTCCGCCCGTCAGCCAAACATGGAACCACATTGACCAAATGTGAGAAAGAAAAACGAGAATAATAATAATAAGCATTTATTGTCTAACAGAACTACATCCATTTACAAGACAATTTGACAATAGGTGAAAAAAGTATCAGACCTACTTAAGTTATAATAGTAATTTTTACAAAAATTCAACAACTACACACCACAAATACTGCTCAGCCCATTCATCGCACAACAAGAAAAGTATGCTAAATAAAAATTTTAGATCATCTCAATAACCTGTTCTTGAAGAGTCCAAGCAATTGAGGAAGTGTTAAATGAAAAACATCAATGTTTTGGAATGTCTCATTATAAAACGCCATTGCTCGGTAAAGTGGTGATTTCAATAGAAAATTATTATGTGGGGTACACACATTAAAAGTCGAGGGGGATCTCATTGTACGAACAGGCACATGCAACATGATTTGGGACAGTAATTCAGGGCAATCAATAACAGACCTCACAAGTTTTGCCAGAAAACTCGTAAGTAGATAGTTCCTGCGTCGCAGCAGTGATGGTATCTGAAATCTATCCAGCAAGCCCTCGGGGTCACAGCCTCTCGAAGGGAAAGAACCATCAACTCTAAATGCTAAAAATTTAAGGAATTTCCTCTGTATGCCTTCTAATTTCTGGATATAACAATTGTATATTGGGTTCCAGACCACAGATCCATACTCACGTTTTGAGCGGACATAACAGAAGTAAAGTAGTATAAGTGTCTGAATATTTGTAAAGCTTTTAGCATTGCGCAAAACAAATCCCAACGCCTTAAACGCCTCTGAGCAAACGCTGTTGATATGAGTGTCAAAAGCAAGCTTGGCATCATAAGTAATCCCCAAATCTCTAATATCAGAACACCGCTGAAGTTGCGAACCGTTTAATTCGTAATTGTAATGAATACTTGACTTATTGGAAAAGGTCATGGCGTAACATTTTTTGATATTCAGCGGTAAGTTGTTACGTTCACACCATAAATTGATTCTTTCTAGATCCGCCTGCAGGTCAAGGCAATCCGAGGTGGTGTTTATTATCCGGAAGAGTTTTAGATCATCCGCGAATAGGAGCACTTTACTGGAAATATCAGAGACTATGTCATTAATAAAGAGAGAGAAAATCAGAGGAGCCAAGTTGCTTCCCTGTGGCGCACCACTCATTGCTGAGAAGCTTGCAGACTTGTGACCGCGAATTTCGACATACTGAGATCTACCAGTGAGATAGGAAGCAAAAAAACTGACCAAGTTGTTATCAAATCCCATAGCATCAATTTTTGCCAGGAATAACCCATGATCCACCCTGTCAAAGGCCTTCGAAAAGTCAGTATAGAGCGTATCGACCTGCTGGCGCCTATGTAAAGCATCGCTTACGTACTGGGTGAAACACGTTAGGTTAGTAATAGTGCTCCGTTTAGAAATAAAGCCATGTTGATTGGATGTGATCAGTTGGGCCACCTGGGTCCCAACCCGCTCGTACACTGCCGTCTCAAAGACTTTCGCAAAAGCAGACAGGATTGATATTGGCCTGTAATTTGAAATTTCAGTGGAATTGTCCTTTTTAAAGACAGGTGTGATTCGTGCTTCCTTCCAAATGTTTGGAAAAGTATTAGCTTTAAGAGAAAGATTAAAGATAAAGGCGAGCGGCTCCAAGAAGGCAGAAATGCAATCCCTCACTAAAAAAGCATGGAATTTTATCAGGACCCTGAGTAGATTTAATTTTTAGCCTTTTAGAAGCATTCAAGATCTCGTCAAACGAGATATTTTTGAGATTTATGAGCGTACTGGTATTTGGTAGAAAAGTGGCAGGTTCTTGAATGGACGGACCAGTATAAACACTACTAAAAAAGTTAGCAAACGAGTTTACAATATCCTGCGGGTCTGAATACTGGGTCGCCCCATCCCTGATGATCTCAGGGATGAAAAAAGAGGATTTCCGTGATTTCACAAACGCCCAGAAGGTTTTAGGCTCATTAGTTATGGAGTTTTCAGCCCTTGCAATATAGTCATCATACGCTATGTCAATCATAGTTTTTACTCGGGCACGCAATTCATTGAACTGGTTTTTTAGCTTAGGGGATTTGGAACTTTTGTACTTTTTAAAGACCCTGTGCTTCCTCTTAATCGCCCTAATTATGTCCGATGTATACCATACTGGGAAATCTCTCTTGTGAATCACAGATTTTGGTACATAGGAATCAAGCACATTATATAGTGAGTGGTATAACATTCCACATGCCTGATTCACATCATCTAAACTATATAAGTTAGACCAATCAATGTGTAGAAAAGCCTCATAGAGAAGGGGAAAATTAGCCTTTCGAAAATTGTAGCTAGAACCCTCTGTATTACCAGAGATTCCACGTCGCTCCGTATCCCTAAAGAAAATCTCAACATCAAGACTAGGGTGGTGTAGATCCTCTGCAACAAGAGGAAAGAGATCCCTAGAAACCGAGCAGTGAAGATTGGAAAGCACAAGATCTAGTATTCGGTTGTTAAAATCGGGAACGCCCATTGTATTGATTTAAAGAGAACATGTTACAGACGTTTCGTAGGCATTCAACCTTGGGGTCGTTTAGAGAGGAGGATAATGCGGGTAGATTGAAATCACCCACGATGAGAACATTAGCACCACAGAGGAAACAAAGAGACTCAAGATGTTCGGCAAGAGCGACAAATTCTGCGAGTGAGACATTAGGTGGTATGTAGATAACAAAAGCATAAATCGTTACATAATGAAAGTACAGCTTACAACCAACTATATCTATCCTAGAAATATTGTGATTAATATTATTTAAGTCCAATGGAACAGCCTTGATCTCTCTCCTCACAGCCAGAACTACTCCCCCACCACGAAAACACCCATTCCCGCAAAGTCACGATCTCGGCGGAATACTGAGTATCTGCCATCAAAGATTTCACTAGATGACACATTGTCACTTAGCCATGTCTCACTCATCGCGATTATGTCTCTGTCTGAGCTGTATACAGATTTATAGAGTTCGACGGTCTTGGTATTCAAGCCTCTGACGTTTTGGTAAAGGCAGGACAGCTGTAGATCTTTGGAGGATGATAAGTTACTGCTAGACAATGTTAATGGTTTAAATCACTGGATTTAGTCTTAATGATTTTTGGTACACCATTAAAATATTTAAAATATTTTATCCTCAAGTCTGTTTCTCCATTTTCCAGTCTAGTCGCCAATAAGGATTTCACTGCCCGATATTCCATCATTTGCTTGGGCGTGTTGTCATGTCTGATAGTAATGTTTCTATATGCATCCCTATGCTTTAGTTCCTTGGCATGCTGTATGATAGTTTTAACGTCTCCAGTCGACTTCAGGATAACTTTAATGGGCCTGTTCTTCGCAGGATCTTCACGACCCACTCTAAACACCTTAATATCTTCCAGCGACGCGCCCGGACATGCTTGAAGGATCACGTCCGTGGCAGCATTAATGAAAATAGCAAGATAAAAGCATGTTTAGTTGATGAAGAAGAAATAAAAAATATAGAGGCTCTTATTTCTAAGAATGAATAGCGAGTAAAGGAAACAATGGCGGTACATCAAGTAATTTGGGTTAAAAAGAAAGAACATTTTTTATATTTTCATTATTTGTCATGTAGTCAGTGTATCTCACAACAATCTTGTAAATATTTTTCTCTAGATAGGAGTATTACATGTTATGATCACAATAAATAGTTACCATGAAACTTAATAATTTGTTATAGTTCATAATGGTTTTAATAGAATTCCTTGGGATTCCAGTTGATTTGAATAACCCTACTTTTTAATTTTTATATTCAATTTTTAAAATTCTAAACTAATATATAAAAATTCTTAAAAATAATTTTTTCAAAAAATGTTTAATTCGGATAAAAGTAAGCAAAAGAGCTCGAGTTTGAGAAATTATATATTAACAGTTCCATTCTTTTTCTTCAGAATCAATAATACTGTTTTCATTGTTTTTTTTTTTTATTAAATTTTAAAATTCTTTCCAAAAAATTGATCCCTTACAAGTTTTACATTGAATAAAAGGTCTAGACACAGCAAAATTATTAAAAATAGGCCGAAAAGCTCTAATTTCGATTATTCAAATCTCGCGCCTTTTTTAACCGCAACATGGAATAAATTTTTTTGAATTGATTACTCGACATTCTTAAGTACTTAAATATTAAAACCGGTCAAGTGCAAGTCGGACTTGCGCAATTAGTGTTCCGTACGATGATCGCTTTTGAAATAAAAAAATTTGTTACGGAGGTATAAAATGATCGATGACTTCACAAAACACACCCTAGTTTTCAATAAAGTTTGTTTCCGATCTTTGTTGAAAACTGATGATCTTGAAAAATTTGTTGTTTTTATATACCAGATAAATTATCAAAGGTAACACAAAATTTCTTCAAAATTTCTTGGTCAGTACTTCTCGAGATAAGGGGAATGGAGTGCGATTTTTTGCGGGTTTTTGAAAATATTACGAAGAAAAATTTGCACCAATATTACATTATATATATATTTTTTAAACTCATATTTTCACAAGCTTTCATTTGACACCCCACTTGATGATCCCATAAGTGTTCCGTACGGAACACTAAAAACACTAAATCATTTTAGGGTATTATGCTGCTCTCCTGACAAAAAAACAAAAATATTGATTTATTAAATATTTTTGACTTTTGTTTTACGAGCATATAAAAATATCTGTGTTTTTTTGAAACTCTCAATTTGGGCTTGTACCACTCTAACATGATGTTGCAAACATTCCAGACTTTCAAAAAAATACTGCTAAACTAGTGTGCTTGTAGGAAATTTTTTTTCGGTTTCTGACTGTTCTAATTACTATACTCTTTTTTTTTGATTTACTGGCATATGCGTTGCACTGATCGGACTTTTTAATACATAGTCCAAAGTATCGTTTTAATTAATTATACATAATTTTTATTGTATATCACGTAAAATTATCAAAGTTATTATAAATATCACGTGATCGTGTACGGCGGGAAGGAAGCGAGAATTTATGTTGCCACATTTATTACACCTTGAAAACCGAATTATTTCGCGTCTTTCTCTTACATAATTCTCTCGCTGTCTTCTCGTAAGAAAAAACTTAATTGAACAGGTAAGCATAGACATATTGGAATATCTTCGTAAAATTATCTTACCTGAAGTTTGTGCCAATCCTTCAAGTTTCCTCATGGGTTCTGTGACAGGATATTTTGATTTATCTGTACCAAATGATTGGATTCCACTGGATATCGGTCTAGATAGTAGAGTGCCACCACTTCTATTTGCTGGTGAAAGTTTGGATGCAGGAGCAATGCTCAGTACAAACTAAAAAATTTGTAATATTTAATAAACACCCTCAAACAACGTCCTATTTTGACCTTTAATTGATTTTTTTGTCGTACGAAATAAAAAACAACTGAAAATATGTGTTTGTGTATTGGTGTGAACTGACATCTATTGTGCAGTGTTCTAAAACAAAGACCATCTCTTTCCGTGTTTTAGGCGGTCATAAATCGATTTCCTAAAACCTGTCCCAGATAGAAAAAATTTGTTATCTAACAATGTTGAATAGGCATAGAACAATAGGCGACCCCTCCCGTTACCCATTTGAAAGCGCACTCGCCGGAGTCTCAGTCGGAATTTGATCGTTGCTCTGAGTGTTCGCTTTTCTTCTCGGCGTTCGTTAGAAAACAGTTATATAAAAAAGTGATTTTTCTTTTTTGGAGTTTATCTTGAAGAAAATTGTGATGGATTTGAATATTACAGGGAACAGTGCATACATGTTGATCATTTTTATGTATTTTTTTATAGTGTAGTAAAAAAAGCATTTGAAATTGCACAGTGTGGATACAGCAATATTATGATTTTATTCTCTCCGGGGTGTCACCAGGAGTATTGTCCTGAGTTCTGAACCTCGACAAACTTGTGCTATTTTGTTTATAAACAATTGAAGTTTTCAAAATGCGTTTTTTGAGCTTAAAATACGAATAACACCGGTTATATATGTCAGATCGAGGCAAAAAACCAAACTCTTCGTAATGTAATTTCCAACAAATCTTCGTTAGTTTTAAGTCACTCAAATATACTCAATATAACCTACAAAATTGAAAAAACTGACAAACGACTGTTTTTTTTTTCATTTTATTGTTCAGGGTGGTCCAAATTGGACACTTTTAACGGTAAACCCCTTTGTCTAAAGGAGATAGACGAAAATTGATGTCGGTGTCTGAGGCTCAATTTTAATGATAAACTCAATGGTGAAAACCGCATATCGATATCTAATACCGTTTCAGATATACAGGGTGTTTTTCCAAAATCTGCATTTTGGAAAAATGTTTGTAATTCTTTCCCTATTAAAAATCTTTGATTTCTGTAAAAACATTCTCAAAGCACTTTTTCACGTGGATTTCAATAGTGCAAGTTACATTTTTTTTACAACTAATATTTTAATAGTTATTAACGCAAAAATATATTTTTTTAATGAGATACCCAGTATATTTTTCCTTAGCCGAATAGAGCTTAAAATTACCATTCTAAAAATATAGCACACTTTATATTCTGCTTAAATCTACTTCAAAATATGAAGGTTTTCATTTTTTACGCGAGTTTTAAATGCACATTTTGTGAAGTAGGCTTTGGACGGAGCGGCAATATCAATTGTTTACCGATAGCAGTCAAATCGTAAAAAAAATCCCAGAAGTAACTCTAAGAGTCATAACTACGATGAAATTTATTAAATGCTATAGCACTTTAAACTATGTAGAAAATAAAATAAAACTACTACAAACTAAAACAAAACAATTTTCTATCAGAGATTTTCGAAATGTCGACCAATTTCATTTACACATAGGTGGCACCTTTTCTGGACACTTCTTATCAAGTTGATTAGTTCAAGAGGAGTGAAAGCTGCAAAACTTTGTATCACTGCGACTTCTAACTCTTGCCTGGTGTTTGTCGGTAATTTAAAAATTAGGTCTATTAATCATCCCCAGAGATGGAAGTTCATGGGTGTTAAATCCGGTAAACTTGCCGGCCAACGGTTCGGACCTTGGTTGACTCTCCAGTTATTGTCGAAATTGGCCGATAAAAAATTACTGATAACCGCAGCGTTATGAGGGGGTGCCTCGTCGTGTTGAAAAATATATTTCTAAGGTCCATTAACGGCAGTTCATCAACAAGAGGTTCTATTTGCTGCCTTAAAATTTCTAAATATCTCTGAGAGGTGAGTGTTCCTTCGTAAATAAATGGACCTATAACCCTGCCTCTAAAAATTCCTGCCCACACATTAAATCCAAATCTGCCTTGATTTCTTTGCTCCACAACTAAATGAGGATTTTCTTGTGCCCATGTATAAGAATTGTAACGGTTAAAAATACCTGCATTGCTTACATAAGCTTCGTCTGTCCAAATGAAAAATAATGAAAAATTCGGAACATGGTTACAATTCTCTAGAAACCATTGGCAAAATCCATATGCCGTTGAAAATCTCCGTCTCTAAGGTGAACCTTTCTTGTCCTATATGACCTGAATTTTTGCTTCTTCAAAGTACGACTTATATTAGTTCTTGGTAGTTCAGTGGATTCTTTTAACTGTCCGATAGTTCCTAAAACTACTATTTCTTCTAACTCCTTATCCCTGTTTGATGCATAATTTTTGGGCCGTTTCTTTTCAAACTGGCCACTATTGACTAGGTTATGTTGCAATCAAGCGAATATATCCTTGAAGGGTTGACGCCTCTCTGGATACCTTTTGTGGTACAAATTACTTGCCGCTTCCGAATTCCGGTTTGTATGAAACACACTATCATATCCCATTTTCGTAATCTTCAAACTTCATTGCTATTTATTTGACAATTCAATAACTGATCCTGAAGTAAAATTTGACAACTACGAGTAAACAAATGAATTAAACCATATGTCCGCTCCGTCCAAAGCCTACTTCACAAAATGTGTATTTAAAACTCACGTAAAAACTGAAAACCTTTATATTTTGAAGTAGATTTAAGCAAAATATAAAGTGTGCTTTATTTTTAGAATGGTAATTTAAAGCTCTATTCGGATAAGGAAAAATATAGAGGGTATCCCATCATTAAAAATTAATGAGTAAGCGGCTCGCGCGTTAGAGTCCACGAGCACGTTGGAGGCTGCGCGTCATTAGAAAAATATCAATAATTTCTTTAATATAAGGAGTTACTTTTTTTATTTACTCAGTGATGTTTTACGCATTAAAAGAGTGCGATCTCATTTTTGAGTGAAACCGAGAACTTGGTTTAATTCGCAGTTGTTTAAAAAAATTGTTTATAACTTTAACAAATTAAATTTTTACAACAACCGCATGAATTCAACTGAAAAGTAGAAACATTTAGCTTTATTTAAAAAAAAATAACTCAAATATCTCTATTCATTTCCGAAATATGAATAAATGAAAAGTTCTATACATTAATATTCAACTATAGTCCGTTTGTTTGGAGTTGATACCACACAACATGGGTTATAAACATTAAAATGTCATAAAACATAAGCGTCTGAAATTTTTCTACTAACTATTTGCATTTTTAGTTTTAATCACCTTTATTTTCTATCTCTATGCAGCAGTGCGATCCTTTTCTAAAAAATATTTTATTACATGCCTTCTAAACTTTATAATAAGCTACGAGTATATAAATCAAAGCATTTCAAAGTTCATTTTAATGAGTAAATGATGAAATTAAAAATCTTATTTTTATGATAACGGCCTAAACGAGTACAATGACCAATTCTTAAGAACTAGCAATCCACAGTGTTGTAAAGCTTAATGATAATAGGAACAATAAAATTATTTGGGATTTTAGTAGTTATTGGAATATAATTAACCAAAGTACTTATCGGTAGGTAGGTGGCTAAGTACCTAAGTATACAATAAAAATATTCTTTATAAGTATAAAAATAAAGCAAAAAATCTATAATATGCTTAGTTCAAATCAGAACAGCGATGGCTTCAACTTTCAGTTTTGCCCCGGTTAAACTTCGCGGAGTCTGTAAATCTGCATTTTCCCTGCGAGAAACAACAATGCCACGATGCCCTAGTTCACCAACAGCCAACAAGCCGAGTCTGTGAAAATGTTGAAACCTGTGCCAACATGACAGGAGTTGGATCAGCAATTATTTATAGATTTCTAAAAGAAAGAAAACGCGATCCTTGCAGCGAACCTCAGAATCACAAAGGAAAGGAGCCTTTAGAGGACGATGAAGACTTTAAGAACGCAATAAGAAGCAAAGTTTTTTTATTAAGAAAGAAATACCTACACTACATAAAGTTTTGCAAGAACTCAGAGAAAACCAGATTAAAAAAATGGAAATTATGGAAAATTCTTCATAACCTGAATTTTCGTTGGGAAAAACAGAATAAAAATCTGTTCTTGTCAATAAAACAGAAATAATTTGTCGGAGAAGAGAATATTAGAAGAATCAGAAAATTTTGATCCGAAGAAAGAAATATTTTTTATTTAGATCAGATTTGGGTTAATGAGGGACACACAGGGAATACACAGCCAACTGGATTACAATTCCCTTCAGAAAAAGGTTGCAGGCTAATTTTAGCAGGTTTTGTTAGTGAAAACCGATTTCTCGACGGTGGCTTGTTGGAATTCGAATCAAAGCCAACTAAAGATTACCATGAGGAGATGACGGCCGATCTTTTTGAGGAGTACTTCCAACAAATGATTGAATGTATATCAGCAGAATCAGTTATAGTATTAGACAATGCCCCATACCATTCCGGATTATTAGAACGACTCCCGACAAATTCATGGAAGAAAGCGGATATTCTTCAATGGATAAGAGACAAAAATCTCAAACATAAAGATGATATGTTAAAAGCGGAACTTCTCAAAATTGCGAAACAAAATAAAGCACAGTTCAAGAAATACGCCGTCGATGAGATGGTAAAGGAACGGAATATTACAGTGCTTAGATTACCTCTATACCATTGCGAATTTAATCTCGTAGAGCTAATTTGGGCACAAATGAAAGGTTTCGTTGCAAGGGAAAACACCAAGTTCAAATTTCAAGACGTAAGGCAATTATTACTCGGAATAGAGAGGATCAAAGAGGATAATTGAAAAAATGCCATTCGACATGCTCTAGAAAAAGAAAATAAAATGTGAACACTTGACGAATACGTCGACTCCCGACAAATTCATGGAAGAGAGCGGATATTCTTCAATGGATAAGAGACAAAAATCTCAAACATAAAGATGATATGTTAAAAGCGGAACTTCTCAAAATTGCGAAACAAAATAAAGCACAGTTCAAGAAATACGTAGTCGATGAGATGGTAAAGGAACGGAATATTACAGTGCTTAGATTACCTCTATACCATTGCGAATTTAATCTCGTAGAGCTAATTTGGGCACAAATGAAAGGTTTCGTTGCAAGGGAAAACACCAAGTTCAAATTTCAAGACGTAAGGCAATTATTACTCGGAATAGAGAGGATCAAAGAGGATAATTGAAAAAATGCCATTCGACATGCTCTAGAAAAAGAAAATAAAATGTGAACACTTGACGAATACGTCGAAGAAACTGTGGCAATAGAACCCTTAATGATCAATTTAAGAGAAGTCGAGTCTTCAGATTTTGAAGATGATGATTGTTTTTGATTGTAATTAAAGTACTCACATATCGTGAATTGTGAATTTGTATATATACATAGATCTATAGATTAAAAAATTTTTGGTAATAAAGCTTATATTTCTATAAGTTTATTTTTAAGATAATTTTATTTATTAAACACTAAAAGCAGCTTACGCTCGGACGGCTATGCTACCGACGAACCATCATTTACATTTTATGACTATTTTGTATAGCAGAGGTTTTCTGCCTAAAATAGGGTGAACTCTTAAAAATAATTCAAGACAGGTAGCAAAATCCCGTAAAATGCATAAGAAATCTATTTTTTTTGGGCGCACCCCATCATGTATTTGCAACTACAATGAGAGAATTCTGCTATCAAGCCCAAACAAATACACTTTAGCGAGTATTCGCAAAATAATTGAAGTATTGCAAAAAAAAGTAGGGGCTATCGGAAAACAGTTATCTGAGCTATTTGAGAAAAAAAAAATTCGGATGACCCGTTTTACTTATTGTGACCCAGTGCTTTTACCTTATTTAAGGAATCAGTTTTCTAATTTCCGACATACATAATGTACGATACATAAATATGTCGAGTTTTTTTTTATCACACATCTTTTTACCTTATAAAATAAATTAATTGCCAACTGTTTCCTACTCTCAGGTCCCGGATCCGGAGGATTTGTATCAGGAACGATCTCACGATCCAAAGATTGGAAAGCTTTCTGTAAGGTGTTGTTATCAAAAAGATTCTGACCTAAAAGTACACACTCTATTGATCTTTGCCAACTTTATTCATGCTCATGTTTTTTTTTTCCTGTATCACGCCCGTTCACCTTATGGCCCCATCAATAGGGCTATAAACAAACCTATCACGGCAATCATACATTACAGTCTGTCAAGTAAGAACGTGCCGCTCGTATCCTTGAAAAAATGTGTTTCGAGAACATTTTTTGCCATCACTGTATTCTTTGGTGTGCTAACAACGGCGCAAAATTATTTTAGTAAGTTGTCCAATCGCCTCCTGCATCAATAATCGCCTGGCATCTTTGAGGCATGCTCTCGAGGAGATTTTCTCCGTACTCTGCAAATTTTTCGAATCGCGCGAGATACTGAGCTAAAGTCCTCAGAGTCTTTATTTCCCCTGAGCTTGCTCTTTACAAGGGACCAAACATTTTTAATAGAGTTGGCGACCGGCGATTGTGAGGGCCACTCTAGTATCTTATCGTGGGCCCAAGCAAGCCGCTTCGCGACGTGATTTTCGCCCAGCAAAGGTTACTTCAACTTGCTTCGGAATTTGACATCATGAGCACGAACATGTTGTCGAGTAGTCTCATGGGATACATTCAACCCCGATTTTCTTAGTTTTGTTGCTCCTTGACGGAGCGTTAATTTCGGGTCCCCTCAAAATAAAGACACGATTCGTTTTTTTTCGACTTTCGGAGTGACTTTGCCTACCGGGCCTCATTTTGGCTCGGCAGTTGATATTTATTGGATATGCTTAGTACAATCTTAATTCCAAATTAATTTATTATTGTTGTTGATTTTTACTTGGATCAGTTACCAAGCAAGGCGAGTACGAGTTAAACACATCAGTATACATTTCCCTTCAGCACTTTATACAAGTTCGTGTGGTTCAATCTTCTGATTTCTTGCGCGTTGTCCAGAAGTTATATTGCTTCCATGTTGGTGTGATTCAGTAATCTTCTTTCGTGTTTTATGGCGATATCTTGAATAACTTCGTGGGTCCATTTGATTTCGAGATCAACGTGCAGTTCTTCGTTGGTTACGTAGCGATAAGCATTGGTAATCAATCGAAGAAATTTGTTTTAGCAGCCTTGGATTATAAGTCGATTTGTTGTCTTAGTGCATATGTGCACCCCATAAGTCCATATTAGCTTTATTATGGACTGATAAATCAATCTCTTTGATCTTAGTTCTAGTTGGGAGTATTTTCCGACTAACCAGTATAGTTGTCTAATTTTGAGTCTGATTTGCTCAGCCTTCTGTCTAACATGATGTTTCCAATTTAGTCTACCATCGAGATCGATGCTGAGGTATTTCGTTGACTCTGCTTGAGGGATTGGACATCCCCCAAGTGATATGATTAGGTTGCTGTGTTTTTGCCGCAACGCAAAGTTGACATGGACAGATTTCGAGCTGTCAAGTAGTATTTTCCAGTTTCTAGTCCATTTATGGATTTTGTTAACTGTAACTTGTAGTTTTTCTATTGCTTTAGGCAGAGATATACCTTTGGCTATAATGACTGTGTCGTCAGCAAATGTTCCAAGTACAGTTTCTTTTGTTGTTGGGAGGAGTGGTCCTAAGACACTACCCTGTGGAACTCCAGCCGAGATTGATTTGAAAGTTGAGAATGTTCCTTCATGTGACACTCTAAATTTTCTTTCAGAAATGTACGACTCCAATAATTGACAATAGTTCCGCGGCAGCAATTTGCTCATCTTGTAGATCAGTCCCATATGCCATACCCTGTCAAACGCCAGTGACACGTAAGGAATATTGCAAGGCAGTATTTTTTTTCTTCAAACGCAATTTCAATAACAGCTGTCACTTTATGCATTTGGTCTACTGTTGAGTGGCGATTTCGGAATCCAAATTGGAAATCTGGTATATTTATAAGTGGTTTAAGACGTTTTAACAGTAGTTTTTCAAACAATTTTGAAATGGCAGGTAGCTACGAGATAGGCCTATATGACCCGACCTGTTCGGCCGGTTTGTTAGGTTTTTTTAAGCATAATTATTTGTGCCGTTTTGAAACATCCCGGAACATGCTTCAGTCGCAAACAGGCATTAAATATGTATGTCAACATGATGTTTGTTTTTCGTGGCAGTTCTTTCAATAAGTCAGGTGAAATTTCATCAAATTCAGGAGCTTTTTTAGGATTGAGGTTGTTGTCAATTTCCATGGCAACTTCCATGGGAGAAACCATCTTTATAGCTTTTTCGGGTTGATAAGCAGGTGTTCCATTATATATTGGATATCATTCGGTTGAAATACACTAGCTAAATGTGCAAATAATTCAGCTTTTTCATCATTCCGTCTTACCCATTCATTTCTTGATATTTTTCGTGTCATTAAAATAATTTACCTACTTCGTCACAAACGACACCGGCTTTTTAATATATTTAGCGGTGACGGAATGTGTCATTTTAGGCCCCCTCGGATGGAAACAAAGAAAGACTGTCTGGAACCGACGCGCAAACAAGTGACTTATTCTGGATTTTACGTGATTTTGACTAAAGTTCGGAATCGACTAACACTTTTACTAAAATATGTCGAAGAAAAAGGTTCCCTTTACCGATTTTTTGTTGAATCGCGAGAATCGCATCTACCAGAAATGAATTATCGCGGACACGTTCTTATTTGACAGACTGTATATGGAGTATTCTTTTACCTTCAAAATTCAAATATCAGGATTTATTGAGAAAATGTCGATGCCATCACAACTACATTTTAAAATATCAACTGAAAGCCCTACCTATTCAACAGACCATAAGGCAATCGAAAATGATCTAAAGAGATAAGCAATTCTTCCGCAAAGAGTAATAACCGACCTTTTAGAAGTGCTTCTGTCATTGAGGCATGAACAAAATTTTCATGTATCGCTCCGTAGACAATATTAGCCGATTTAATAAGACCTTCACTTGGTGTTGATAACTCAAAAAGAAATCCAGCGTTGACTACAGCGTGGGTATTTTGAGCACGATTCATAATCTGCAAACAAAAAGGTGAATATATATATATATATATATATATATATATATATATATATATATATATATATATATATATATATATATTTGTTTTAAGGTATTTCTTACGAGAAGACAGAGAGAGCATGTTAGAGAAAGACGCGAAATAATTTGGTTTTCAAAGTATAATAAGTGTGGCAATGTAGCTTCTCGCTTGCGTCCCGCCGCACGCAATCACGTGTTACTGCATTGCATATATTAGTCCGGGAGCTCAATACCAAAATGCCTCATCGAAAAATGGCAACTAATAGTATCACTTTGTTAATTATGCCCCCCATAGTTCCTCTAGGTAGTTTGAAGCCTCAAGTCTGGTTCTTGTTTCTGGAAATACGCTTTAAAGCTGCAAGAAAAAGTTTGTGGACGAACCCAACGCTGAGTGGCAGATATTTTGGGTATAGCTTCATTTCTGTGAAATATGACTAAAAAATGAATGTCTGCCATGGATATTGGGTCATTCCAGAGTTATAACGGTCCAAAGTTGCAGAAAAATGGACCCACCTGAACCCATAGAGGAGCAAATGTAATAAAGAGTGTTTTTTTATAGAGGTATAAAACTTTAAGTTGGCAACACTTTTTTAACTGGTGGCCATTTTGTCAGCTGTCAAGTGATTTATGTTTAGTTTGGTTTGGCATTTCAACATGAATAGACTGACGCCTGTACAACGCTTCCAAATTGTGCAAATTTATTTTGAAAATCATGGTTCTGTTCGAAATACGTATCGCGCACTACGTCCATTTTACGGTCAACATAATCGTCCATCATAGCAATTAATTCGATTAACTATGGAACGTTTTTGCACCACGTTTACTCTAAATGATATACGCATCCACAGAGACGTCGTACAGTGCGTACAGAAGAAGTCATTGCTGCTGTAGAGCGTAGCGTACCCGAATCAGTCTATCCGCCATCATGCACAGGAATTGGATATGTGTCCATCCACTTTATCGAAAATTTCGCGGAAAGATCTTGGTTTGCGTGCTTACAAAATCCAACTCGTGCAACAATTGAAGCCCCACGATCACCTAGCAAGGCGTAGATTCGGTGAATGGGCCCAAAACAAGATTGCCGTTGATACCGATTTTCATAAGCGAATTTCGTTTAGCGATGAAGCTCACTTTTGTTTGAATGGATACGTCAATAAACAAAACTGCCGTATTTGGAGTGATGATAATCCTCAAGTGTATGTTGAGACACCGTTACATCCAGAAAAACTGACTGTTTGGTGTGCTTTATGGGCTGGTGGAATCATTGGTCCGTACTTCTTTAAAAACGATGCTGGTCAGAACGTTACAATCAATGGTGACCGCTATAGAGCCATGATTACTGACTTTTTCGTTCATCAATTGAACAACCATGATGTGCAGGAGATGTGGTTTCAACAAGACGGCGCAACATGTCACACAGCTCGTGCCACAATTGATTTATTGAAGGAAACGTTTGGTAACCGCATAGTTTCACGTTTCGGACCCGTGAATTGGCCTTCAAGATCGTGCGATTTAACGCCGCTAGACTATTTTCTGTGGGGATATGTGAAGTCGCTAGTCTACGCCGATAAGCCCGAAACGATTGACCACTTGGAGGACAACATTCGCCGCGTTATTGCCGATATACGGCCACAAATGTTGGAAAAAGTCATCGAAAGTTGGACCTCCAGATTAGACTACGTCCGAGCCAGCCGTGGCGGTCACATGCCAGAAGTCACATTTAAATTATAATGCCAGAAGATTATCTTTCGAATAAAGTAAATTTCTTGTCAATTTAAAAAATTCATCTTTGTTTTATTCCATTTTAAAGTTCTTTACCTCTATAAAAAACACCCCTATATATTCATGCGCCAGTGGCTCGAGAAACTCTCAAATCACCATTGAAACAGTTACAGGCAGATTAATATATTTATTTAATTTGCAGTGCAATTTCGCTCTATATATTTTTTTATATTTAACCTTTAAATTTGTTTATATTTATTATTTAAAATTCATATTCAAAAGCCCCAAAACCTCTTTTAATATGAAATTACGAAAATTTTTAAAAATATTTTTTTGTAGCTATACCATATTGGATAGTACATTTGATATTTTTGATTTTTAACATGACAGATAATAAGAGTGATCCAAAAAATCTCAAGAATTAAAATTTTAAATAATTAAAACGTACAATAATTTTTGCCGCATTCGGTTTTTTTTTTATGGGTGTAGCACACGTGCTGCAGGGAAGTCCCTAAAGCGCTACAGAAGCAACACGTGTGCGGAAAAAGCGATTCACGTTGTTCTTGAATCGCTGTAAATTGTACTCGGTGGAAAACACAGTCCTAGGTAAGCCATTCCAAAGGGATGATGTTTTCCATATAAAAGACTGCTTCAAAAGCGTTGTACGAGCAGTAACAAGCTGAACCTCATACGGATGTGAAGTATCAGCGCGACGTGTACTTTTAACATGCACCGCTCTGGGAGGGATTAAGCGGGCTACATCCTTCGAACACTCTCCATGAAAATACTTGTAGAATAGACTCAAGTCGCCAACCGTTCTTCGATGTTCCAGCCAATCAAGGCCGCCGGTCAGTTCTGGGTCTCCAATCAGACGAACAGCCCTTCTCTGAACAGAATCCAACAAATGCAGTGTATGTTTGGGAGCGGAGCCCCAAATATAGGAGCAGTATTCCATAGTTGGTCGAATTTGAGCTTTGTAAAGCGTACTGTCACCCCAAGATAGAATTTTTTCCAGGTCTTTGTTAAGTTGAATGACTTCCTGCTGTCTGCGGATATTTGCCTGAGCAGCCGATGTCCGAGCGTTCAAAGTGAATGAAGAGATAAGCGTACTGTCATCTGCAAAGCTGTAGATTGGATTCCCGGTCTTTTCCAGCAGATCGTTAATGTAAATAAGAAAGAAAGTAGAAGACACTATGAAGCCTTGGGGCACACCGGCGTTAAAAGTAAAGGTGTTAGAAAGAAATCCGTCGACTGCGACTCGTAAAGAACGCTCTTTGAGGAAACATGAGAGCCACAAACAGAACTTTTCAGACATACCATAAGAGCGTAGCTTAGCCAACAGTCCATCGTGCCAAACACGGTCGAATGCCTTGGATATGTCAAGAGCAGTCGCTGGAGATTCTCCGAAGTGTTCAATTGCGTTGTTCCAAACATGTGTTACATAAGTCAAAAGATCTCCTGTTGACCTTTGTTTACGAAAGCCATATTGGTGATCGCTAATAATGTTGAATCCTTCAAGGCATTTTAGAAGATACTGATTGACAGCCTTTTCCATGACTTTTGATATTATTGAAAGCAGTGTGACTGGTCGGTAGTTGTTTGGCAAGGTCTTCTTGCCTTTTTTAGGTATCGGCTGAACTGTGGCACATTTCCAGCAGGAAGGAAATATTCCCTTTATGTAGGATAGGTTGAAAAGTCTACAGAAAACTGGTGTTAGTTTCCTTGCACACTTTTTGAGAACTATGGCAGGTATGGCAGAACTATGGCAAGTAACAATGACCGAATACTCCATCAGTCACTCCGAGTTTCAATGTGTTCTTTGTAGACTTTGAGCGTTGCGGCTCCACTCTAGTGTACGTTATGTTTTTTGAAAAAATGACCTATTAATTTTTTAAGCAATTATCTAAAAAAAGTAATTTGATATAATATATAATAACGAAATCTGAGTTTATTAAGCGCTCCACCCAAATTTTTTTAGACGTATTTCGACCCACTGAATACGAATTCAAAGTATATTTTTGCAAAAACTTAACCTTTTTATTGTTATAAATAATTTATTATAAACAATTATGCTAATAAACAGAATTTCATAGAATTTATATCTCCATGACAGCAAAATCTAAGCTTTTTACGAGCTCTACCCAAGTTTTTTAGATGAATTTTGTCCTGCTGTTTGAATTTCTAATCCATTTTTCCAATTTAATTAATTAAAAATTAAGAGCTAATCAGTTTATTTATATGCAATTAAATAAAAATATGTGTGTTAAATTCCCAAAGAAAAATTTATATATATATATATATATATATATATATATATATATATATATATATATATATATACTAGCCGGGCCCGCTGCTCTGCTCGCGTGGACTTGGTTCACTACTATCGTCACTGCTTATTCCTTATGTTACCTAACGTAATAAAATATCTCCCATTATTTCCCCTTATCTCCCAATATTTCTCCTTATCTCCCATTATCTCTACATAATTTCCATTATTTAGGCTTATCTCTGCTCATCTCTCATTATTTCTCCTTATCTCCGATTATTTCTCCTTATCTCACGTTATTTCTCATTATCTAGGCTTATCTCAACTTATCTCGCAATATTTCTCCTTATCTCCCACTATTTCTCCTTATCTCCCATTATCTCACCATAACTCCCATTATCTAGACTTACCTCTGCTTATCTCCCATTATTTCTCCTTATCTCCCATTATACTTATTTCCCATTGTCTCACCTTATATCCCATTATCAAGGCTTATCTCGACCTATCTCCCATTATTTCTCCTTATCTCCCATTATCTCTACATAATTTCCATTATCTAATCTTATGTCTGCTCATCTCCCATTATTTCTCCTTATCTCACGTTATTTTCCATTATCTAGGCTTATCTCGACTTATCTCGACTTATCTCGCAATATTTCTCCTTATCTCCCACTATTTCTCCTTATCTCCCATTATCTCACCATAACTCCCATTATCTAGACATATCTCTGCTTATCTCCCATTATTTCTCCTTATCTCTCATTATACTTATTTCCCATTGTCTCACCTTATATCCCATTATCAAGGCTTATCTCGACTTATCTCCCATTATTTCTCCTTATCTCCCATTATCTCTACATAATTTCCATTATCTAGGCTTATCTCTGCTCATCCCCATTATTTCTCCTTATCTCCCATTATTTCTCCATATCTCACGTTATTTCTCATTATCTAGGCTTATCTCGACTTATCTCGCAATATTTCTCCTTATCTCCCACTATTTCTCCTTATCTCCCATTATCTCACCATAACTCCCATTATCTAGACTTATCTCTGCTTATCTCCCATTATTTCTCCTTATCTCCCATTATACTTATTTCCCATTGTCTCACCTTATATTCCATTATCAAGGCTTATCTCGACTTATCTCCCATTATTTCTCCTTATCTCCCATTATCTCTACATAATTTCCATTATCTAGGCTTATCTCTGCTCATCCCCATTATTTCTCCTTATCTCCCATTATTTCTCCATATCTCACGTTATTTCCCATTATCTAGGCTTATCTCGACTTATCTCGCAATATTTCTCCTTATCTCCCACTATTTGTCCTTATCTCCCATTATCTCACCATAACTCCCATTATCTAGACTTATCTCTGCTTATCTCCCATTATTTCTCCTTATCGCCCATTATACTTATTTCCCATTGCCTCACCTTATATCCCATTATCAAGGTTTATCTCGACTTATCTCCCATTATTTCCCCTTATCTCCCATTATCTCACCTTATCTCCCATTATTTAGGCTTATATCGAATTATATATATGTATAAATTTATAAAAAACACGTAAATCAGATAAATGGTTCTCGAGTGATAAGCGCACTAACGGACAGACATTTTATATATATTATATTCTTTGCTACATGATATTGTTCCATATTTAATGCTTTAGGTAGTGTATTGCAAGAGAACGCGCTAGCGGCAAACTTTTCTCCGACTTGATTCACTATTATCGTCACTGCTTATTCCTTATGTCACCTAATTCTAATATATCCTATAACCTGGCCAGAGAACATACGTATGTTTAAAAAAAAGCACGTAAATCGGATAAGTGGTTCTCCAGTGATAAGCGCACAAACGGACCGACAGAGAGATGTTGCATTTTATATATATTATAGATATCCTTTGCTACATGATATTGTTCCATATTTAGTGGTTTAGGCAGTGTATTGCAAGAGAACGCGCTAGCGGCAAACTTTTTTCCGATTTCATTAACTATTATCGTCACTGCTTATTCCTTATGCTACCTATAGTAATAAAGTATAGCCTATAATCTGGCCGGAGAACATATGCATGTTTTTTAAAAAAAAGTACGAAAATCGGATAAGTGGTTCTCCAGTGATAAGCGCACTAACGAACTGACAGACAGGCAGAGATACGTTGCATTTTATATATATAATAGATGTAATAAAATATATATCTATAACCTGGTCAGAGAACATATGTATGAATTTAAAAAATCACGTAAATCGGATAAGTGGTGCTCAAGGGATAAGCGCACTAACGGACAGACAGACAGAGAGAGACATGTTGCATTTTATATATATTATAGATATAGATTATTATTATTATTATTATTACAAAAAAGTTCTTCTTTCTCACATTTGGTCAATGTGGTTCCATGTTTGGCTGACGGGCGCAAACCAAGTCAGCACAAACGCATTACCATTGTGTATTAAGGAATGACCTGACAATGTTACATGTTTTCAAAATCACTGACTTCTGAATGTTTTTGTGTATGTTTGTGTCGAGTCCTAATTGTACTAAATGTGGTGTGAATGTTATTGGTGTAAGGCCTGTGGCTGATATAATGAGGGGGACAATGATGACTTTTTCTTGTTTCCATAGCCTTTTTATTTCCGTTGCAAGGTCTGTGTATTTGGAAATTTTTTCTGTGTATTTCGTTTGGATGTTCGTGTCGTTGGGGACAGCTATGTCAATTAGATAGGTGACTTTTCCTTTTTTGCACTGAAAAGTAATATCGGGTCTATTGGCGGAGACTGTTTTATCTGTCTGATGTCCCAGTAGAGCTTGTAATCTTTATTTTCAAGTATGGATGTTGGTGTGTATTTGTAGTATGGATCTGTGTTTTCTATGAGTTTGTATGTTGTGGCTAGTGCTTTGTGAACCACTTTGGCAGCTGAATCATGCCTGGCTGTGTACTCTGTTCCGGCCAATATTTTACATTCGCTCGTTATGTGTTCGATCGTTTCTTTCTGCTGGTGGCATTTCCTACATCTGTCCTCTGCAATAGTCGGGTCTTTGATGATATGCTTTTGGTAGTTTCTGGTTAATATGACTTTATCCTGGATGGCAAGTAAGAAGCCTTCTGTTTCAGGGAATAGCTGCCCATCCTGTAACCAGGTGTATGATTGTTTTTTATTTATGTGGTCTTGTTCTATGTGGTATCTGTGTTTTCCCTGGAGTGTTTTCTCTGACCACGTTTTCATCTTTTCCTGTTGTAATTGGGTGTGACTGTGTGTGTCTGCTGAGTGGTCTGCCCGGGATAAGTCGAGAGGTGTGACGGTTTCTGTCTCATGGTGGCACTTCCATTGGCCTTTGTTGATGTGGAGCACTTTGCATTTACTTATACCAAATTCCATATTGACATCTAAGGTGAATATTTCTGTGATTTTGAGGAGTTCTTTCAGGTGTGTTTGTGTGGCAGCGTAGAGTTTTATGTCGTCCATATATAGGAGGTGGTTTATTTTATGTTAATTCAATTTTTGGTGTCTGATATTGAAGTCATGCTCTGTTCTGTTTAGTATATTTGACAGTGGATTGAGGCAGAGGCAAAACCATAGAGCGCTGAGCGAGTCTCCCTGAAATATACCCCGTCTGATGTACAGCTCTTCTGTTTGGATGCGTTCGGTTTGTGTTTCTAGGCGTATTTTGGTTTTCCATGTTTTCATAATTTGCGCGAGAAACTGCCTGAGGTGTTGGTTGATTTTATAGATTTCTAGGGCTCTAATTAACCAGCTGTGGGGTATGGAATCGAAGGCTTTTTATAGTCTATGTAACCGATGTGAAGGTTTCTGTGTTCTTTTCTGGTTTGTCCCATAATCACGCTATCTATAATCAGCTGCTCTTTGCATCCTCGACTATTTTTCCTGCATCCCTTCTGCTCTTCTGTGAGAATATTGTTGTCTGTCTGTTAGGTGTTGTTCTATTTTCTCCGAAATTGTGGCTGTGATGATGTTGTATAGGGTTGGAAGACAGGTGATAGGTCGATAGTTTGACGGGTTTGTGGTGTCTGAGCTTTTGGGTTTAACGTATGTTATTCCTTGTGTAAGGAAAGTGGGAAATGTGTGTGGTTGTAGAATGGCTTTGTTGATTTGGTGTGCAAGTGCTTCGTGTATGGTGGTAAACTGTTTGTACCAGAACTTTTGTATATTGTCTATTCCAGGACATTTCCAGTTGTGTGTGTGTTTGATAGTTTCTGTAATTTCTTGTGTATTTAATGTGGGATTCTCTTGTTCTGTCACATGTTTATGTTTGTCTTCTTCGACTTTGATCCAGGGGGTGTTATTATTGTGTAGTTTGGGTTCTGACCAGATACTTTTCCAATAATCTGTGAGTTCTTGCTTGTTTGGTGGTTCAGTCACTGCTATCTGTCTGTTGTACATAGTTTTCCGGTAGAACTGTTTTTCGCTTCTTCGGAAGAGGTTGTTGGTGTCTTTCCTCTCATTTGATTCTTTGTATCTACGGAGTCTTGCGGCATATACAGATAGTTTTTGTTTCAAGGTATCGAGGATTTCTGGCAGTGTTCTGCTGGGAGACTTAGATTTGATCTTGTTTGCCCCCTGTGTGACACGTTTGGACGCGTTCCCACTTATAAACTGGGTAAGATGTCCTAGATCTCTCCTGATGTTGTTGATTTTGTTTTCTATTCTAATTTTCCATTTGAATTTTGGTTTTGTCCTGTTGGGGTTTCCTTGTCGTTGAGGGAGTTTTTGATTATTTTGTGTTAGAGTGGTGATTGCTGCTGCGTATATTATTGTCTGAATGTCTTCGATTGTGCTTAAGTCTGTTATATACTGAGGTATTATGTGCTTGTTTAGTGTGTTGAGGATTGGTTGCGTGCTCTGTTTGAAGATTAAACGAGGGATGGGATTTCTTGTTGTGGGGTCGGTGCCTGACCATCGAGCTAGATGTGACTCCATTTTTGCTTTAAGTATTTGTATGAGAAGTGATTCGGGGTGATGTTGTGTGGATGTTGTTGAGGGTGGCGAGGGAGTCATGTTGTTTTCTGTGATATGGTGTTGCGCGGTACTCGCAATATTATTTTGCGTTATGCTCCTCCTGGGTGGTGGGTCTTGTTGTGTTCGACTGGGTGGTTGTGTGTGTGAGGCTGGTTCGGAATCTGCTTTATTGTTTCTATTGTTTGGTTGGTCTGTGTTCAGTTCAACAGCCACTGTGTTCTTGATTGTTTGCAATTCGAGAGGTGTGAGACGATTGTTCTTGGTAATAACTCTTTTTTTGATCTATTACTCTCTGTTCTGAAACAAGTAATTGCAGATGTGGATATTCGGTCAAGAAAAGTCTGTGCAGTTCCGGTCTGTAGCCCGATGTTATTGTTTCGAGTTTGGTGGCAGTGTAGTAACAGCGCATCACCGTCCTATTCATCTCATCCGTCCACTTTAACCGCTGTCTTGGTTTGCCAGCCTTGGTAGTTGCGTGTTGTTCTTGCAAAATATACGGGCCCCGGCCTGGCTTTGGTGGTTGTGTTTGTCCCGTATCTACGTCGGTTGCGCTTGGGATTGGTGTTGGTGGGTCCAAGCGGCAAGTGATTCTCTTCTCAGTGATTTCTTTGTCAGGTTTTGTGTTTTCATTACAGCAACGCATGGCGTGTTCGTTGATTCCTGTGGTGCAACTCATGCGCTGCTGTGATTTTCCCGCCTTGGTGGGTGTCGGCTTAGTCGCCGACACAACACTTTTGGCAGGTCCATTTTCAGTTGCCTGGTCTTCATCGTTTTGGTCGAGCTGCCATATCCCACGACGTCCTCGACCGTTACGTCGCTCGCCCGATGCTTCTTTTATTGGTCTGCTGTTCTCTGGAATGTTTTCAATGTTTTTGTGGTGTCAGAAGCTCAAAGTGCTTATTATTGTTGGTCTGTCCATAAAAGTTATTTTTGTATGTCTTGTTCTTCGTTGTTTTGAGAAGATATGAAAGTTGCTATTTTGTGTTTCCGAGAGGGCAAGTATCTCTAGGCTCGTTCCATAGGTGCCATTTTTCCTCATTTAATTATAATAGTTATTGAAGTCTTTTATATCGTCGACTTCAATTAATGAAAATGTGTGAAGTTCCGACCAGTTTGGTTGTAAATATCTTAGCGCAACTTCTCGGAGTTTCTCATGATGGTTTTGGTGGCCATATAAGTGTAAGCTAACTGCACGGAAAAGGCAATTTCCATCACCTACAATGTCGGATCTGGTAAAACTATCGGGAGTAGTTTCGACTGAGGCGGTTGTTTGGTTCGTCTGTAGTTGTTGTTGTTGTGGTGTTGCTGTAGCTGTTTGTACGACAGGGGTCCGCCTCCGCAACACCCTTCCATTTTCATTATTATAATTATTATTATTTAACATAGTATTCCCACGAGTATCCTAGGAAAGAAGGGTCGACTGCGGCAGAGCCTGGATGCCACAGCAAGGCTACTTACTCCCGGAGGGCGCCCGGTATCCGGGGGAACCGTTCGCGACTCATAAACGCTGAGCCATTCATCTTCTCGGCACGGTAAACACCTTAAGATTGCGTTTTTATTACACATAATCTGGACAACACAAGACAGCACAACATGACTCAGGTACCTCGGGATCGTCAATGCCCGTACTAGGAGAATCCTGGGATTCCCCTAGCCTCTGAAGGGGCTTATTATTATTATTTAACATATTATTATTATTATTATATAACATGGCCAAATAATATATGTATGAATTTAAAAAAAGACAGGTAAATCGGATAAATGGTTCTCGCGTGATAAACGCCCTAATGGACAGACAGGCAGACAGAGAGACATTGCATTTTATATATATTATAGATTATAGATATTCTCTGCTACATAATATTGTTCCATATTTAATGGTTTAGGCTGTGTATTGCGAACGAACGCGCTAGCGGCAAACTTTTTTCCGACTTCATTCACTATTTTACGTCACTGCTCATTCCTTATGCTACCTATCGTAATAAAATATAGCCTATAACCTGGCTAGAGAAACATATGTATGTTTAAAAAAAAAAAGTACATAAATCGGATAAGTGGTTCTCCAGTGATAAGCGCACTAACGGACAGACAGACAGACAGACAGACAGAGAGACGTTGCATTTTATATATATTATAGATATATTTGGGTTTGACTGTACATATACACAAGTAATATATAACAATTATACAACTAAGTGTTGTGTTCCCATTCGCCTTCTCAAAACCTCTCTATCGTCTGCCATCTCTTCGTCCATTCCTCGTGCTTGTCTCATATCTTCATTCCAGGATTTACGTGGTCGTCCTTTTTTATTTCTTCCCGGTGGTTTCCATGTCAAGAGCCTCTTAGGCCATCTTGTCTCGTTCATTCTGAGTAGGTGTCCAAACCATTTTAATCCTCTATTTTCTGTTCTTTGGATAATTGTTTCTGTTGCTGCTGTTCTGTTGCTTATTTCTTGGTTTGTTATGTGTTGGAATTTGGACACTCCGGCGCTTCTTCTCAGGTAATTCAGCTCTATCGTCGTTATTTTTCTTTTATCTTTTTCTTTCATTACTCATAGATCACTACCATAACCTAAAACCGATTCTACCATTGTTCTTCCAATTCTCTTTTTGTTTTATGTAGTTATGTTTTGATCCCACCATATTGAGTTAAGAGCTCCTATGATCCTCCTGGCTTTTTGTATTTTATTATGTTTTTCCTTTTTACCTATACATTTTTGTTGTCAATCA
Source organism: Pachyrhynchus sulphureomaculatus (assembly GCA_019049505.1). Taxonomy (NCBI): domain Eukaryota; kingdom Metazoa; phylum Arthropoda; class Insecta; order Coleoptera; family Curculionidae; genus Pachyrhynchus; species Pachyrhynchus sulphureomaculatus. The sequence goes on from CM032451.1 coordinate 95,740,504, forward strand.
GTACTCCTAGATATTTAAATTCCTTGACTTGTTTGACATGTGTATCGTTGTTAATTAAGACATCAAATTCTATTTCCGAGTTCATAACCATATACTCCGTCTTTTCAAGGCTCACCTCTAGTCCCCATTCCTTGTAGTCTGTGTATAATCTCTTCAATACATATTCCATATCGAATGCATCTTGTGTTATTATTACTTGGTCGTCTGCAAAGTTTAACGATAATAGATGTTTATCACTAATGGGGATGCCCATGCTTTGGCAAGTGCCGTTCCATTTCTTTAGAGCGTTGTCTACAAATATATTAAATAAGATTGGTGAAAGGCAACACCCTTGCCTTAGACCTTTTGTAATGTGAATAGCTTTCGAGAGATAGCGTCCTTGTTTCACATATCATATGTTTTCATTATATCTTATATATTGTTATCATCCCTTTTTTTTCCCTACTGTTCTCAAGACATGCCAAAGTTTATTTCTCGGTACACTATCGTATGCCTTCTTAAGATCTATAAAGGTCATATGTATTTCATCATCTTTTTGGATCTTCTTTTCTATCAATTGTAAAGTAAACAAGTTGTCTATAGTCGACCGGCCCGGAGTAAATCCGCTTTGGTTTTCGGATATCTTTCCTTTAATTGTTTCTCTTATTCTATTCTGCAATATTTTACCGTACAGTTCATAGTGCTTGTAACGCATATACCTCTATAATTATTAGGGTCTTTTCTATTTCCTTTCTTATAGAATGATGAAATGTAACTTTTTTTCCATTCGGTAGGTGTTCTTCCTTGTGATATATAATTATTAATTAAGCCAGTTATTATTCTCCACATGGTTATACCTCCATTTTTAATCATTTCTGCAGAGATATCACCTGGTCTGGCCGCTCTTCCATTCTTCATCGTTTTTAGATTTGCTTGTACTTCCTCCATGGTTATTTCGTCCCAGTCCTTTCCCTCTGTGTCTTCTGATTCATTGTCCTCTATACTAAGGAATTCTTGTCTGTTTTCAGTTAGTAATATTTCATAATCATTTTTCCATTCTTCCGGGGGTATTAAATTTACGGCCCTCTATTTGTTGTTCGTTTTCATATTTTTGATGGTTTGCCACACTTCTGTCGATTGTGCTCCTCCAATATACGTGTTAATCTGTACACATTTTCGTTCCCAGTATTCATTTTTTTCTTTTTTACCTCTTATGTACCTCTCTATTTTTTTCTTTGTATTCTACCCGGGTACTTTCTGACTTCTATGTTAAATATTTTTGGTGTAATCTATTTTTTTTTTCCTCTATTAGTTCTTTTAATTCTAATAAATTGTCAGTAATAATAAAATAATTGAGTTTTTGAAAAAAATTAATAGAGAATTTAAATTTAGCGAGTTAAATAATATTATATTAAGTTATTATAGAAAAAAAATATTTATTTGTAACAAAAGTTAATAAATTTTTAGCATAAATGGATTAGAAATTCGACTTTAACGTGTCAAAAAACATATGAATTCATGCATCACAGCTAGGTAATAATACGAATAGGAAAAATCAATTTGTTTATAACTTAAGCTTTGCATTATAAATAGTTCTGCTGATAAAAGCAGGGACTGGACTTTATGGCACATATTCGGGATTTTACCTCGTAATATAGTATTCGAACACTGGTTTATTTATCTGCCGCTCTTGAAAGAGTTCAGGTGGGTCCAAAAACTCTACAGGTTCAAAAATTCATAGAAATTCAAAGAACCAGAATCTATGGCAAATAATATATCTCGAATATCTGCCACTCAGCGGTGAGTTCATTTTTTGAGCCCATTTTTTTCAAGAAAAAAAAAGTTTACTCCCGCAGGAACCGCTCTCCGTGGCAGATATTAAGGCTATAGTATTCTCATAATATATGAAACTGCCACTCTGCGAGGAGTTAGTTCACTTACCCTCAATTTTTTGCAACTTGCCCCCTCCACAACCATGGCAGGAACCGTAATTTGGAACTATAACTTGTATTTTTTTGGTTCAGTTTGTTACATTTAATAAGTGATATATTTATCTGCCGCTCTTCTATAAGTCCGAAATCTTAGTTATGAGCTCCCGGACTATATATGATTCAAAATTTGAAAGAACGCCCGCGTCCGCTCGAGTTGTCTTTTTCAAGCTACGTTGCCACAGCGAAAATTTACTTCATAAAATTCAATAAACAGTAATATTTAACTGATATTTTTGCAACAACTAGGTGGTAAACTGCCTTCATATTTTAACAAACGATAGCAAAGTAATTTTTTTATGTATATATAATTTTTTTGTGACTTTTTTAGTTTTTAATACACATACGACAACAAAAATTGTAAAAAACGCATGCTTTTGATCGAAGAAAAAGTATGGATTCCTATCTTATACGTGATAAACATCTGAAACTTTTACAATTAATTATGGCAAAACGGCGTGGTAAACGATCTTTATATTGAAGCAGTGAATTTATGATGCTAAAATCTATTATTTCTGAAATTTTCAAGCAAAACTACTTTTAACAGTTACTCGTAAAATGATGCTATGAGAGACGGTTGATAATTAACGACAAAAATGACTGTGAACGAAAGAAGGGTTATTCAGTGACAATAAAATCTGCACTACTTTTCAACATAGTCTCCATCAACATTTAGGCACTTTTTTTTATCATTCTGTGAGCTTCCGAATTCCTGTAGTGTACAATTGGTTACTTTGCTGTGTGAGCCAGTCGCGTACAGGTTTTGTGACCGCTTCGTTGTCTTCAAACTTTGCACCTCGTAAAAACACTTTCAGAAGGCCGAACAGATTAAAATTGGACGGTGCGAGGTCTAGACTTAAAGCTGGATGTGATGACACCTTTCAACCCAACTTTTCGATCGTCTCTCGCTCTTTTTGAGAGAGAAACTCTGGCATTTTCTTCTTATTGAGGATTTTACTTTCTATTGAAGCAAATTTGAATAGTACTTACTGTTCACAGTGTGTTGATATTCTAAATAATAATAATAAATTGAGCCTTAAGAGCTCCAGAATATCGTTATCGTTGCATTGAAGACGAAAGAAATTTTCCAAATTATTAAGAACGTTTCTTCTTAGGACAACAATGCTTTTATTGCATTAATTGAAAGACATTTGAGTACAGTAAATGGACAGCCATTTACTTCTTCTGTTGATGCCAAAAGTGTCTTGAGAAAACTTTTTTATAAACTCCGCACAAAGTTTCAAGAATGCAATAGGACCTACGAGAGATTTTTCATAACAAATGAATCTTGCTTGGAAATGGATGTTTATTTAGGCGACAAGCCGGACAAAGACATCTCGCCGAAATTATCTGCAAGTGCAGGTGTCGCAGGGCGTCCATCTTCCAGTTTTAAAGATTGTAGTGAGCGAACAAAAAGAAGGAAAACGCAAACCATGCGAGACCAGCACAACATAGACGAACTGGCCTACGATTTACAAATGATTTTCCGAAATTCTGGAAACGTGGATGCAGCAAAGATAGTGAAGGAGATCGCGGGAGGTAGCCGAAGCACATATACGAAATATAAAGAATCGTTGATTGCTGCTCGCGAAAAGCAGATGATGAGAGGAGAGGAGTTATCACTCATCGTAGAAACTAAATTATCGATAAACATGTATCATAATATTAGAGCTAATAGTATTCGACACAACTGTAAATTGTATCCGTCTTACAAAAATGTTGTACAAGTTAAACAAGAATGTTACCCCTGCGCTATGCATATGAAAATAACCGAAAGCAGTGCTGAAGTGAAACTTCAAGCATTGTTGGCTTACACTTTCGAAAGAATATTACGGGTACAGAAAGATGTTGTACGTAGCCTTGTTAATGATGTTTATAATGTTAATTTAATATGTATGTGGGGGTGCAACGGAACCTCTGACCAAAGTAGTATCAAGCAAAAATTCGACGTTAATGCTGATGTCAATAAAACAGACACAAATATATTTTTCATTTCGCTTGTTCCTCTTCAGATTATATCTCTTGAGAAGTCGATGAATAAAAAAATCATACGTCCATCATCTCCTCGATTTTGTCGACCAATCAAAATCGAATTTTTGTATGAAACTGCTGAATCTACGTGGCTCTTAGTAGATGACATTAAAACATAATAACGCAATTTAACACCATTTGCAACAATTGTAGACGGAAAAGAAGTAACCGTACCGTACACATTATCGCTAACAATGATCGACGGAAAAGTTTGCAATTCACTGACCGACAAAATTTCAAGTCAAAGATGCTATTTTTGCCATTGCACATCAAAACAATTTAACAACATTGATGGCATGTTAAAAAACCAATAAACGAAGATCATTTGCAGTTTGGAATTTCCAGTTTACATGCCTGGATTCGTTTTTTTTGAGTGCCTTTTACACATTTCCTATAAATTAAATGTGAAAAAATGGCAGAACCGCGGCGAAGATAAACAAAAAATCGAAACTCGAAGAAATAACATTCAAAAAGGTTTTCGTCAACAATTGGGTCTCTTGGTAAATCAGCCGAAACAGGAATACGGAAGTAGAAATGACGGAAATACTGCGCGTCGTTTCTTCAAAAATTCGACAATTACTGCAACAATAACTGGACTAAACGAGACGTTAATTAAAAGATTTTACGTTGTATTCTAGTTATTATTGCGGCTTCGATATTGATGTTTCGAGGTACGAGGAATACTGCCTAGAAACAGCTCGTTTATATGTAAGTTTATATCCCTGGTTTTACATGCCAACTACAGTTCACAAGATTTTGATTCACAGCGGACGCATTATTCAAGCTTCGATTTTACCAATCGGACAAATTTCTGAAGAGGCTCAAGAATCTTATAACAAATTTATAAAAAAAATGTCGGCAGGACGTTGAGCGAAAATATAATCGTGTTAAAAATATGGAAGATGCATTTCAGAGGGTTTTGGAATCATCAGATCCGCTAATATCAAGCCCGCGGAAATTATCAGAAAAAAAATTGAAAACGTTGGACTCTGAAGCTGTACAACTGCTAAAAGCTCCCAGTTCTAAGATTTAGAGCTGTGATGATGAATCAACACATCTATCAGATGAAGAATATTGATGCATTTTCTTGTAATAACCATTTTTACATGTGTCATTATATATTAATAACAAATAGTTTCACTTTAAAACGTTAACTTATTTTTTTTCAACCCGCCACACAGTGTCTCGACTAGTACAAGCTAGCGGGACAATATTATTTCTTCACTTATTTCAATTGTTTATGTATATTCCAGGTATCTTAAGCTATTTTAAGAAAAAAAAAGTTGAAAAATGTGTACTGTATGTGTATTAATCGAAATATGTAGCTGCAAGACGGAAGTGGTTTACTAATGTGTCTCATTTGTTCACTATTGTCGCTAACTGTTCTTTAATTGTGTGTGAAAAGCACAATCATGTTTGTTTACAAAGAAATTTCTAGGAAAAAAATAAAAATCATAATGATAGTACCCACATTTATTAATTTACAAAATATTATTTCTTTTAAAATAAATTAGTACAATAACAGTATCTATATATCAATTATTTACAATAACAAGGTGTATAAGTAAAAGAAATATAATATTAAATAACTTATATACTATGGCATGAATTATAAGCAACTACAACACACAATGAAATAAGAATAATAATTACAATAAAAAATACTTAAACCTACTAATCACCATCAGATGAGTCGTCATCACCGCTCTCCCATTCAGTAGAATATTCAGAGAGTAAATAATCCTCCTCATTTAATTCGTGATGATGATTTACTGATGGTGTTTCGGATGGCAATGAAGGTGGGATAATCAACTGCAGAACCTCCGATGGCAAAGAAGTAAATTTTCTTCGCGGTAATTCTCTATACGAGTTGATAACAGGATTAGACGTAATTAAAAGCATTCTCAAAAGATCTGTATTTGTGGCAATACGTGACCGCTTCCTGGTGTGCCGTTCACGGAATCTACGACAGTCTTTATTTCTTGCCTCTTGGGCTTCTTCGGAGAGTTGTCCAATGGGAAGAAGAAAAGACTTTATAACTTCCGCGCTGTGTAAAAGAATTTTATGCACAGTAACGGGCATGGAATACCACAAATACAGATCAAGGTATAATTTTCTAGTATCAACACAAAACTTTTCGAATTCTATATAATTTATGTCATATCCCGATTACAAAGTTCTTAAAATTACATAAAATCTACGAATAAGGTTTACGTCTAATCCTGTAATTTCGCTGCTCAATTCAGCTTTGGAAAAAAATCTACGTGCTGTGTTTCCATCGTTTGTGTTCCCATACCCAGGTTTTGGTTTATCTACAATGAGACCCATACGATCTTTAAACACTTTTTGTATCTCTTGTGAGCGTTGCTTCACAATAGCTTTGTCGTTATCTCCCCCTGATTTGCCACTTTTTTATTTCTAAACGATAGCTGATGTGAAGCAAACATTCAAACGTACGGATCCATGCAAGTAAAGTAGATAAACCAAATGCAAGGCGTTCTTCGTTGCTGGGATATTTCTTTGACTCCTCGTTCATAGTAGACGGGGTGGCACCGCAAATATAACACTTTTGTGTTGAACTTGTGTCTGTTAAGGCATTGCACACTTTGCCATCAGTCATTGTCAACAACAAATCGTGTTTAACAGAGATTTGAGATCCAGCAACGTTACATAATGTTGGAAGAAGCTGACTTACTTCATCTAAAATTTTAGAAGTTTCTTCTATCGTAAACTCTTTTGTCTCCTTGGCAAAAATAATCTTAATAGGACGGCAATATAAAGTAGAGGAAGGTCTTGGATTTTGCCAGATCACAGTTTCGCCATCAAGCAGTCTCAAAGGGGCAAATGAGTTTACGAACAAAAATTCGTCTGTAGCGTTAGTGTTCTCAAATTTCTGCTTATACGTGCTATGCCCCGAACTCCCATCACAGCCCCATTTGCTTACCAACGTATAATATGAACGAGGTAACACACTTCTAATGACTTCCGTCTGAGCTTTAACTAATCGTTCAGCCGTTTTATCCAAAATCGCGTGAAGTTTAATTTCAGCTCGAGATTCAGTCACAGAAATATATTCGTCAGAAGGACAACAAGAAGCTTTGGACTTACCTAAACTATGAAACGATGGATACACTTGATGTCCCGCTTTCATTGACCATTTTCTTGTTTGTTTATATGAGTGAGAAGTCGATTTCGAGTCCACATAATAAGCTAAAGCTTCGTCTGGTGTTAACTGCCGACTTTGTTCAGAACACTTATTTTTTTCTCTAGTTTCACTGACCGCGACGTTATGGATCTGTTTAGCAACACTTCGATGCCCTTATTTCCGAGTAGCTAACTCAGCTGCTGTAATAAGCTCACTTGCACTTCGCGATTCCAAAAGATCTTCTACTCTCCGTCCTTCTTTCGTTGATGAGTCTTCAAATGAATTTCTGTGTCGCCCTACGGAAAGAGCCGCTGATGATGTTGAAGTGCACGGCTGGTTAACACACATCTTTATTTCGATTCCGGATCCCTCTAACCAATCTTTATGTTTGATTAGAAACATTTCTTTGTTACACTTTAAAGAAGTCCACTTTTGATTGAATTTTGCTGAAAGGCTTGATATTTTCATTTTGAGTCGTTTTAGAGAATCGTCAGAAACATCAGACATATTGAATTTTTCACTTATATAATAAAAAATGCCCCTGTTTCGTTCAGTTTTGTCATGTTTTAGCCATTCTTCAAAAAACTCCATTTTCGTCATAGTCACGACTCGTTCTGAAAAAAATAAAATAATTTTACTTTCGAGCCTTTTCGGGGTCTATAATATATATGAATCTGTGCCTGAATGTTGTAGGTATTACATATAGAAAAATCTAGGTGGATATATGTGGATAAAAAAAGTTGCTACTTTTAAAGTTTACAATTAATGTAAAATTTGCTGGATTTATCTATACATTTACAAATTGATATTACACCAAAAGTATACATATTTTTTATAAAAAAATATAAGTCAAAATAGAGTACATACCTTCAACAGAATATTCCATCACAAAAAACTCGTTTCACTTTGCTATCAATTTTAAAATATGTTATCACAAGTGTGCATAAAATGCAACTGATTCGCAAATGAAAATGACCTCTCTTATAAGGGTTACTTTGACCCCCTGATAAGATACCTTTATGAGGTAATAAACCAATTAATTCTTGGAATTCGTTAAATGGGGGGGGGGGTTGTTTACAAGTCATTATCAGTGGTTCCTGGAAATTACGTCATGAATATTGTCCCGCTAGCATGTTCTTGCCGAATCACTGTGCCTCATATTGGAACCTCCATTTTGTTTTTCACATTTTTAATTTCAGATTCTTATCAGCGACATCAAAAAGCCCTATAGTCGAAATTTCAGGAAAATATGACAAAAATTATCATTTTTGTCCGCATATTAGATTTGCCATTTTGTTTTTCACCCTTTTAATTTCAAATTCTTCATCAGCAACTTGGAAAAGCCCTATATTTCATGAAAAAATGAAAATTTTTAAAAATTTTGTCCGTTTTCTATGTCAGGTTCTTAATCAGCGACCTCAAAAAACCAGATATACAAATTTTCATATAATTCGGATAACACCTTCATATTTTGGTCACCATTTCGGATTTTAGTCCCAATGTGCGACTCCAAGATCACACTGGAGTGTAAAAGTGACCAGTTAGAACTATTTTTTAGAAACAACAGGGTTGAACTATCGTGGGTTCCAGAATATTCAGGGATAAAAGATAATGAAAAAGCGGATGAATTAGCAAAATTCGGATACAAAATACAGGGCTCAAGAACCAGCATTTGGTATACTAAAATAGGTGGCAAAAACAACAATCCACAGATAGTCACATCAGTAACATATAGATGGTTGGCTCTCAACATCTAGCTCATCACATTCGAGGGACACTGCCCCTCAAAGAAACTGACAACGGATGTCCCTTGTTTTACAAGCGTGCAGAGCAAACTAGTATTGGGACTGATCACCAGCCACTGTCACCTGTGGAAACATTTACCGAAAATGGGTATCCACAATGGTTCCAAGACATGCAGACTATGTGATGAAGAGGAAGAAACCTCCATACACATCTTTTATGAATGCAGCTTTACATCGGAACAAACATAAACTGTTCGGAGATCTACATATTAGCGATAAATTATTAAATGAAGGGCCTAGAAGAAAGCTAACAAATCGGATGCTGCTCCTATAACCACCAGAGAGGAGCACAATAAGCCAAGAGGCCGCGGTGCACATCACATAATTTAATATTACGTACGTACCTTATAACTCCGAAAGTAATATTTCTTTGGATCATATCCTGTAAAAACAACTTCTCGAATTACTTTTTTGTTCATGTTGACGCCCAGAAAATCTATAGGGCTTTTTCTTAATTCACTGTCGTCACCATCAACTAAAATATTGATAAAAATATAAGTATGCTGTAAAATTACAATTGGTTTTTAAAAAAATACGTACTTATAACCAAGGTAGCTTTAACAGTTTCCAATAATAAAAATATATCCGACTGAAATCTGGGCTCCGTATGTTTGAGCATTAAATTTCCAGCTAAGGTGCCAATCTGAAAGAGAAACAATACCTTTGACAAATGTTTATATTTTTGTATACCATTGTTTAAATAAAATTAAGTCAATTTAAAGATTTTTTATACGAGAGTTGTATAATAAGTACCTGGCCTCGGCTAAAGGTGGCGGTACTACTAGTTTAAAAATTATATTTTTCGTAAATATAACCTTTCACAAGAATCCTGGCAAATTTTCAAGTAGTTGCGTGATTTAGTTTGTGACAGGCGGCCATTTAAATAGAATAATTTTTGTGATTTTAGAACAATGGAAAAATTTGAATATCGAGCAGGAATAAAATATTTGTTTTTGAAAACGAAAACGATTGATGAGATAAAAGCGGAACTCAGCGAAGTTTATAGGGACTCTGCACCTTCGTTATCGACTATAAAATATTGGACAGCTGAATTTAGTATAGAATAGAGTCAACGATAGAGTAAAGCTCATTATCTCATTTGTTTCGGGAATGACGAAAAAATGTTAAATACAATAGTTTTAGGGAATGTTAAGGTGCACAGTGTGGCCGATATAACATACGAGGCTGGTTTGAAAAGTCCGTGCAAAAATAAAAATTACTTATGTGTTTGGGGTAAACCTTTTTTTTTTTTTCGACATAGTCTCCTTTTAGGCTGATACACTTCGTCCAACGATGTTCTAGTTTGTTGATCCCTTCCGAATAATAGGATTTGTCTGCAATCACCTGCTCGTTTGAATAAAATCTTTGTCCCGCCAGCCATTTCTTCAAACTGGGGAACAAATAGTAGTCCGAGGGAGCCAAGTCTGGAGAATAGGGGGGATGTGAAACGAGTTGGAATCCTATTTCCATTAATTTTGCGACCACAACTGCTGAGGTGTTTTTTTTTTTTTTATGGGTCTAGCACACGTGCTACAGGGAAATCCCTAAAGCGCTACAGGAGCGACACGTGTGCGGAGAAAGCGATTCACGTTGTTCTTGAATCGCTGTAGATTGTACTCGATGGGAAACACAGTCCTGGGCAAACCAAACTATTCCAAAAGTATGATGTTCTCCATATAAAAGACTGCTTGAAAAGCGTTGTGCAAGGAGTAACAAGCTAAACCTCATACGAATGTGAAGCATTAGCGCGACGTGTACTCCTAACATGCACCGCTCTGGGAGGAATTAAGCGGGCCACATCCTTCGAACACTTTCCATGAAAGTACTTGTAGAATAGGCTCAAGTCGCCAACCGTTCTTCGATGTTCCAGCGAATCAAGGCCGTCCGTCAGTTCCGCGTGTCCAATCAGACGAACAGCTCTTCTCTGGATAGAATCCAACAAATGCAGTGTATGTTTAGGAGCGGAGCTCCAAACATGGGAGCAGTATTCCATAGTTGGTCGAATTTGAGCTTTGTAAAGAATTAACAGTTGTTGTGGAGTGTAAAGCTTTCTGGTTCGAAACAATATTCCCAACTTTTGAGAAGCTCTCCTTGCTATGCCTGCAACATGTTCATGCCAGGACATATTTGCTCCCAAATTAACGCCTAACAGATTGAGTGACGATGTTAGGGGGATGGAGTGCCCCGACATAACTATGTCGGGTTCTGCAACGTTAACTTTTTTAGAAAAAACTGCCGCCTGGGTTTTTGTAGCGTTAAATTCCACTTGGTTACTGTCACCCCAAGATAGAATTTCTTCCAGGTCTTTGTTAAGTTGAATGACTTCCTGCTGTCTGCGGATATTCGTCTGAGTAGTCGATGTCCGAGCATTCAAAGTGAATGAAGAGATAAGTGTACTGTCATCTGCAAAGCTGTAGATTGGATTCTCGGTCTTTTCCAGCAGATCGTTAATATAAATAAGGAAGAGAGTAGGAGATAGTATGGAACCTTGGGGCACACCGGCGTTGATAGTGAAGGTGTTAGAAAGAAATCCGTCGACTGCCACTCGTAAAGAACGCTCTCTGAGGAAACATGAGAGCCACAAACAGAACTTTTCAGACATACCATAAGAACGTAACTTAGCCAACAGCCCATCGTGCCAAACACGGTCAAATGTCTTGGATATGTCAAGAGCAACCGCTCGAGATTCTCCAAAATGTTCAATTGCGTTGTTCCAAACATGTGTTACATAAGTCAGAAGATCTCCTGTTGATCTATTTTTACGAAAGCCATATTGGTGATCACTAATAATGTTGAATCCTTCAAGATATTTTAGAAGATGCTGATTGATAGCCTTTTCCATGACTTTCGATATTATTGAGAGTAGTGCGGTTGGTCGGTAGTTATTTGGCAAGGTCTTCTTGCCTTTTTTAGGTATCGGCTGAACTGTGGCACATTTCCAGCAGGAAGGAAATATTCCCTTTCTGTAGGATAGGTTGAAAAGTCTACAGAAAACTGGTGTTAGTTCCCTTGCACAGTTCTTGAGAACTATGGCAGGTATTCCGTCAGCGCCAGAAGCCTTTTTGGTGTCTAGCTTCATCAAAATACGTTTTATGATACGCTGTCTGAAGACAATATCGGGCATCCTTGACTGCACTATGGGAATAGTAGGTGTGTGCTGGTGCGTTGTCGTGATGGAAAAGGACTTTCTTGTGGGCCAATCGCGGGCGTTTTTCTTGCAGCTCGGTTTTCAAACGGTCCAATAACGATGAATAATATTCACCTGTAATAGTTTAACCTTTTTCCAGATAGTCGATGAGGATTATCCCTTGCGAATCCCAAAAGACAGTCGCCATAACCTTTCCGGCCGAAGGAACGGTCTTCGCCTTTTTTGGTGCAGATTCCCCCTTGGTAACCCATTGTTTAGGTTGTTGTTTGGTCTCAGGAGTATAGTAATGTATCCATGTTTCATCCACAGTGACGAAACGACGCTTAAAGTCCTCCGGATTCTTCTGGAACAGCTGCAAACCATCCTTGCAACACTTCACCCGATTCCGTTTTTGGTCAAGCGTGAGCAATCGCGGCACCCATCTTGCGGATAGCTTTCTCATGTCCAAATGTTTATGCAAAATATTATGTACCCGTTCAGTCGAGATGCCCACAGCACTAGCAATCTCACGCACCTTAACTCTTCTGTCATCCATCACCATATCATGGATTTGATCAATGATTTCTGGAGTCGTAACCTCCACAGGCTGTCCAGAACGTTCAGCGTCACTTGTGCCCATATGGCCAGTCTGAAAATTTTGAAACCACTTATAAACTGTTCTAATCGAAGGTGCAGAGTCACCATAATGTTTATCAAGCTTTTCTTTAGTCTCCTGAGGCGTTTTGCCTTTCATAAAGTAATGTTTAATCACCACACGAAATTCTTTTTCGTCCATTTCTTGAAAATCACTCGACTTCCTTGATTCACACGAATGCCAAACACAAAGAAATAGACCAATATGGCTGAAATTTGGTGTGCGTTCATTCAAGAGATGCTACTAACTAAACATGACCTCGATACGCGCCGGTGGTGCCATCTCTCGGACTTTGCACGGACTTTTCAAACCAGCCTCGTATGTTTTTTTAAATGGAACATCCTATTTTCTATTTTATTTTTAAATTTTGCATAAAATTTTTATAACTTTTTTATTAATAAGGTTATATACCTAAATCTAGTAGTTTTTCTAATATTTCAATTTTTTTTTTTAAATACTAGTTTTCAGTTTTGTAAAAAATTGCTATTAGCGCCATTGTATCTGAAGGTAGAATATTCATAATTGGTACGAGCGTTCTATAGAGATGAAAAAAATATATATGTAAAGAAATTTGGGTTAGATGCTACAGGGTGTTCAAAATAAATTTATGCATTTCGACTATATTAGATTGAAAATCGTAAATTTTTTAAATGGCACACCCTGTACAATAATATTTTTTCTGAAAGATGTTATAAAACTCTCCAACTTTTATTAAGTATATCATATACCTACTTCTAATAGTTTTCGATTTATTTTGAATTTTTCAATTTTTATCCTTGTTTTTAATACACTTACGCTATAACATCATAGGTGTCAAGACAAAACAATAATGTAGGCATTTCAAATTTTGACATGTCTATTAAGCAAGTAAAACTAGTTTAATTTGTTGTAGTAAGTGGCGGGAGAAAATTGCCTTTTGGCAGTAAGGCTTTACGGAGCTAGGTACCCTAATAGACATATGCCATCTAGAAAATATTTTCAGTTAATGGGATGGCAGTGGTAGCGCTGAGTATACGAAACGGAAAGTAGTAAACTAGAATGCTACCAATGAGGAAAAAAATGGAGGTTTTACTTCATGTTGAAGATAATCCCTAGGTTAGCAGCCGTCAACTAGCTGACTTATCTGACACATTCCAATCTACGGCTAATCGCACCACGGGAAAATACAAGTATTATCCCTAGGTTAGCAGCCGTCAACTAGCTGACTTATCTGACACATTCCAATCTACGGCTAATCGCACCACGGGAAAATACAAGTATCATCCCTTTCATATGAAACTACAGCAAGAACTTCAAGACCGTGATTTTGAACGACGAGTAAATTTTTGTACCACCATGAATGAAGCAATAGAGGCCGATCCAAATTTTTTATCTAAATTAATGTTTTCTGATGAAGCTACTTTTCGCAGTAATGGAGCAATTAACAACCATAACATACATTATTATTCAACAGTTAATCTATTTTGGGTCCGGGAAGTTCCAAACCAGAACCATTGGTCGCTTAATGTATGGTGTGGAATATTAAATTTTCGAATTATTGGTCCATATTTTTTCCGCGAATCGCTTAACGGGCCTAGATATCTAAATTTTTTACAAAACGAATTACCCAAGCATCTTGAAGAAGTTGATAACTTTGAAAGGGAAGAAATGTGGATTCAACAAGATGGAGCTCTTGCTCATTACCACCGGGAAGTTCGGGAATTTTTAAACGATCGTTACCCACAAAAATGGATCGGTAGGGATGGATTCATTCAGTGGCCCCCTCGATCATGTGATTTAACACCTTTAGACTCCTTTTTGTGGGGGTACATTAAAGATCATGTTTATGTGAATCCCTCTACAACACCCGTAGATATGAAGGACAATAACGCCCTTTATGCTAAGGAAAGTGAAGGAAAATATAGTAAAACAACTAACATGTGTATTCAAGTAGACGGGCATATTTTTGAACATTTATTACGTCATAATAATTAATCATTCGATAAGTTAAACTATATTAAAATTATTATTAACTATTTGTTTATGTTTTCACAATAGCGTAAGTGTATTAAAAACAAGGGTAAAAATTGAAAAATTCAAAATAAATCGAAAACTATTGGAAATAGGTATAGGTACTTAATAAAAGTTGGAGGGTTTTGTAAAATCTATCAGAAAAATTAATAATTTACAGGATGTGCCATTTAAAAAATTTGAGATTTTTCAGTTTAATATAGTCGAAATGCATAAATTTATTTTGAACACCCTGTAGCATCTAACTTAAATTTCTTTATATATATCTTTTTTTTAGTTTATGAAATTTTTTATTCTGTTTACGAGAATGGTGAGAGACTTTGGTAACTGTTCTAGAAACAAAGTGTTTTTTTGTTTAAATTACCTATAATTTATCGTATTCTAGCCTTTAAGAGATGATATTGTCGGTGCACAATAATGAAAGAAATAATTTTTTAGTTAAATAGTGAAAAAGGGGTAAGGAGATGTTCGGTTGTATTGTTTCGTTTACAATTCAGAGATTATCATCAGTACTGTAGGTTCACAATAATCTATTAAAACAAAAATTTAATGTTAAGATAAAACCATATTTAACAGATAAACGAAAATGCTACCAATATAGTAGTATTGTTGGCTAAGTTAACCTTTCACGTTATGTCGGAAAGGTTCTGTTGATGGCCATTGGGTTTCCTCAGAGAGCGTTCTTAACGAGTGGTGGTCGACGAATTTCTCTCTCTAATACCTTATCCGTCAACGCCAGTGTCCCTCAAACTACCATGCTATCTCATACTCTCTTTCTCATTTACATTAACGGTCTACTAGAAAAGGCTAGGAATCCAGTCTACAATTTTGCAGATGTGAATATATTTATCTCATCAATCACTTGAACGCTCGAACATCGGGTACTCATGCAAATATCCGCAGACAGCAGGAGGCCGTTCAACTTAACAAAGACTTGGTAAAAATTCTATCTTGGGGTGGCAATAACCAAGTAGAAATTAACGCTACAAAAACCTAGGCGGCAGTTTTTTCTAAAAAAGTTAACGTTACTGAACCCGAGATAGTTATGTCGGGGCACTCCATTCCTCTAACGTCGTCACTCATTTACATTAACGATCTGCTGGAAAGAACCAGAAATCCAATCTACAGCTTTGTAGAAGGCAGTATGCTTATTTCTTCATCAGTTTTACCGCTCGAACATCGGTTACTCATGCTAATATCCGCAGACAGTGGCAGGTCGTTCAACTTGATAAAAATTTAGAAGAAATTCTATCTCGGGGTGACAGTAACCAAGTAGAACATAATCATATAAAAACCCAGGAGGCCGTTCTTCCTAAGAAAAAGTCAACAAGATATAATTATGTCGGGATACTTCATTAGCGTATTAGAGGTTAGGTTAGGGACAAATATATCTTGGTATGAACAAGTAGCATGCATAGCAAAGAGAACTTCTTAAAAACTTGGAATATTATTTCGAACTAGCAAGCTTTATACTCAACAACAACTGTTAGTTCTGTACCAAGCTCAAAATTGACGAACAATGGAATTGGGCTCTCATGTTTGGATCTCTGCTCCCAAATATACACTGCATTTGTGAAATTCTACTCATGATACCTGATACCTTGGAACAGCGAGTTGGCGACTTTAGTCTATCCTACAAGTATATTCATGACAAGTGTTTGCTGGGTGTACCCTCTTAATTCATCCCCGAGCGGTACATGCTATTAAAACACGTCCCGCTAGTACATCACACCCCTATGAGGTTCAGCTTATTAAACCTCATACAACAGTTTTAAAGCAGTCTTTTATATGGAGAACATCAACCCTTTGAAATGATTTGCTCACGACTGTGTTTCCACCGAGTTCAACTTACAGCGATTCAAGACCAACGTGAATCGCTTTTTCCTCATACGCGTCGCTCCTGTAGCATTTTAGGGATTCCCCTACAGTACGTGTCCTACCTCTATAAAGCCGTACACTAGAGTAACCTAAAAAAATAACCGGTCAAGTGAAAGCTGGACTCGCGCAATTAGTGTTCCGTGCGTTGATTGCTTTTAAAATAAAAATTTTTGTTACAGAGGTACAAAGTGATCAATGACTTCACAAAATATACCGCAGATGAGATTTTATCAAAGTTTTTTTTCGATCTTTACTGAAAACTGATGACTTTGAATTTTTTTATATATACCAGATAAATTATTAAAGGTAATGCACTCGTGATAATTTTCGTTCAGAATATTTGGAGAATATTCTAGAATATTCTAGAATTTTTTCAAAATTTTTTGATCAGTACTTTTCGAAATAAGGGGGAAGCAGCGATTTTTTAAAAATAATGCAAACAAAAGTGTGCGTATATATATTTTTGAACCGTGTTTTTACAAGCTTTCGTTTGATACACAACTTGACCTGGTAAACATTTTTTTTCACTTCTGATTTCACTCCCCAAAACTAACCCCTTAAATCAAAATTTAACTTTCAAAATTACACGACTCTGATGGGGCCATCAATTTCTATATCAGTACCAAATTTCAACTTTCTGTGTCAAATAGTCTCGGAGAAAATCAGGTGTGACTGACAAACGGACGGACAGACACCAAAGTTATCTTTAAAGTATTCCGTATAGAATACTAAAAACATTACCTTATATAGTGTCCATTTATATTAGCTAAAACATGTAATTTTAGTTTCTAATGACACAAACTACTAATTCTACTGTAGTATTTGTACGATGTGAAAAGTGTTTCACATCCGTAATACTGAGGATGATCTTTGAACGGTTTGACGCTTCTAGGTCTTAAATAAAGAAGGTTGACAGAACTTTCTGATGTTGTTCACTGTGCTGTCTCCTGTTTCCTGCAGTTTTAATTTATTGTAAGTAAGATCACAGCGGAAAACATTGTTATTGCACAGAATAAAAATTAAAATTTTAAATTAGATAATTTCGTTGTTTCTTTTATTATTCGCTTTTTACATAGGATAGTTTTGGAGTAACATTTTAGACGGTCTATAATCTGTTAAAAATATGGACAATTTATATAACATCCTCTACGACTTTTACCTATTAATTCACTGACACTGACAGGTTATAGCTTAATGGGTAAGGTCTACGCTGGAGATCCGAATTCGAATTTCGGTTTGGAAAATAATAAATTTAAAAAAAAACTTTGCAATGTGACGGTTGCCTCTCTCGCGAAGTCAATGGCAAACTACCCGTAGTATCATGTCTAGTAAAGCCCTCTCACTTTGGCCGTTCGGAATCAGCGTTAAACTGTAGGTCTCCTTTGTCTGCAGAATACTTAAAAAGGCACAGGCAAAGGCGAGAGGGTCGCCTACGACCGTATCAGATACGGCACTTCAAGAAGAAGAAGAAGAATAAGAAGAAGAAGAATTTACTTACATTTCTGACTGGTACATTTGCTACTAAATCGATATGGTTAGCCATTTGGGATAAGTAACTGAAATTATTATATTTTTTTGCAACTTGATTAAAAATTTCCATCGTCTTAGTCAAATTCACGTTTCCGCCTAATACCAGTGAAGTTTCAGTTGACGTATATCTCGTTAGCTCGTCCACACTAGTTACATCGATGTACACTTCTGGTAAGGTTGTGATTGTGGGCCAAATAACACCTAAAATTTGTATTAAAAAGTTTTATAATTCAAAAAAATGGTAGATTCTGTCCTTTTAGTTACTACGTGAGGATATGGAATTGTGTTGCTTCGGGAGTGAAAAAGCCAAATTCAATAGTTTTTTTTAATTTATATTCACTAGCGAAGTATTAGGCATATAAATTAACCATTTCTTGAGACATTAGTTTAAGTTATACTGCCTAGAAGAAACATATAACCCCGAATAGTACCTTACCTTGGGCTGTGTTTCCAGCAACTAACATGTAACGCGCATTACCAGATGTCCTTAAAATCTCCAATAAGTCTTTAAGATAGTAAACTTTAATCCAGTTTGATTTACCAACTTTTAAAGAAAAACTCTCCATTTTCAAGCAGGGTTTTTCACATTTGTTAGGACATTCTTTCAGGCATGGGGTCACTTCTTCGATATCTGTAACTACATGACACAAACGTGTTAACACTTTAAAATAGATTATAGTAAAAAACAAGGTTATAATACAAAATCTTGGAAAAGTAAGTATGGACCGTTGAATGAATGAAATGTTACAACTGCTACATGGGGTGAAAAGTTCCGAGACCTTTGAAGAAGAAACAATGTTTTTGCCAAAAATCAACGAGTAATAAATTTTGTTATTGAATACAACATACTACACTCCGCACAACATGGTTTTTTGCCTAATAGATCAATTGAGTCTGTCTCTTTCCACTATTTAAATCAGGGTTTCCTTAACGTTAATGACGGTAAATATGTTATAACGCTTTTTTTTTACCTTTCTATAGCATTTGATACGGTACACAAACCATCACTGATGAGAAAATTATACAATATTGGCATTCGAGGCAGCCTGCTGGACTGGATAGGGTCATATATGACCGACAAGGAGATTGTGGTGAAATATGATGGTATTGTTTGTGGAAAGAGGGCGGTAGATCTTGGTGTCCCAAAGGGATCTGTTTTGGGACCCTTGTTATTTATACTATATGTAAATTATCTGCCATTAAATATTAGAACAGGGCACGTGATTATGTATGCAGACGATACCACCATTGTGACAGCCTCGGACACTGTAGATGGTTTTTATGATGATGTTTCATGTGTGTGCAGGGATATGGAATCATGGTGCAGAAGAAATGGCATTGTACTGAATGTTGAGAAAACTATCTATATGAATATATTTAATAAAAAACCATTAGCGTCGATGTTTGCCAATTCCTTTGGTGTAAACTCTGAGGAGAAAGCCAAGTTCCTCGGTACGTTTGTGGATCATAGGTTTTCTTTTAGGCACCATATAGATCACATATGTGCTTAACTCTTGTAAACAATAATGTTTGAGATGCTGGGTAGCAACTAATACATATAACATCAGAAGTAATAGCGTATTAAAGGTCCCCATTCATAGATAAACTTTCTTCAAAAGCTCTCCCCTCTATAGTTGCATCAGGCTTCATAATGGAATGCCTGCAGAATTGCGAAATATGCGTTGTCCAAGATTTATATCTTGGCTAAAGTCCTTACTGGAAAATGCCTTCTACTCGATAGGGGATTTCCACGGGGCCTGATGATCTCTAAGAGAGTGCTGGTTGAGAGATTTCCTTCTAGATATTGCTCATATAAACCCGAACCTACCTATATTATCTTGTCTTAACTAAGGTACACCCAAATTCCAATTTTAATTATTTTTGCATTTTTACTGCTTTTAAATATTAAGCTTAACATTGTTTTGTCAGACTTTGTACAATTTCTTTGTATGTCCATATATTTATGGTCTGTATGATTTATGGTAATCCTATAGTATTTTTTATTTTTATTATTTCTATAAATATATTTATAATTATAATTATTATACTATATTTGATGAACCGATGTACATTTTGTTATATTTAAAGGTAATATATTATTATTATTATTATTATTATTGAAAAAGTAAGTATGGACAGTTGAACTGAATGAAATTTTATAACTGCTACATGGGGTGACAAATTCCGAGACTTTTGAAGAAAAAACAATATTTTTGCCAAAAATCTATTTTATTCTTCAACATATTTTCTTTCAAGAGTGATACACTTATTTCAGCGATCGTCCAACATTTAGATATCTTTTATATAGTACGAGTTGCCGAGCTCTTTAAAATAAGCCTGAGTTTCCCATTCGATTTCTTCATTTGAGCCAAATATCTTTCCTTGGAGCCACATTTTCAAAGATGAAAAAAGATAATAATTTCTGGGGACCAGATCTGGTGAATATGGCGGATGAGGAAGTCCTGGATACGACTTCTGTTCTCGGTTAAGGTGTAACTTTGGAATCTGTCTTTTTGTCAGAAGCGGCGACCTGTCTTGTCAACGAGAGGAGGCTCTGGGGCCCCGAAACTTCGATGTTATGTGGTTAGAAATAACAATTCAACAAACCGCAAGGTTTGTCTGCTGTCTGTATCGACTACCAAGTGATATTAATTTTAGAACATTTTTCGTTTCTCTTGCAGATACCATCGATCATTTACAGATTAACTATCCAAATGCCGAAATTGCTATCCTGGGCGATTTTAATGTCCACACCATCAGCTGGCTTAAGTATTCAAATATTACCGAAGAACAAGGTCGTAAAGCTGAATCATTCTTAATCAGTTTTGGCTTAACTCAGCTTATTGACGAACCAGCACGGATCCGTGATCGAGACGGAGAGTTCGCCAGTCTTCATGATCTGTTTTTAACCACCAATTTACACTGTCACAGTAAATCCAATGTTAGGTTTTTCCCACCATAAACTGCTTTCGACATCGAGTATTCTACATTCAGTGACAGAGAGGTGCCTAAACCGCGCAAGATTTGGCACTACAAATCTGCTGAATGGGAAGAACTTGGACAAACGTTTGTTTTCGATCCGACGATCCATCTGACTGCGCTAACGAGGTTTCCGATGTTATTTTGGCTGGTATGGACGCTTATATCACTTTTTCAAAGACATGTCCTTCCAACGGCAAGTCTGGGTTTGACCGAAAATGCAAAGAAGCTGTTGCTTCTAAATATCTTGCCTACAGACATTGGCGTGAAAATCCTAACGTCATAAATCGTAACATCTTTGTTCGTGCCTGGAACAGATGCAAAGAAATTATCGACGAAACCAAGGAGGCACCCAATCAAAGAATTAGAAATAAACTTTTTGCTTGTCCCAACAATTCCAGATCCTTTTGGTCAGTCGCTAAGGCAGTTAGTCAAAATTCTACCAAATCCTCCTCTCACATGGCTAAATAATTCTATTGCAATAACACCTATTGAGAAAACAAACTTGTTGGCTGAACTCTTTGCTTCCCATTCTAGTGTTGATTTCCAAGGAAAAACACAACCTACTATTCCCATAGCGCAGTCAAAGATGCCCGAAATTGTCTTCAGACAGCGTATCATAAAACGTATTTTAATGAAGCTGGATACCAAAAAAGCTTCTGACGCTGACGGAATACCGGCCATAGTACTTAAAAACTGCGCGAGAGAACTAACACCAGTTTTCTGTAAACTTTTCAACTAATCCTTTAGAAAGAGAATATTTCCTTCCTTCCGGAAATGCGCCACAGTTCAGCCGATACCCAAAAAAAGGCAAACAACTACCGAAGGCAACAGGAGATCTTCTAACTTATGTTTGGAACAACTCAATTGAATACTACTGTGGAGAATTTCGAGCGATTGCTCTTGATATATCCAAGGCATTCGACCGTGTTTGGCATCATGGATTGTTGACTAAGCTAGGCTCTTCTGGCATGTCTGAAAGTTCTGGTTATGGCCCTCAAGTTTTCTCAAAGAGCGTTCTTTATGAGTGGCAATCAATGGATTTCTTTCTAACACCTTCACTGTCAACGCCGGTGTGCCTTAGGGCTCCATACTGTCTCCTACTCCTCATTTACATTAACGATCTGCTGGAAAAGATCAGGAATCCAACGCTCGAACATCGGCTGCTCATGCAAATATCGCAGACAGCAGGAGGTCGCTCAACTTAACAAAGATCTGGAAGAAATTCTATCTTAAGGTTACAATAACCAAGTAGAATTTAACCCTATAAAAACCCAGTTTTTTTAAAAAGTTAACATTGCTGAATCCGGCATAGTTACTTCGGGACACTCCATTTTTCTAGCATCGTCACTCAATTTGCTGAACGTTAATTTGGGAGCAAATATGTTTTGGCATGAACATGTTACAAGCATAGAAAAGAGAGCTTCTCAAAAGCTGGGAATATTATTTTGAACTAGAAAGCTTTACACTCCACAACAACTGTTAATTCTGTACAAAGCTCAAATTTTACCAACGATGGAATAATGCTCCCATATTTGGGGTTCTGCTCCCAAATATACACTGCATTTGTTGGATTCTCTTCAGGAGAGAGTTGTTCGCCTGATGAGAGACCCGAAACTGACCAGCAACTTTCATGGAAAGTGTGCTTAATTTCTCCTAGTGGTACATGCTAGAAACTCACGTCGTTCTAATACTTCACATCCGTATGAAGTTCAGCATGTTACTTCTCGTACAACCCTTTTCAAGCAGTCTTTTATATGGAGAACCTCATCCCTTTGGAATAATTTGCCCAGGACTGTGTTTCCGACCGAGTACCATTTACAGCCATTCAAGAACAACGTGAATCGCTTTTTTCCGTACACGTGTCGCTCCTGTAGCGCTATAGGGATTTCCCTGCAGCAAGTGTGCTAGGCCCATAAAACAATTACAACCCAGTTAGTCCAATTTCACCACTTATTCACCACCATTTTATTGACTGGTGAGCTGGTGTATTATCTTGGTGCAACAACACTTTTTCCTTAGCTGAATACGGACTTTTTCTCTTGATTGCAATATATGCCTCGTTCTATGAATATTTTCGCGATGTCAGCTATTTCTCTCACTTTCACGTTACGGTCATTCAGAACAATATACTGAATTTCTTTTGTTTATTTTGGAGTGACTATTTTATTTGGGCGTTCGGGACGTGGTGCAGCATCGGTTCTTATGCGACTTCATTTAAGTATAATAAACCATCGACATATATTTGCTTTCGACGAATATGCCATAACACTTCTCAAACCGTTTTTGGATTCTGGTTGTATTTTTTTTTCCATTAAAAAGCAATGTGGTCTAAGAATATAAAATTAATTACAAAAATGACAATCTACAGAACAGTAGTGGAACCGATTTTAATTAACATATGGATATGAATACTGGCAAGATACAAAGAAAATAGAAACGGCAGAAATGAACTATTTGCCAAGAGCATGCAGGGTATCACGACTGGAGCACATTAGGAACGAATAAATAAGACGAAGAACAAAAAGTATGTATTCTACGATGGACCAAGTAGAAACAAAAAAACTACTGTGATACGGACACACCGCTCGGCGGCAGCAGCAAGATCACTGTATCTAGCAGCAGCAGCAGCGGGAACACTTGAAAATGCCAAATGAGATTTTGGCGAAACGTCGAGCAAATTCATTATTAGACGAACGGATTGAAACCCGGAATTTTATTATATATATATATATATATATATATATATATATATATATATATATATAAATATATATATATATATATATATATATATATATATATATATATATATATTTATATATATATATATATATATATATATATATATATATATATATATATATATATATATATATATATATATATATATTATATATATATTATATATATATATATATATATATATATATATATATATATATATATATATATACTAGCCGGGCCCGCGGCTCCGCTCGCGTGGACTTGATACACTACTGTCGTCACTGCTTATTCCTTATGTTACCCAACAATAAAATATCTCCCATTATTTCTTCTTATCTCCCAATATTTCTCCTTATTGCCAATTATCTCTACATAATTTCCATTATCTAGGCTTATCTCTGCTCATCTCCCATTATTTCCCCTTATCTCTCATTATTTCTGCTTATCTCCCATTATCTCACCTTGTTTCCCATTATCTAGGCTTATCTCGACTTATCTCCCATTATTTCTCCTTATCTCCCATTATTTCTCCTTATCTCCCATTATCTAGACTTATCTCTGCTTATCTCCCATTATCTCTCCTTATCTCCCATTATTTATACTTATCTCCCATTATCTCTCCTTATCTCCCATTATCGAGGCTTATCTCGACTTATCTCCCATTATTTCTTCTTATCTCCCATTATCTCACCTTATCTCCCATTATCTAGGCTTATATCGAATTATATAGAACATATGTATAAATTTATAAAAACACGTAAATCGGATAAGAGGTTCTCGAGTGATAAGCGCACTAACGGACAGACAGACAGACAGAGAGACGTTGCATTTTATATATATTTTATTCTTTGCTACATGATATTGTTCCATATTTAATTCTTTAGGGAGTGTATTGCAAGAGAACGCGCTAGCGGCAAACTTTTCTCCGACTTGATTCACTATTATCGTCACTGCTTATTCCTTATGTCACCTAATAAAATATATCCTATAACCTGGCCAGAGAACATACGTATGTTTAAAAAAAAAGCACGTAAATCGGATAAGTGGTTCTCCAGTGATAAGCACACTAACGGACAGACAGACAGACAGACGGACAGAGAGATATTGCATTTTATATATATTATAGATATTCTCTGCTACATAATGTTGTTCCATAATGGTTTGGACTGTGTATTGTAAGAGAACGCGCTAACGGCACACTTTGTCCGACTTCATTTACTATTATTGTCACTGCTCATTCCTTATGCTACCTATCGTAATAAAATATAGCCTATAACCTGGCCGGAGAACATATGTATGTTTTTTAAAAAAAAAAGTACGAAAATCGGATAAGTGGTTCTCCAGTGATAAGCGCACTAACGGACAGACAGACAGACAGACAGAGATACGTTGCATTTTATATATATTATAGATGTAATAAAATATATACCTATAACCTGGTCAGAGAACATATGTATGAATTTAAAAAATCATGTAAATCGGATAAGTGGTTCTCGAGGGATAAGTGCATTAACGGACAGACAGACAAACATTGCATTTTATATATATTATAGATACAGATTATTATTATATATAACCTGGCCAAAGAATATATGTATGAATTTAAAAAAAGACAGGTAAATCGGATAAGTGGTTCCCGCGTGATAAACGCACTAATGGACAGACAGACAGACAAAGAAACATTGCATTTTATATATATTATAGATTACACATTACAGATATTCTTTGCTACATAATATTGTTCTATATTTAATGGTTTAGGCTGTGTATTGCAAAGGCACGCGCTAGCGCCAAACTTATTTCCGACATCATTCACTATTTTACGTCACTGCTCATTCCTTATGCTACCTATCGTAATAAAATATAGCCTATAACCTGGCCAGAGAACATATGTATGTTTTAAAGAAAAAAGTACGTAAATCGGCTATAGTGGTTCTTCAGTGATAGGCGCACCAACGGACAGACAGACAGACAGAGAGACGTTGCATTTTATATATATTATATATATATATATATATATATATATATATATATATATATATATATATATATATATATATATATATATATATATATATATATATATATAGGAGAAAGGGTAGTCTTAACCGACTAGTTAAACAGCAGTATTGTGTTTTAGGGGTAAGCGGTCTTTGGAAAAGAACTAAAAAGTTTTGGACACCTTTTTAGCTACTCCAAGCTTTCGAAAATATTTCATTTTCTTCATCGGGGGTACAATTACAGTAGAATATCAGTATTTTTGAGATTAAAAGTAAAGAACAACCCTATTTTATATGTAACATTAAAGTACTTACTGCTAAGTGGTGTGTTCAAAAATTGTTGTTTGTGGGGGCACTTGATTGCACTCATTCATCAGAAAAAAGAGAAAAAAACACTAGAAAACTCGACATATTCATCTCTGAGAAATAAAATAAAATTTTTCTTCATTTTTGTTGGAAGAGTACAGAGAATTTGTGGTCGCAAAATGATTTTAATTTTTAAAGAATTTTTTTGTTATGTTATCTTGTCATTTTGCTAAGGGCAGTGTGTTTCTATCTTTTAGTTAAATTGTGGTTAATTTATATTTAAAAATAGAATGACGTTGACATTTTATTTGATCGTTTTAAAGTTGAAAAGTTAGTGAAAATTAGTGGGATTATTATCAAAGAGATATGTCAGATATATTGTAAGAGTTTTGACTCTGACTGCCTATTTGTAATAAATTGGAGAAAATTAGACTCAGATCCTCAATGTGAGTTTTTTTATTGATCGAGTTCGGTTGAAGGTGGATTTTCACCATCTCCATAAAGATTCTTCTGCCGAGATTTCTCTCTTTACATAGGATTTTGGTCTCAGCAAAATTAAATTCATGTGAAAATTGGCTACTATGTTGGGCAAGCGCACAAGAGTTTTTCTTTAATCTGCAATCACTTTTGTGGGAAGTGATTCTGTCCTTTAGGACTCTAGATGTTTGTCCTATATAGATTTTTTCACACTGAGAGCAAGGGATGCTGTAAACTACTTCTGAAACTTTTGTGGCTTCATCTTTGTCTTTTAGACAAGTTAAAATATTGTCGATAGTTTTTTTGTGTTTAAAAGCAATTTTTAAATTAGGTAATTGGTTGAAGAGTTTAGTTGTTTCTGTGGAGATTTCTTTTATATATGGAAATGAAAAATAAGATTTGATTCGATTTTCAGAGAGGAAAGCACTAATATCCGGTGTAAGATTGTTGTTTTTTGTTGTACAGGGGATGTGGTTGAGTTAAATAATAATTTATTTATTAATTGGATTGGATAGGAGTTGGCGCGTAGAGTGTCTCGTAGTTTATTTAGATTTTGCAGTCTGTGGGAGGAAATGAGAGATTCTCTCTATTCTTGACTTCAAGCCCAGTATCATGTTTATTTTTATTTTAGTGGTATGAGAGGAATGGAAGTTAATGTATCTTCCTGAGTAGGTTGGTTTGGTATACCAACCTACTATGACGGAGTTATCTTCTTTTCTGATTAGAAGAGTGTCTAAAAAGGGAACAATGTTGTTTGTTTCCTCTTCAATGGTGAACTGTAGTTTTGGGATGAAAGTCATAAACAATTTTTGAACACACCACTTAGCAGTAAGTACTTTAATGTTACATATAAAATAGGGTTGTTCTTTACTTTTAATCTCAAAAATACTGATATTCTACTGTAATTGTAGCCCTGATGAAGAAAATGAAATATTTTCGAAAGCTTGGCGTAGCTAAAAAGGTGTCCAAAACTTTTTAGTTCTTTTCCAAAGACCGCTTACCCCAGGAACACAATACTGCTGTATATATATATATATATATATATATATATATATATATATATATATATATATATATATATATATATATACATATATATATATATATATATATATATATATATATATATATATATATATATATATATATATATATATATATAATGCTTAATCAACACATGAAATCATTTTTATTCCATCGTTTTGCAAAAATTAAAAGTAGCGTGACTCAAACCGATGTAACTCGCAAACTAATAAACAAAATGTCATGAAAATTTTATAAAAATCTTCTGAGAGTTGATGCTAACTGAAAATCGTATGTTTTTTTGTTTGTGCTGTCATCTCTGGGAAAGTCACGGACTTTTCACCTAATATTTTATCAAATGGTTTGATTTTCTCGCTACAATTTATTGAATCATAACTACTGATTAGAAGGAAATCAGATCACTTAGGTGCCTGTTTGTCCGTCTCTGTGTCTGTCACACCCGATTTTCTCCGAAACTATTTGACAGAGAAAGTTGAAATTTTGTATTAATATAGGAATTGATGGCCTCATTAGTGCCATGTAATTGTGAAAGTTAAATTTTCACCAAAGGAGTTAAGTTTTGTGGGTGAAATCGGAAATGAAAAAAAAAAAATACAAGGTCATCCAGTGGAGTATCAAATGAAAGCTTATAAATATATATATATATATATATATATATATATATATATATATATATATATATATATATATATACGGTAGCGGGTGGATACTTTCTCATGATCCCGATGAGAAACAGATCTACTACAGGTTTAGCAAACCTGCCATACGTGAGCTCATGATCTCCCCAAAATCCTATCCGAGGGGAATCATGTCCATACCTAACTTAAATCCTGTCAAATCACCTCACTCTCCCATTCCTGTTTTATCCTATCCAACTCGCCAACCCGCCTAGCAAGCGTGGCATTTTAAGTGCTAAAACCTTCCAAAACATGGAAATGTCGAATTCTAAAACAGAAATACCCCAGGCAAGTAGAGCCAATGGCTCAGAATCTTGCACTGAA
The DNA here is from genome assembly GCA_019049505.1 of Pachyrhynchus sulphureomaculatus. Lineage (NCBI taxonomy): Eukaryota > Metazoa > Arthropoda > Insecta > Coleoptera > Curculionidae > Pachyrhynchus > Pachyrhynchus sulphureomaculatus. The sequence goes on from CM032451.1 coordinate 95,769,186, forward strand.
ACTTCAGTCAGCCTCTCGGATTCTGGGGGAGGCAAAAAATTCGGCGAAGATAAACCTAACCCAAAACTATCAAAGGAAAAATAACAAACTCTGGATTGCTACTTACAACATAAGAACATTAATATCGCAACAACACATGGAGAGATTGGAAGAGGAACTCCGACACATAAAATGGGACATCTTGTGTTTGAGCGAAACAAGACTTAAAGGGGAACAAGCTACATATCTGAAGTCAGGTCATCTGTTATACCGGAATAATTCGGAAACAAATGACCACATAGGTGGAGTCGCCCTATTGGTGAATAAACGATTGAAACATCAAATCATAAAAATGACAGCCGTATCAGATAGAGTCATCTACGTTACTATACAAATCAATAAGAGGTATAACATGCAAGTGATACAGGTATATGCTCCAACCAGCACATCTGACGACGAAGCAGTAGAACAGCTATATGAAGATATATCAACATCAAAAACAAATAAAAATGCGAAATATGTGATTATTATGGGAGATTTCAATGCCAAAATTGGCAAAAATACAAACCAAGATACCATAAATATCGGAAAATTCGGAGTGGGGGATAGAAATGCCAGAGGTGAAAAGCTTGAACAACTTTACTGTATGAATTCATTCTTCAAAAAACCTAAAAAGAGAAGGACTTGGAGTAGCCCCGATGACAGTATTAGAAATGAAATTGACTACATAATCACTAACAAAAAAGAAATCTGTCAGGATGTTACCGTTTTAAATCGGTTCGATACAAATAGCGACCATCGAATGGTTAGAGCAACCATATACCTAAACATCAAATTCGAAAGAAACAAACTAATACTAAAGAAACAAAAATATCCTACAGTGGAAACTCTATCAAAAAATAAAGAAAAATTTCAGGATACATTAAACGTAACACTAAGAGAGACAAACAGATTGAAGGACATGGAAATGGAAGATCTAAGTAAAACCAAAAGAAGTAGCATACAAGGCAACAAACAAATATGTGCTAAACAATAGAACATCGGCAAGTTTAGCCAAACTACTAAAAATCTGATCAAAATGAGAAACAGATAGGGAAGCTGAGAGTTGTAAGACGACAAATAGAGATATAGACAAGAACATTCGAAAAGATCTAAGAGAATACAACACAAAGTTGGTAAAGAATACTATTGAAAACAACAAAAATATGAAAGTTTTAAAATCCCACTTATCAAATGGAAGAACGAAATTAAGTAAATTGAAGAACAACAGTGGTACCGTAGTTAATAGTAGAACGGAAATTGTTGCCTTAGTTCAGGACTTCTATAAGCATCTCTACAGTTCCAAGTCCCAAGGTCATCAGTACAACAGACGGAAAATTCAAAATATTGGATCCGAGGAAATTCCTGAAATAGAAACCAATGAATTAAGAACAGCGCTCAACCAAATGAAATCTCAGAAATGTCCAGGAGAAGATCAAATTACCACTGAAATGTTAAAAATGGGAGGAGAATATCTAGTAGAGAGTGTACGAATCCTACTCAACAAATGCATAACCGAAGAAAGAATTCTAACGGAACAACGCCGAGGTTATTTTGCTATACAAAAAAGGAGATAGAAATGACATAGAAAACTACCGTCCTATTAGTCTACTATCACACTTATACAAGTTGCTAACAAAAATAGTAACAAATAGATTAACTCAAAAAATGGATTCGTATCAACCAGTAGAACAAGCAGGTTTCCGAAAAGGTTTTAGTACGATTGACCACTTGCAGACAGTACGCACTCTCATAGAGAAGACCACAGAATATAACATACCATTGCATCTGGCATTTGTAGATTACAAAAAGGCCTTCGACTCGGTCGAAACCTGGGCAATATTGAGAGCTCTAGACAACGCAAGAGTAGACACCAGGTATTCAAATCTCATCAAACACATATACGAAAACGCGACCATCTAAATAACACTGGACGAAGATACAAAGACAGATAAGATATTGGTAAACAGAGGCATACGTCAGGGCGATACTATCTCCCCTAAACTCTTCACACTAGCCTTAGAGGACATTTTTAAGAGTTTAAATTGGCAATCCAGGGGCATAAATATAGATGGTGTGCGTCTGAACCATTTACGATTCGCAGACGATATAGTGATTATAAGCGATAAAATGGAGGAAATTCAGAGCATGCTGGAAGAATTGCATGAGGCATCCTTAAGCATCGGACTCGAGATGAATCTACATAAGACAAAAATAATGAGTGTGGAAAATATTCAGGTAAACATCGGAAACCAAACACTGGAAAACGTATCAGAATATATTTACTTGGGACACAAAATACAACTTGGTAAAGAAAATCAAAGCTCTGAAATAACTAGAAGAATAGGACAAGGTTGGGCTGCGTTCGGCAAGTTGGGGTATGTACTTAAATCTAGAAAAATCCCAATAAATCTTAAACGTAAAGCATACGACTCATGTATTCTGCCGGTCCTTACGTATGGTCTCGAGACGATGGCACTCACCCGAAAAACCGCTGTCAAGCTTCAAGTGACACAATGAGCAATGGAGAGATCTATGCTCGGAATTAGCCTGAGAGACAGGATACAGAATGAGGAAATTAGAAGAAGAACGTGTGTGACAGATGTCCTCAGAAGAGTAGCTCAACTCAAATGGCAATGGGCTGGCCATATAGCTCGTCAAAGCTCAGAAAGATGGACCAGCAAAATGATAAACTGGCGTCCAAGACAAACCAAAAGGAGTGTTGGAAGACCTCCAAAAAGGTGGCGCGACGACATCCAGAAAATTGCGGGGGGGAAATTGGATCCAAACAGCCCTAAACAGAACGACGTGGAAAAGATTGCAAGAGGCCTTCATTCAGGAGTGGATCACTATACGCTGAGGAGATATATATATATATATATATATATATATATATATATATATATATATATATATATATATATATATAATGTAATACCTGCGCACACTTTTCTTTGCATTTTTTTTTTTAAAAATGCAAAAAAATCGCTGTCCCCCCCCTTAACTCGAAAAGTACTAATCAAAAAATTTTGAAAAAATTTTGGAATGTACTTCATAAGGTGTAGATTGAACGAAAATTTTCACGAGTGTATTACCTTTAATAATTTATCTGGTATATAAAAAAAACAAAAATTTCAAGATAATCAGTTTTCAGTAAAAAAACTCATTTGGGTGTGTTTTGTGAAGTTATTGATCATTTTATTCCTCTATAACAAATATTGCGCAAGTCCAACTTGCACTCGACCGGTTATTTTTTTACATTAGGAGGACAAAAAACTAAGTTTGAGCTGAACTATTAGGACATGAAATAAAAATATGACTTTCGTAAGTAATTAACTGCAGGCAGGTTTGTTCAACATTAGTTCTCAAACAGTGGAGGGCTATATTTCTCTTGGTAAAGCTTCTCTATGCTGGACATGTCTTAGTGAAATCTTTCCCCGTGATCGCCGCTGACAGTGCCTGGATTTGCGGGAAAGAATTCCAGGTGTAAATTTACGAAGTATATTTTTAAAGACATGTTAAATCTCAAAGTTTGTCAGTTACAGTTAACTTTCGCGAGAATACCTAGATTTTGCTCAAAGATGCTATCCTTAAAAGTTTCCAACTTGAGAATTTACACATATATCTTGTGGCACCAAGTTTTGGACATTTTAATTTTAGATATACATATCCGGTTCCATTTTTACCAATTGCTTTTATATATTTTTTTATGAAACTTACCATGTACGCAAAGGCTGTAAAAGTACATCAACAAGATTTATTAAAGTATTATTTAAAACATTTTTTGTCCTAAAATAAATGAAAGGTTTTGTGCTCCCGTGGTTCTTTTGAGAGCGTTTTTTACAAGTGATAGTCGGCTTTGCCGATGACAGTACGTTTATTTATTTAGATGACTACCAGCCTGCAGAGCGGGCGGCGTTTAGGAAAAATTTTAGCACTTGTGACTATCTTTTAACAATGAGAATGTTAATAGAAAAGTCAGTTGAATATAACTTGGACATCTGTTTTGCTTTTGTCGATTTCTATAAAGCATTTGATACCATCGAACATTGGACATATATAAAGTTTGAAAAGACACGAATTGACCACAGATACATAGAACTAATAAAGAATGTATATGAAGAGGCAACATCAACTATTAAACTGCACACAGACACAGAAAAAATTAATATTCTCCGAGGAATTAGATAAGGAGATGCCATGTCACCAAAATTATTCAATTCAACATTAGAAGAGGTATTCAAACATCTACAATGGCAAGACAAGGGTATTGAAATAAACGGAAGCAGACTGAATAACTTAAGATTCGTTGATGATGTAATCATCATAGCCGAAAATCTAGGTGATTTGCAGCAAATGTTACAAGAATTGGAACAGAAATCAAGTAAAGTTGGTCTAAAAATGACATAAGACCAAAATCATGTGTAACAGAGACCCCTACATAATAATTAACAACTACCAAATTGAAAATGTCGAAAAATACATTTATCTGGGTCACCAAATACCACTGGAAAGAAAGAGAAAACCAAACAAGTGAAATACGTAGAAGGAGAAGGGCTGGCATGCTCTGCATTCGGAAAATTATCATATATACTTAAAAATAAGAAAATTGCCTTAAAGCTTAGATTGAACGTATTCGATCAATGTGTTCTTCCAGTGCTTACGTACGGATGTCAGACTTGGACTTGGACAAAGTAAACCCTAAAAAAGAAGAACAGTTACACAAAGAGCTATGGAGAGGCAAATGATGGACACATCTTTGAAAGATAGGAGGACCTATGAATGGATTAGACCAGGGGTGCTCAAACTTGAACTGCTGGCGATCTACCTCAATATTGTTAGACTACGATACATCGACTCTGAGAGGCTGCAAGTAAGTGTGATGCAGGATTGTCGTCTAGGTAGGGTGTATCGTGGCATAGATATTAGTTTTCCGCACAATATGCATTTTTTTAGTCAAGGTCTGCTCTAAAATGTCAATGAAAAAACTTATAATTATTCAAAATTGCGAGTTTATTGGTTCTTACAAAGCAAACGAGTTCTAGTGTTTTAAACTTAACTAAAGAGTGACTTTGGATGTTGAAGCGTGGCACTGCATGTCCTCAGCATACTTTTCATAAGATGGTACGTAATTACCGAGTGCTAATCGCAAGCATGATGACATATGTTCGTCAGTTAGTCGATTGCGATATTTTGACTTAATTATCTTCATTTCAGAAAATGCAGACTCGCACAAGTAAGTTGACCCAAACATTGCCGTCAGTTGAAGGGCGATTTGCCTTAGATTCGGATATTTATATTCAGATATAAAACACCAGAATTTTGTATCATGCTGTGGCTTTGAGATGTATATCTGATATAATCGGCACTAACTCATTTTCAACAGAACATGAGTCCATGACTTGCTATTTCAGTACCTAATTCTTCAATGTTTTTACACGAAAAAGGATAACTCATAAATGATGCGATATTTGCTAATTTACTGAAATCATAAAAACGTATTTCGAATTGGCCCAAAATATTTGATAATTCTGCCTCACAAATATCATAATTCAACTGAGGAATCGTTGCTTTCAAAGACGGAAAATTTTTCAGGTCCTTTCTTTTCAGTTGATCTATCATAAGTTGCAATTTACTTTTGAATGCATTTATTGCGCTAATCATCTCAATAATAGTTTTTTCCTTTACCTTGAAGCTCCAAATTAATGGTGTTTAAATGTATTGTGATGTCCGTCAAAAATGCCAAATCAGTCAGCCATATTCCGTTTTTCAGCATCTGAGTGTCATCACCTCTTTCGTCCAGAAAAGCTGTTATTTCGGGCAATAATTCTTGAAACCTTTCTAGGAATTTTCCGCGACTAGCTATGTGCACGGATAGAATTCACAATTTTTATTGCAATGCCCATAATCTCCTCCATGTTTAGAACTTTTGAACACAAAACTTGTTGATGTATAATGCAATGGAAGGAGAAAAATGAAGGGAAATCATTATTAGCTCGACACAATGTCACAAAACCGTTTTCGTTTCCAGTCATTGCTGGTGCTCCATCGGTTGTAATGCACACTAGTTTATATATTGGTAGCTTTTAGTTTGTTACAAAATTGAAGAAAACGTCATATATATCTTCGCCACGGGTCTTTCCTTTCAGAGGAATCATTCTCAAAAACTCTTCCTTAGCCGACATGTCATTGAATACCATTCGAATAAAAATACACAGCTGGACAGTGTCTGTCATATCGGTGGATTCGTCGAACTGTAAAGAAAAGTATGTACATTCCATGATATCATGTTTTAGTTTATCTGCCATGTCCTGACTCAGGACTTCAACACGCCTTGTGACAGTCGGACGAGATAACTGAAGTTCTCTAATAGCAGACATAATCTCTGTTTTATTTTGAAAATCTCCAAATAAAGTCTCACCCGCTTCAATAAATGCTTCCTTCACAACCAATCCATCATCAAATGGTTTCTTGTGTTTCGCCAATACATGAGATATTTTAAATGACCCGATCGTTGCAGCTTTTGATTGTTTGGCTGGTCTAGTGAACATGGTTTGTTCTTTTTTCAAACAAGTTATCAAATCACGTACTTTTCGTTTTCTTAATTCACTCTGTGACGGAAAATCCTTTTCATAGTTTTTATGAACCGTTTTGTGATGCCTCTCTAAGTTCCCACGCTTAGGTATTGCAACTGACGCACGGCAAATGAGACAAATGCACCATACAAAAGAAAAATTCTTCCTCCCAATCGTTATTAAAATGATAAGTTTTACTTTTCCTCGCCGCACTCATTTTGGACTATTTATTAATAAACTTTGTATCGATGTATCGCCTTCAAGTTACAACTCAGACTGACTCCTATTCCTGCAGGCGCAACATTTATATCGGCGCGAGCGAAGTCTCGAATGTTCCCGTCAAACACGCCGCCCCCGAAGTTTCTAGAAAAATCGGCGGGAATCAAAAACGCGGCTTTTCTTTGACAAGTACCGCGCGTTCCTTTGATAAAATCGCCTTTTGCCGCTAGTGCAGGGGGTTATTACGATAAAAGAAAGTGATGAGCGGGGTTATTCTGGCCTAATTGTGGATCGAATAAATTTTAGTAGTTTATTCATTACATTTTGTTTTAGTTACCTAAAACAAAATCTGTGAATATCGGCATTTTTTTCTCGAGATCGACTCAAAAAGCACTCGCGTTCGACCGTTTGAGCACCCCTGGATTAGACGAACAACAGGAATGAAAGATATTGTTGAAACAATCACCACTTTAAAGTGGAATTGTGCAGGACATATCGCGAGATGCACCGACTTAAGATAGAACATCATCCTTCACTGGAGACCGTATACCGGGAAGAGAGAAAGGGGACGTCCACCAACACGCTGGACAAATGATCTAAAGTGGACTGTCGGGCTGAAATGGATCAGACAAGCGCAATGGGACAGAATGAGGGAGGCTTATGTTCACAAATGGATGGTTGATATGAGCCTTTGAGATTGAGATATATATACATATATATATATATATATATATATATATATATATATATATATATATATATATATATATATATTTATATATATATATATATATATATATATATATATATATATATATATATATATATATATATATATATATATATATATATATATATATATAATTCATTAAGCTCCTAAGTGAAGCATAGGGCTTCTATGAAGACTCTCCAACGTGCCAACTCTGCCCATGTAGTGTCAGTGCTTCTCAGTTCTTCCATGATAGATCTTCTCTACGTTTGTCTTGGGCGTCCGCATCTTCTGTGCCCTTGTGGATTCCAGTTTAGAGATTTATTATACCGTCATGTGCTTTTCACAACAGATGACCTATCCATCCCTATTTGCGTAGTAATATATCCCGGTGTATTTTCTGTTGTGTGAGATGCCAGAGGTCTTCATTACGAATCGTGTTCGGCCAGAATATGCGGAGAATTCAACGTAGATACTTGTTAAAGCACGTTTGTATTTTGTCTGTTAAGGTTTTTGTCACCTTCCAGGTTGCACAACCATATAATAACCCCGACTTTACATTGCTGTTAAATATATAGCTTGGCGTATATATTGATTTGTCTTGATGTCCAAATAGATCTTACTTAGCCCAAAACTTGCTAAGATTTTTAAATTTTATTATGTATTGCTGCTGTAGCTCTAATACTGCCTAAGTATATGAACTCCTCGATATCCTCCATATCAGATCCAGAGATACCGAATGGTATATTTATGTTGGTGTTAATTCTAATGGACTTAGCTTTGACCACATTTACTGAAAGTCCACATACTTTTACTTCACAGTTTTCTACCATCTTTTACAGGTCGTTGTGTGATTATGGCATCAGAAAGATGTAATCTGCATACTTCAGGACAGTTAAAAATGTCGTGAGAGTCCAACGTATATTTCGTATATTCTTCAGTGCCTTCATTAGCACTGAGTCCAAAAGAATATTGAACAGTAAAGGAGATAAAGTGCACCCTTGTCTGATCCCTGATTTCACCTCAAAAGAACTGCTTACCATATTTGCCCGTTATGAAGCACCGTACAAGAAGCGTTGTTATATAACCCTTGTAATATAATGATAATTTTCTTGGGCATTTCTGCTTTCATTAATGTTTTCCAAATTGCTGATAGTAATATGCTATCGAACGCTCTTTGGAAATCTATGAAAACTAGGTAAAGTGGTGACTTCCATTTGTTTAGCGATGATTCTGATGGTCCTGATGTTATCTATGCAGGAGTGATGGGGTCTGAAACCTGCCTGGTTCTTTCTGAGTATAGGTTCTATAGATGCTGACAGTCGGTATTGTATGATTTGAGCCATTATTTTGTGTATGGGGTTAAGAAATGTAATTCCTTTCCAGTTCTGACAGAGAGTGAGGGTCTCTTTTTTTAGAAAGTTTTATGATGGTACCCTGTTTCCACTGATCTGGGATTTTGCCGTTCCCCTATGCTTCCTTTATGAGTGGACATATTAGTTCCGTTATTGTTTCCGAATCTGCTTTAAAAAGTTCGGCACTGATGTTATCCGGTCCTGTTTTATTGTTTTTTAATCATTTCATTGCCCTTATTATTTCAGATTTACTTGAGGACACGTAGCTTATGTTTATTGTTATTCTGTGCTGATTTGCCTCGTCTAATTCCGATGGGTCGTCATTTGTTAATTTACTAAGAAGGTTTTCAAAATGTTCTTCTGGTGGAAGATGGAAAGAATAACATTACGAAATGCGACATAGTTATGTCAAGACACTCCATTTTCTAGCTTAGTCTCTCAACTTGCTTAGCATTAACTTGGGAGTAAATGTATGACAACATGTTGCATACATAGCAAAGAGAGCTTCTGAAAGCTGGAAATATTATTGCCTACTAGAAAACTCTACATTTCACAACAATATTTAATACTGTACAGGGTGAGTTAACGTTAGAGTAAAGTTCATTATCTCATTTGTTTCGGGAATGACGAAAAAAAAAAAAAAAATGTTAAAAACAATAGTTTAAGGGAATGTTAAGTTGCACAGTTTTAAAATTATTTTTGAGTATACAGGGTACTTCAAAAAAGTGTGGCCGATATAACATATGTTTTTTTAAATGGAATATCCTATTTTCTAATTTATTTTTAAATTCTAGGTAAAATTTTATAACTTTTTTATTAATAATGTACCTAAACCTAGTAGCTTTTTCTAATATTAAAATTTTTTTTTTTTTTAAATACTAATTTTCAGTTTTGTAAAAAATTGTTAGTAGCGCCATTGTTTCTGAAGGTGGAATACTCATAATTGGTACGAGTGTTCTATAGAGATGAAAAAAAGATATATGTAAAGAAATTTGAGTTAGATGTTACAGGGTGTTCAAAATAAATTTATGTATTTTGACTATATTAAATTGAATTGCACACCCTGTATATTATTATTTTTTCTGATAGATTTTACAAAACCCTCCAACTTTTATTAAGTATATCATATACCTATTTCTAATAGTTTTCGATTTATTTTGAACTTTTCAATTTTTACCGTTGTTTTTAATACACCTACGCTATAACATCATAGTTGCCAAGACAAAACAAAAATGTAGGCATTGTCAAATTTTGACATATCTATTAAGCAAGTGTTCAATTTGTTGTTGTAAGTGACGTATAAAGGTAACAGTTATGGATTTTCCTAAAAATGAATTAACTGATATGGTTTATATACTGGGCGAGGCGGGAAAAAATTGTCTTTTGGTAGTAAGGCTTTACGGAGCGAAGTACCCTAACAGACGTATACCATCTAGAAAATCTTTTCAGTGCTTAATGGAAAGGTTTGATGGTAGTGGTAGCGTTGAGTATACGAAACAGAAAGTAGTAAACCAAAACGCTACGAATAAGGAAAAAGAAATGGAGATTTTACTTCACGTTGAAGATAATCCCCAGGTCAGCAGCCGTCAACTAGCTGACTTATCTGACACATCCCAATCTACGGCTAATCGCACCACAAGAAAATACAAGTATCATCGCTTTCATATGGAACTACACCAAGAACTTCAAGACCGTGATTTTGAACGACGAGTAAACTTTTGTACCATCATGAATGGAGCAATAGAAGCCGATCCAAATTTTTTATCCAAAATAATATTTTCTGATGAAGCTACTGTCCGCAGTCATGGAGCAGTTAACAGCCATAACACGCATTATTATTCAACAGTTAATCCATTTTGGGTCCGGGAAGTTCAAAACCGTTGGTCGCTTAATGTATGGTGTGGAATATTAAATTTTCGAATTATTGGTCCATATTTTTTCGCGAACCGCTTAACGGGCCTAGATATCAAAATTTTTTGCAAAACGAATTACCCCAGCTTCTTGAAGAAGTTGATAACTTTGAAAGGAAACACATGTGGATTCAACAAGACGGAGCTCCTGCTCATTACCACCGGGAAGTTCGGGAATTTTTAAAGGAACGTTTCCCACAAAAATGGATTGGTAGGTTTGAGGTCTTGCTCACAAACATACAGCACTTTGTACCATCTTCAAACAATTAGATTATTAGTGGAAAAAACAAATGAATATAAGGTCACCTTGTGGATAGCAATGGTTGACTATGCAAAAGCATTTGATTCGGTAAAGATATGGGCAGTCTTTAACGTCTTAACTAACAGCAGAGTCGATGAAAGATACGCAACTCTTCTTGAATATATATATATATAAAAATGCCACTTCACAAATAATGATTGAAGAAAAAACAAATAAAATCAAAACTTAAAGAGGAATTAGACAAAGCGACTCGATATCCCCCAAAGCTGTTCATATTGACTCTAGAAAACATGTTCAAATCGTTAAAGTGGGAAAATAAAGGAACACTAATGGGTAGTGAACGATTAAATCACTTAAGGTTCGCAGATGATGTTACTCTGAACGCCATCACAAAGAATTACAAGAAATGCCGATGGAATTAAATAACAAGTCTTGGGAAATAGGTTTAAAAATAAAGTTTACCATAACCAAATATTTGAACAACGAAAGTGAAGATAACAGCCAGGAACTGAATTCTGGTGAACATGCTGCGGCGGTGTTTTGTGATTTGACAAAAGCTTTCGATTGTGTTGATCATGGGATCTTGCTGTCAAAGCTGGACATTTATGGGTTCAGGGGGTTAGCTTGGGATTGGTTTCGGTCGTATTTGTCGGGCCGAGTCCAGGCAGTGACTTTTAAGGGTCAGTGCTCGGAAGGGGTTGGGATCAGTGTGGGTATCCCTCAAGACTCTGTACTTGGACCACTATTGTTTTTGATCTATCTTAATGACCTGCCCCGTTTGACAGTGGCTGGCAGATTTACCATCTTTGCTGATGACATCACAATTTTGTGGCACAATAAGGATGTGGGGAGACTTCGGGCCGATGTTCAGGCAGATTTATCTAAGATGAAGGCTTGGTGTGATGATAACAAACTGTCCTTCAATATAGCCAAGACAAAAATTCTGAGCTTTAGATGCAATATAGAGAATGTTAATATTGAGAATGAGATCATCTCTTCAGCTGATAAGAATTCATTTCTCGGTTTAATAATTGACTTATCGCTGCGGTATGAGGATCACATTGGCAACATCTGCAGCAAAATTTCTTCAGGCTGCTATGCCCTTAGGGTTATTGCAAGTAGCCTGGGGCTGAATGTAGCTAGAACCTCTTATTTTTCACTAGTTGAGGCTCATTTGAGGTATGGGATCTGTTTCTGGGCTTGCTGCTCCCGAGTTCACTTTAGTTCTGTTTTTGTATTGCAACAGATATATTTCGGGAGCTGGGTTGCGAGAGTCATGTCGACCATTGTTTCCGAGGTTAGAGATACTTACTCTTTGTGCCCTATTTATCCTGGAAACTGCTATCATCATCTTTAAAAAACATCGTCTTGAGGCAATGCCAGTCAGCCGGCACGGCACTAGGTGAGCGTTTGTCCTGTCATTGCCGGCCCCGAAAACGGAGCTGATCAAATCTGCAATTGTTTATAATGGCAAAAAAATATATAATCATCTGCCTCTCAAATTGAGAGGATTGAATTGCGAGAGAGTCTTTAGACGAAAGACTAGGGCCCTACTTATAAAAAAGGCGTACTATGTAGGAATTCTACAATGATAAACTGGAATAAGCATATAACAGTAGTTGAGTGGTTGGCATTTGGGTTGACATATGTGTAATTTTTATTTCTTTTATTTTGTATTTACTGCATTGACTACTAATCTTGTTCTGTTTCCTTATTTTTTCTTTCTTTGAATTTGTGTTTATTAATATAATAAAGATTTAAGTTAAGCTTGCTTTGTCAACAAATACGTTGTACTTTAGGACAATAAAGCATATTTCTAATTCTAATTCTAATATTAACAGAAGGTGAAAGAACAGGAAAGGTACAAACATTCATATATTTAGGACAAAAAAATCGAAATATCAAAAAATAATTTAGAGGCTGACTTGGATGGATTTCGTTAACTTGGTCTGCGTTCGGAAGGTTACAATCTACATTGAAATTGGACATCCTATGTCAGGATCAGTATGTACTGCCCGTAATAACATATGACACTAAAATGTGGGCTTTAAATAAAAGTATAATAAGTAAACTTCAGGTAACCCAAAGAGCAATGGGGAGGAGATTCCTAAATATTTGACTCTAAGATTGTATTCCTAACATCTAGATTCGAGTGATAGATGGAATACAACAAATATGTATATTATGGTGGAATTGGACGGGGCATATTGCAAGGATGAATGATAACAGCTGGACACGTCATATAGTTGAATGGAGCCATAGAGAACACAAAAGATGCAGAGGTATACCACAGACAAGATGGCCGGACGACATAAAAAGATTAGCGGGACACGACTGGATGCAAAAAGCAAACAACAGAGCTCATTGGAGACAACTTAGGGAGGCTTACATCCGACTATGGATGCCCATAAATAAAAGTTTCATGCAGTCTGCACATATTTCCATATGCAGATGGGATACGAATGTTCGAGAGAAAATGCAGATACAAGCAAAGTTATAGATTAAATTACAGCAGATCATTTTAGTAAAGAATAACCGGTCAAGTGGAAGGAATTACTGTTCATCCGTTGATTGCTTTTAAAACAAAAACTTTTGTTACGGAGGTATAAAATGATCAATGACTTGACAAAACACAACCCAAAAAAGTTTTCAACTAAGTTTTTTCCGATTTTTACTGAAAACTGATGATTTTTTTTATATACTCGTGTATCAGATAAAGCACTCGTGATAATTTTCGTTTGATATACACTCTGTGGAGAATATTCCAGATTTTTTTCAATATTTCTTGATCAGTACTTTTCGAGATAAAGAGGGAGGACAGCGATTTTCGCAGTTTTTTTAAAATAATACAAAGAAAAGTGTCCACAAGGATTACATTATGTACATTTTTGAACTCGTGTTTCTACAAGCTTTCATTTGACACCCAACTCGAGGACCTCGAAAAAATGTTTTTTTCTTCCACTTCCTATTTCACTCTCCAACCTCCTTTAGTCAAAATTTAACTTTCATAATCACACGGCACTAACGAGACCATTAATTCCTATATTAGTGCCAAATTTCAACTTTCTATGTCAAATAGTGTCGGAAAAAAATCGGGTATGACAGACAGACAGACGGATATACACCGAAGGGACCTTATAAGTGTTTCGTATGGAACCTTAAAAACGCGACTAGGAGACAGTATAAGGCCTGATTGACAATGGCGTTAATAGTGAACGAATTGGAAACGAAATGTTCAAAGCCAAAAAGATATTTTTTATTTTACCTTTGTCAGATGCCAAGTGATAAAAAGCCGTCATAATAGGACGGTATCCAGTACATCTACAAATATTTCCACCAAAAGAATTTTCTATTTCAGCTTTGGTTTTTGGTCCTGATGCCAACAAGGAATACATATTCATCACCATTCCGGGAGAACAAAATCTGAAAATAATTTCATTGGCTTAGAATATAATTGTTGATGCATATTAGTTAGAGAAATTAGTACAGTAAAACCTATCAAAAACGGCCACAAAAAATTTTAGGAATATTGGCCGTTTAAGACAGGTGGCTTTCATTCCCATGTTTTGCGCCCTATAAATAAAAGACATATTTTTCTATTTTTAAACATTTTCTTTATTTTACTAAATAGAGTTAGCATACACACAGATTGAAAAGTTAAAATGATATAATAATATAACAAAATATTTTGAATGTACAGTATATACACTATAGTAATATATACATATATAAATAATGTATTTTTTAAAAATGTATACATGTTATTAAGCTTTTTTGAAGTATGTGACAAATTTTTTAGCTTTGATTTAAAAACCTCAGATTCACATGAAAGTTACACTCGAGAAATATCTATAGTCATTTCATTATTGTTATTAAACAAAAAATAGTTTTGTGTGTATCTTAACTTTGTACAAACTTCACTCATACTAGACAAAGTAGATTCTGGAGCTTCATATTTGTCCACATCACTGTCTGAATCAGAGTTAAGCTTTTGGTCTGTATCGCGCAGTTCCTCAACAATCAATGGAAACAAACATCCAAGTTGATGACTCTAGATGGTAGATGCCCAGATCCCACCAGCATCGCCCGGTGTGATACCATCGCATCGGCTTAAGCTGCGTGAAGTTGCTTAACGTTTCGTGGCTGTGCCGATGTCCCGGTCTGTGGGACCAAATAGCATGATGAGGCACCTGGATACAAAAAATTCCGGAGGTAAAATAGCCCCCCGTTCGGATCTCCGGGTGGGGGCTGGTTCAGGGGCGTCGACATGCAGAGAACAGAATTTCAAAATGGATTTTTGCAACATACGAGGTTTAAATTCGAACATAAATTCAGTGCACCAACACCTGCAATCAAATAAACCTCATGTACTCGCTCTCTGTGAAACTAAGGTCAGTTCATCGACCAGCACAGTAAACTACCTTTATCCTGGGTACGATTTCTATTCCCGATTTAGGCGTAACTTTGGAATCTGTCTTTATGTCAGAAGCGACCTCTCTTGCCAACGAGAAGAGGCTCTGGAGCCCACAAACTTTGATGTTATGTGGTTAAAAATAACGACTCAACCAACCACAAGGTTCGTCTGTATCCTCTATCGACCACCAAGTGATACAAACTTTAGAACACTTTTCGCTTCTCTTGCAGACACCATAGATCATTTACAAATTAACTATCCAAATGCCGAAATTGCCATCCTGGGCGACTTTAATGTCCACAACATCAACTGGCTTAAATATTCAAATACTACCGATGAACAAGGTCGTGAAGCCGAATCATTTTCAATCAGTTGTGGCTTGACTCAGCTTATTGATGAACCAACACGGATCCCTGATCGAGACGGAGAGTTCGCCAGTCTTCTTGATCTGTTTTTAACCACCAATCCGGAGATTTACACGGTCAGCGTAAATCCACCGTTAGGTTCTTCCGACCATAAACTACTTTCGACATCGAGTATTCTACCAATCAGTGACAGAGAGGCGCCCAAACCGCGCAAGATTTGGCACTACAAATCTGCTAAATGGGAAGATCTTATGGAATATTTTCGAACTTTCCCTTGGTTGGACGTTTGTTTTCGATCCGACGACCCATCTGACTGCGCCAGGGAGGTTACCGATGATATTTTGGCCGGTATGGATGCTTACATCCCTTTTTCGAAGAAATGCCCTTCCAACGGCAAGCCTTGGTTTGACCTAAAATGCAAAGAAACTGTTGCTTCTAAACATCTTGCATACCGACAGTGGCGTGAAGATCCTAACACCATAAATCGTAACATCTTTGTTCGTGCCAGGAACAGATGCAAAGAAATTATCGACGAAACCAAGGAGGTACACAATCAACGGATTAGAAACAAACTTCTCGCTTGTCCCGGCAATTCCAGGTCCTTTTGGTCAGTCGCTAAGGCAGTTAGTCAGAATTTCACCAAATCCACCATACCGCCACTCACACGGCCAGATAATTCTATTGCAACGACACCTGTTGAGAAAGCGAACTTGTTGGCTGAACTCTTTGCTTCACATTCTACTGTCGATTTCCAAGGAAAAACACCACCTACTATTCCCATAGTGCAGTCAAGGATGCCCGATATTGTCTTCAGACAGCGTATCATAAAACGTATTTTGATGAAGCTAGACACCAAAAAGGCTTCAGGCGCTGACGGAATACCTGCCATAGTTCTCAAGAACTGTGCGAGGGAACTAACACCAGTTTTTCTGTAGACTTTTCAACTTATCCTACAGAAAGGGAATATTTCCTTCCTGCTGGAAATGTGCCACAGTTCAGCCGATACCTAAAAAAGGCAAGAAGACCTTGCCAAATAACTACCGACCAATCGCACTACTCTCAATAATATCGAAAGTCATGGAAAAGGCTATCAATCAGCATCTTCTAAAATATCTTGAAGGATTCAACATTATTAGTGATCACCAATATAGCTTTCGTAAAAATAGATCAACAGGAGATCTTCTGACTTATGTAACACATGTTTGGAACAGCGCAATTGAACACTTTGGAGAATCTCGAGCGGTTGCTCTTGACATATCCAAGGCATTTGACCGTGTTGGGCACGAAGGGCTGTTGGCTAAGCTACGTTCTTATGGTATGTCGGAAAAGTTCTGTTTGTGGCTCTCATGTTTCCTCAGAGAGCGTTCTTTACGCGTGGCAGTTGACGGATTTCTTTCTAACACCTTCACTATCAACGCCGGTGTGCCCCAAGGTTCCATACTGTCTCCTACTCTCTTCCTCATCTATATTAACGATCTGCTGGAAAAGACCGAGAATCCAATCTACAGCTTTGCAGATGACAGTACACTTATCTCTTCATTCACTTTGAACGCTCGGACATCGACTGCTCAGACGAATATCCGCAGACAGCAGGAAGTCATTCAACTTAACAAAGACCTGGAAGAGGTTCTATCTTGGGGTGACAGTAACCAAGTGGAATTTAACGCTACAAAAACCCAGGCGGCAGTTTTTTCTAAAAAAGTTAACGTTGCAGAACCCGACATAGTTATGTCGGGGCACTCCATCCCTCTAACATCGTCACTCAATCTGTTGGGCGTTAGTTTGGGAGCAAATATGTCCTGGCATGAAACATGTTGCAGGCATAGCAAGAAGAGCTTCTCAAAAGTTGGGAATATTGTTTCGAACCAGAAAGCTTTACACTCCACAACAACTGTTAATTCTTTACAAAGCTCAAATTCGACCAACTATGGAGTACTGCTCCCATGTTTGGAGCTCCGCTCCCAAACATACACTGCATTTGTTGGATTCTATCCAGAGAAGAGCTGTTCGTCTGATTGGACACCCGGAACTGACCGACGGCCTGGATTCGCTGGAACATCGAAGAACGGTTGGCGACTTGAGCCTATTCTACAAGTACTTTCATGGAAAGTGTTCGAAAGATGTGGCCCGTTTAATTCCTCCTAGAGCGGTGCATATTAGAAGTACACGTCGCGCTAATGCTTCACATCCGTATGAGGTTCAGCTTGTTACTCCTCGTACAACGCTTTTCAAGCAGTCTTTTATATGGAGAACATCATACCTTTGGAATGGTTTACCCAGGACTGTGTTTCCCATCGAGTACAATCTACAGCGATTCAAGAACAACGTGAATCGCTTTCTCCGCACACGTGTCGCTCCTGTAGCGCTTTAGGGAAGTTTATAGTTTTAACATGGACTAAAAGAAAGAGCTGAGCAAAGGGTATTTCGTCTTCTTCATCAAAAATAACATCTTCTGGAATAACATTGGAGAATCCGGCCGTGAAAAAATATTTTTTAATTGTAGCTGGAGAAAGATTTTTCCACGCAGTCGTAATCCATATTAGTGTATTCGTTAAATTTATATTTTTTTCAGATTTTCAAAATCGCAATAACTGTCAACAAATGTAAGTAGCCTTTTGATCAAAAATTTTTTATATTCCTTGGTCTAAAGGCTGACAATATGCTAGCTTAACATTTTCTAGTGACATTTTAGAATGGGAGGTAACATTGTTCAAGAAAAGCAGCACTTTTCTATTTTGTTTCTTCATTTTATTATCAAATTTATGGAGCCATCTGGTCATAATTTCTGACGTTATCCAGGCTTTTTTGTTAGATTCCCATTCTAAGGGTAACATTGTAACATTCATTTTTTCCTAGATTTTAAGACCATATAATGTTACTGATTTTTCTCTTAATAATGTTCTTCTTTTCATTTTTGTATCGAGCGGTATATTAATCAGAAATTCCTAGCCGCTCGTTATATAGTGTGCTGTGCGGGTTTGCGACCGAATCTATCGATACGCCGGGATTGGTCAAATGTTTGTATCCGGAGTTTTGGTTCCGGCGTCGCCATATTACAGACAGAGTGCCCACGGCTTATTTAAGGGTCCGGAGGACGCGAATCTTGGCTTAGAACACCGAGCCGCCGCCAGGCAGTAACATCAAGCCGCCGCCAGGCTTAGTACCATCAAGCCGCCGAGAGGCTTAGTACCATCAAGCCGCAGTCAGGCTAATTTCCACCGAGCCGCCAAGTGGCGATTTTCCACCGAGCCGCAGTAGAGGCTTACGACAATATCTACGAGAGCCAAGTTAAGCACGAGTTTTTTTTATCATAAAGCCGTAGAGGGCTTTGTGTGTTTTCTAATTGGAGTAGCTAAAGTAGGCTCTTCTCAAAAGTGTGAAATCGGTTTTGTGTTGCATTGAAGGCCTAGAAGCCCGTAGGAAAACCGTAAGTTACCAGAACATACATCAATAAATATATTCCCCGCAAATAAGTGTTTTAACAGCAATTTGAACTGAAAAATCGCGAAGTGAAAATTACGACTCTTCGATTTCGGGTGTAGTCAAGATTTAGAAGTAAAATCTCTGATTTAGGGACTCTAATTTATAAAAACTACTTTTAGGCTAGAATTTTTTTTGTATTCCTTAAAACTGCAAAGGTTGGAACTTTTATTTTAAATCATGAATAAATTTTCTTTTTTTGTTGATTAAAGCTAGTGTCTCACTGAATACCTATTTTTCTTTTTTGATCAGGATAAGAAAAGTTGTACTAGAATAATTCTTTTTAGTAATAACCGTAAAACACTTCAGTATTTTTTAATTTTTTTAACTGAAGTTAGATCCTTTCTATTTTATATTTATATTAGTAGTAAAAGTAAAAGGTTGAAGGCGCATAAAAATAATTAGTATGACAAAAACCCCTTCGGCCAGCCCGGTTATTATTACTAGGTAAATTTCCGAGAAAATATGCCATACAAATTTCGATTCAACTGGCCATGGCCGTTTAATACAAGTGGCCGTAATTAACAGGTTTTTGTATACGGAAATTTACATGCAACAGGTTTCGGGAAGCTTAATACTGACCGTTACCACAGGCGGCCGCTTATAGCAGGTGGCCGTTAACACAGGTTTCACTTTGTTTACTAATCATTTTTTTGAAACCTAAATTTATATTTTCCAGACTAGTGGAGAAAATAATTTTTTCCATATAGTTTCAATACGCCCTGAGGTAATCAAAGTCTATAAAATTAAAGTACAAAATAAAATAGTAAAGTCTTGTCGTATCATGCAATAGAACTTTCTAGTCTTGTCTTGTTTTGCGAATCTAAGAAACAGCAAATCAAAATTGCCATTTTACAATAATAAACAAACATCGTGATATTTTTACTACTTATAGTTGGTCAACTAAGAACGTGCCGAGCATTGTTCATTAAAAAATGCATTTATTTAAAAGTTTTTTATATCATTTGACAATAAAAGATTGTCATTAAAACGTTAATGATTCAGTAGCTCGTCCAGTCCCCATCGCACTGTGATCCAGGAATTTAATTTTTCGTTCAAAATTATCTACAGGCCTTAATTTTTAACCGAATTGGATAATAATAATGATTTTAGCCAGAAATGATGATAAATGTGGTCAAAAAGCAAAATAATTATTCAAACTATTATAATTTCTAAAGAGGGAATTTAGTAAACCTATATCTAACTTTTCATATATTAACTGGGACTTTCTATCTCAATTAACAGATGTAAATAAAGCCTGCGAAATATTGTATCAAACAATTTACACTACTCTAGATATACACGTTCCTAAGACACAAGACAAATAAATATTATCCGTCTTGGTTTACTAATGAAATTAAACAAAATGTCAGAACTAAATACAGCTCTTGGAAAAAATTTAAAAGAACGGGGAATTTATTCGAACTAGAAAAGTTTCCAAAATCTGCGGCGAATCATCAAGCTTCCTAAAAAACATACTCTTTAAATATTGACAACAACATAAAAAATGATCCTAAAAATTCTGGAGCTATATTAATGACAAGAGGAACTCTCATGTTATACCAACCACTATGTCTTATAATAACAACATCCTTAATAATCCTAGACATGTAGCCGAAAGTTTTGCATTCTTTTTTCAAGCCTCTTATGTAATGTCTTCTCAGAAACGAAGAAACGTAGAGAATAATTTATTCCCATCACAGGATCCTATTAACAAGGAGAAAATAAAGGAACAACTTGTTTTTAAAGTATTAAAAAAGTTAAAACCTATGTACAGCTACTGTTGGTCCAGATAAGATTCCTGCCTTCTTGTTAAAAGACTACGCCTCTGTCCTTGCTCATCCTCTTACAATATTGTTCAATTTATCACTTGAGACATCTGTGTTTTCAGACACGTGGAAAATATCACGTATTACGCTGTTTTCAAAAAAGGTGACAAGAGTTGTGTAACAAACTATAGACCGATAAGTATTATTAATAATTTTTCAAAAGTCTTCGAAATCATATTACATGATTATTTATATAATTCAATTAGCACGCAGATATCACTGCAGGAACACGGTTTTGTGAGGGGCCCTTCGACGGTTTCAAATTTATTTTGTCTTACGCAAGACCTTGCGGAACCACTTGATGGGGGCGAGCAAACCGATGTGATTTACATTGATTGCTCTTGCCTTTGATCGACTGGATCATGGGATTCTGTTGGACAAGTTGTTCGCAGTTGGATTTTCGGGTAAGTTAGTATCTTTTTTTAAATCATACTTGATAAACCGCTCGCAGTTTGTACAGTGTCTTGGTCAGAATTCTTCTAGCTTTGTTGCCACGTCGGGAGTGCCACAGGGCTCACATTTGGGTTCACTCCTTTTCAATATATTTATAAATGATCTTACTCAGAGAGCGGGTATTGAATACCTAATTTATGCTGATGATGTAAAGCTATAATGCAGAATCAGAGACCTGAACGACTTCATAAGACTACAGGATGGCTTTAATCTTATAAACGGTTGGTGTAGTAACAACAAACTTCTTTTGAATGTATCCAAGTGCAATGTAATCACCTTTACAAAAAAACTGAGTCCCATACAATTCAATTACAGTATGGACGGTCAGGTCCTAGAGCGATGTCAGTCGGTGTCTGATTTGGATGTTTTGCTGGACACTGCATTGTCTTTTCGTGGCCATATTGCAAAGATTACGGCGGAGAGTTTTAAACTATTGGGTTTCATCATACGTAATAGAGCCGACTTTGTTGAATGTGATACTCTAAAATTGCTTTTTAATAGGTTGGTGAGATCACGGCTTGAATACTCAGTTGTTGTTTGGTGCCCCTTTTATCAAGCGCACATTCAAAATATTGAAAAAATTCAAAAGCGTTTTTTAAAGTACGCTAGTTTTAAACTCGATGGAGTATATCCCGAAATAGGTTATCCCTATGAAAGTCTCTTGGATAGATTTTCGATGGGAAGTTTAGAGGCACGCCGAAACAAAGCCCAAATCATATTTGTACATAAAATAATATCAAACAAAATTGATGCAAACAAAATCTTGCAGTGTCTGCCTTTTCATGTACTTAGACCCGCGGCACGTAGTCTGCAAACTTTTAATTTACCAACCCCAAGAACAAATGTCCTGAAATTTTCTCCCCTGTTTCAAATTTATGAGAAATATAATCAAATGCAGAACCAGCTTGATATTTTCAACGGCAGCGTTACAAAAATTTAAAAAATATAGTTTTTAAAATATGTTGTTAATAAGCTGTTTAATTTTAATTAGGCTTAGTACATTTCATTATGTTATTTTTCCCATTCTGTAATTGGAATACTGTAGAATGTGCTAATTAAATAAATAAATAAATAAATATATGTTCAAATAATGGTCAAAAAATGGCTATGTTCACCTTGCGACCTTTAGATCTTGAAACAACAAATTTCAGATAATGTCGATCGGGAAACATAAATTACTTTAGTTTGTTCATTCAAATAATGCAAACTTCGAAAAAATTACTAAAAATTATCCAAAAATGGTAGAAAAATAACCAAAAATTGGTGTAATTCAAAAATCGGCTTCAAGAGATTTGTTAGAAATTTAGTTACGAGTATTTAAAAAAAATATATCCAGATTGGTTAGAAATTAAGACCTGTAGATAATTTTGAACGAAAAATTAAATTCCTGGACGACAGTGCATCGCCTGGCATCTTCGGGGCATACTTTCTAAGAGATTTTCCGCGTATTCTGTAAATAAAGATTTCCAAAATGCCCGAATTTGCCGTGACAGTTGCTTCACCGTGTACATCTTTTGATGCTGCTTGATGTGTGACCACACGTTCTCGATTAGGCTTCCATCTGGCGACTGGGATGACTAATCTAGTGTGACGATACGGATTCCCCTTTTCACTGGCTGCACGTTTTACTCCGATGTTTG
This sequence comes from Pachyrhynchus sulphureomaculatus, assembly GCA_019049505.1. Lineage (NCBI taxonomy): Eukaryota > Metazoa > Arthropoda > Insecta > Coleoptera > Curculionidae > Pachyrhynchus > Pachyrhynchus sulphureomaculatus. The sequence continues at coordinate 95,792,415 of CM032451.1, forward strand.
GGGTTGTCAGTTTTATCAACAAATCACTGTTTGGCAACAGGTGCTAATGCCTTTTTGTAAATCTGGAACATTTTTTGAGCGTCCAAATCGTAGGTAAAGATGAAAAGTCTCCTAAAATCTTTTTCCGAAAGACAATCCCAAACATGGATCTTTACAGGATAGTATAATAAATTGACCAGGTCCGTGGGATGATAATATAACCCTAGAAAGAAGCTTCATTGGAAAAAACTACATTGCTTCAGTCTTGATCTATGTTTTCCTCTGCCCACGCGAGTTGTTTTTGTCTGTATTTTTTGCTTATCAAACCTTTCTGTTTTAGTTTTTGCGCCTCTTGGTGCAAAGGTAACTGAGGATTTCAGGTTAATATCTTAAGGGGCCATCCTACTCCTGAATTTTCAAAAAATCGTTTTTTTTTGCATTTTTTTATAGTTTGAATCTTTAAGAATACGTGTGCGAGAGGATCTTTCGATATTACGTGTCTTAGGAAGGCGCGAGCAACGCCCAATTTCAGGCATAGGTAGTCGGTGTACGCATGCAGAGCGAAGATCTCAAGCTTAGTCAAAAGAAGTAAGAATAGCGCAGCGAATGCTTAATAATACTGAACAATGAGTTTTATAAAGAATTGGAAGGGTTGCTTTATGATCCTGGAATAGCTGTTTAGCTGTAAGTATGAATGAAACTTGATTGAAATCTTTAAACGCTTATATCTCTCCATGATTCCGCCATTACCGCTTATCCAATCTCTTCGAAATTTTGACACAGTGTCAGATGCTGTCATTTTCGGCCAAACCATGGAAAATGTTTTATTTTGTCAGCGATTTTTGAGCTGAAAATTTGGCGAAACAGTGCACGTAAGAATAAAGTATTTTAAATTATTCTTATGTGATTATGTTGCCGTGCGATTGCCAAGTCATTATATTTATTATAGAAATAAAGATGTCTAATATTGATAGAATCACTATAATAACAAATTTTTTGAATAGGTGCTTTCATAGATACTAACTAAAATAACTGACTTGGTTTTACATGAGATCTCACAACTTTTTGTGGTGGAAGGACTGCGTTGCGAGACTTGGCATTTTTTTTACATTTTATGTTTTTGATGGGATCTCATTTCTTTTTGTAGGTAGTACTCTTTTTTTTTTCTTCTCGGGTAATATTTTTTGTACGTCAGCTATGGATTTTCTTAAAGCCCACTCCCTGTGTCTATTGATTTTTCTCAAAGGCTATGATGTTACAATTTTTGACAAGTCTGGACGATAAGTGCTTCTAAGTCGATTATATTCTACGATTGCGGACTCTTGAGCTTTGATACTACCGAAGTCGACATTAATTAGATGTAATCCGCCCAGACTTGTCACTCTTGAAAGTGCCACGTATGCTTGACCGCATGTGAACAATGAAGAACCGATGGCTATCAGTGCACTGTTTAGACTTTTGTGTATGGTAATAGCAAAGGCTATACATGTCGGAAACTGTTCGCGCTGAAAATAAGCTCTATTAATAATTTCAAATTTAGTTTCGACTGGACCAAGCTCGTAAAGACGTTCATTATTAAATGTAATATGAATTTTTTTTATTTTATTTGTATTTTCAGGATCAACCTTTACTCCTTGTACTATACCGATAGAACCGTTGACTAAGCCAAGACTCACGTCAATATTTCGTCTTAACATGACTTTGCTCCTATTTTAATAACTATATTCTCTTCTAGCCCTGCTGTCATGGAAGCATTATCTTCATACTTTTTTATAAATTAAATATACTTAAAGTATTTCATTTAACAATTTTTTAATTACAAGAAGTAGTAGTATAGTAGAAGTATTAAACGAATATATTTGATAAATGAAAAATATTATTAAATATAATGTATTAATTAATAAGTAATACAAATTATACATCATTATGGATTTTTTAGTGGTTAATTAAACTTTATACGACGTATTATTTGCCGGGACTCACGGTTGACTTTGCATTATGCTATGTATTGCTGAGCGCTTCGCGCTCTCCGCGCTCTATCTCAAAAACGGTTAAGAGTATAAAAAAATATTTAGAACAAAATTTGTAGAGAATTTTATGCTCTAGAATTTTTATAATAAGTGCAATTATTATTGAAACCATTGGAAGCCAGATATTTACGAGAACCGATTTTTGTGACACTTGACCTTGAATATCTTAAGACACGGACACGAGATTTTATGAGACTTTTGAGACAACTTTTAGAATGCCAAAATAAAGATTTATACAAGTTTACAGCTTATTATTTCTCATTCCGAGATTGACCCTCTTTTTTGGCTTAAGTGACTGTACAATTTAGAAAACGGGCCTGAAATTTTCAGTTTTTCCTTCCTTTATAGGGTAAACACTAAATAAATTCAAAATTTGAAGTTTGTGTGTCTGCTAGAAGTACCTTAGAATTTTGATGATCGGTGAGTGTGTCAGTGACAAAATTAAAGAACTTCGACTGGCGACAGTTCGTAAAAAAAAGGTATAAATAGTAGGTAATTTAGGAATATAGCTAGTATAGTATGTCCTCTTGGTCACTGAAAATTCTGGCTTCTAGCTTTATCCACAACGAAGTTACAGGGTGGTCGAAACTGCCATGAGTGGCTTCAAGAAAAGGATGGTACGGTTGTGCTTTCTGCTCGACTTGGCGGGGGCACTACCGTGCCCCCATATTGAAAGTGGAACATATGAGAGGTTAAGGTTACGATAAAGGTTCAAATATGAGAGGCGACAAATCGTGAGTACATTGAAGAATTAAAACTTTAAACCCTAGAGCATTTTACGTACCTTGCAGCAGTCATTCCTTAAACTTAGTAAATAACGATATGGCAAAATCTTCTTTGGAGGCAGCAAACCTTTTTAATATGGTTCAAAAGCTATATACATTTTTTACCTCATCGATTTTTCGGTAGGCCATATTAAGAGAACATCTCAATACTCTTACATTGAAACCATTGAACGATACTCGTTGGGAAGGTCATATAGATTCCCTAAAACCCTTACGTTTTCAAAGAGGAGATATTCATGATGCTTTATTAAGTATTTATGAGAATGCCGAAATAGATAATATGACTCGAGATGAGGCCAGCGGTTTATTGACCACAATAAAACAATTTAATTTTTTATATTCAATCGTTATTTGAAGTTTGTGTGTCTGCTAGAAGTACCTTAGAATTTTGATGATCGGTAAGTGTGTCAGTGACAAAATTAAAGAACTTCGACTGGCGATAGTTCGTAAACTATAAGGTATAAATAGTAGGTAATTTAGGAATATACCTAGTATAGTATGTCCTCTTGGACACTGAAAATTCAGGCTTCTAGCTTTATCCACAACGAAGTTGGGGGTCGAAAGTGCCATGAGTGGCTTCAAGAAAAGGATGGTACGGTTGTGTTTTCTGCTCGACTTGGCGGGGGCACTACCGTGCCCCCATATTGAAAGTGGAACATATGAGAGGTTAAGGTTACGATAAAGGTTCAAATATGAGAGGCGACAAATCTTGAGTACATTGAAGAATTAAAACTTTAAACCCTAGAGCATTTTACGTACCTTGCAGCAGTCATTCCTTAAACTTAGTAAATAACGATATGGCAAAATCTTCTTTGGAGGCAGCAAACCTTTTTAATATGGTTCAAAAGCTATATACATTTTTTACCTCATCGATTTTTCGGTAGGCCATATTAAGAGAACACCTCAATACTCTTACATTGAAACCATTGAACGATACTCGTTGGGAAGGTCATATAGATTCCCTAAAACCCTTACGTTTTCAAAGAGGAGATATTCATGATGCTTTATTAAGTATTTATGAGAATGCCGAAATAGATAATATGACTCGAGATGAGGCCAGCGGTTTATTGACCACAATAAAACAATTTAATTTTTTATATTCAATCGTTATTTGAAGTTTGTGTGTCTGCTAGAAGTACCTTAGAATTTTGATGATCGGTAAGTGTGTCAGTGACAAAATTAAAGAACTTCGACTGGCGATAGTTCGTAAACTATAAGGTATAAATAGTAGGTAATTTAGGAATATACCTAGTATAGTATGTCCTCTTGGACACTGAAAATTCAGGCTTCTAGCTTTATCCACAACGAAGTTGGGGGTCGAAAGTGCCGTGAGTGGCTTCGAGAAAAGGATGGTACGGCTGTGCTTTCTGCTCGACTTGGCGGGGGCACTGCCGTGCCCCCAGATACAAAGAAAAGTGTATTTTATTATATATATTCTTGAACTTGTGTTTTTATAAGCTTTTATTTGACACCCCACTCGATGACCCGGTAAAAAAAAATTCACTTCCGATTTTACGTCCCAAAACTAAACCTTTAAGTCAAAATTTAACTTTTAAAACTACATGGCTCTGATGAGGCCATTGATTTCTATATCAGTGTCAAATTTCCACTTGTTATGTCAAATAGTTTCGGAAAAAATCGGGTGACAGACGGACAAACAGACAGACAGACAGATACCGAGCTGATCTTATAAGTGTTCTCTACGGCACACTAAAAAGAATTTCTTTTACTGACCACAAGTTATAGGCGTTCTTACTCGATAAACTGTAAGTTGTTAAGACATCAATAAAGAATAAATGAAGTATCAAACTGACCAATGGGTACTTACCCACACTGAGTCCCATTATTGTCTACCAAAACTTTCTGAATTTCATGGTACCCTTTTAACGGGTTCCCTATCCCTTCAATACTGTGTATCTTCCATCCATGACAAGATAAAATTGACACCAAACACTAAAATTTAATTTATAAGAACACTAAAAATTTGTAAGTATCTACTACTTTAGAATTAAATATTACCCGGTTACATGGAACTATATAGTGGAGGGGCATTGTTAGTATAGTGCATTATTGATGTAGTAGGTGTCTTGGTGCATCTACTGCACAGGGTGAGTCAACTACAGATTAAAGCTCATTATCTCATTTGTTTCAGGAATGACGAAAAAATGTTAAATACAATAGTTTTATGGAATGTTAAGGTGCACACTTTAAAATTATTTTTGAGTATACAGGGTACATATGTTTTTTTAAATGGAACATCTTATTTTCTAATTTATTTTTAAATTCTGCGTAAAATTTTATAACTTTTTTATTAATAATGTTACACACCTAAATCTAGTAGTTTTTCTAATATTTCAATTTTTTTAAAAAAATATTGGTTTTCAGTTTTGTAAAAAATTGCCAGTAGCGACATTGTTTCTGAAAGTGGAATAGTCATAATTGGTACGAGCGTTCTATAGAGATAAGAAAAAAAGATATATGTAAAGAAATTTGAGTTAGATTGCTACTAGATGCTGGGCGTACTATTTTTTTTTGTCTTTTTTGCGATTGGGGGGGTTTGGATCAACAAGTGTGTGGTTGGTGCGGCGGTGTGTGGGTTCTTTTCACGAATACAGTGTGTTGAAAATAAATTTATGCATTTCGACTATTTTAAATTGAAAAATCTAAATTTTTTTAAATGGCACACCCTATATATTATTATTTCTTCTGATAGATTTAACAAAACCCTCCAACTTTTATTATGTATGTCATATACCTATTTCTAACAGTTTTCGATTTATTTTGAATTTTTCAATTATTACCCTTGTTTCTAATACACTTATGCTATAACATCATAGTTGCCAAGACAAAACAAAAATGTAGGCATTGTCAAATTTTGACATGTCTATTAAGGAAGTAAGAGTAGTTTAATTTGTTGTAGTAAATGACGTATAAAGGTAATAGTTATGGATTTTCCTAAAAATAAATTAATTGATATGGTTTATATACTAGGCGAGGCGGGAAAAAATGGTCTTTTGGCAGTAAGGCTTTACGGAGCGAAGGACCCTAATAGACGTATACCATCTACAAAATCTTTTTTAGTGCTTAATGGAACGGTTTATGGTAGTGGTAGCGTTGAGTATACGAAACGGAAAGTAGTAAACCAGAATGCTATCAGTGAGGAAAAAGAAATGAAGAAATGGAGATTTTGCTTCATGTTGAAGATAATTCCCAGGTCAGCAGCCGTCAACTAGCTGACTTATCTAACACATCCCAATCTACGGCTAATCGCACCACGAGAAAATACCTAAACCTAGTAGTTTTCTAATATTTCAATTGCCAGTAGCATTGTTTCTGAAGGTGGAATACTCATAATTGGTACGAGCGTTCTATAGAGATGAAAAAAAGATGTATGTAAAGAAATTTGAGTTAGATGCTACAAGATGTTCCAAATAAATTTATGCATTTGGACTATTTTTTAAATTGAAAATCTCAAATTTTTTAAATGGCACACCCTGTATATTATTATTTTTTCCGATAGATTTTATAAAAACCCTCCAACTTTTATTAAGTATGTCATACACCTATTTCTAATAGTTTTCGATTTATTGTGTATTTTTCAATTTTAACCCTTGTTTTTAATACCTTACGCTCTAACATCATAGTTGCCAAGACAAAACAAAAATGTAGGAATTGTCGGATTTTGACATGTCTTTTAAGCAAATAAAAATAGTTTAATTTGTTGTAGTAAGTGACGTATAAAGGTGATAGTTATGGATTTTCCTAAAAATGAATTAATTGATATGGTTTATATGCTGGGCGAGGCGGGAAAAAATTGTCTTTTGACAGTAAAGCTTTACGAACCGAAGTACCCTTAGAGACGTATAGCTTCTAGAAAATCTTTTCAGTGGTTAATGGAACGGTTTGATGGTAGCGGTAGCGTTGAGTATACGAAACGGAAAAAGGAAAAAGAAATGGAGATTTTACTTCATGTTGAGGATAATCCCCAGATCAGCAGCCGTCAACTAGCTGACTTATCTGACACATCTCAATCTACGGCTAATCGCACCACGAGAAGTATCATCCCTTTCATATGGAACTACACCAAGAACTTCAAGACCGTGATTTTGAACGACGAGTAAACTTTTGTACCACCATGAATGGAGCAACAGAGGCCGATCCAAATTTTTTATCCAAAATAATGTTTTCTGATGAAGCTTTTTCGCAGTAACGGAGCAGTTAACAGCTATAATATGCATTATTACTCAACAGTTAATCCATTTTTGGTCCGGGAAGTTCAAAACCAAAACTACTGGTCGCTTAATGTATGGTGTGGAATATTAAATTTTCGAATAATTGGTCCATATTTTTTCCGCGAACCGCTTAACGGGCCTAGATATCTAAATTTTTTGCAAAACGAATTATCCCAGCTTCTTGAAGAAGTTGATAACTTTGAAAGGGAACAAATGTGAATTCAACAAGACGGAGCTCCTGCTCATTACCACCGGGAAGTTCGGTAATTTTTAAACGATGGTTACCCACAAAAATTGATCGGTAGGGATGGATTCATTCAGTGGCCCGCTCGATCATGTGACTTAACACCTTTAGACTTCTTTTTGTGGGGCTACATTAAAGATTGTGTTTATGTGAATCCCCCTACAACACCAGTAGATATCGAAAATAGGATACGGGATGCGTGCAGGACAATAACGCCCTTTATGCTAAGGAAAGTGAACGAAAATATAGTAAAACGATGTGTATTCAAGTGGATAGGCATATTCTTGAACATTTATTACGTCATAATAATTAATCCTTAGATATGTTAAACTATATTAAAATTATTATTAACTATTTGTTTATGTTTTCATAATAGCGTAAGTGTATTAAAAACAAGGGTAAAAATTGAAAAATTCAAAATAAATCGAAAACTATTAGAAATAGTTATATGATATACTTAATAAAAGTTGGAGGGTTTTGTAAAATCTATCAGAAAAAATAATAATATACAGGGAGTGCCATTTAAAAAATTTGAGATTTTTCAATTTAAAATAGTCGAAATGTATAAATTTATTTTGAACACCCTGTAGCATTTAACTCAAATTTCTTTACATATATCTTTTTTTTCATCTCTATAGAACGCTCGTACCAATTATGAGTTTTCCACCTTCTGAAATAATGGCGCTACTGGCAATTTTTTACAAAACTGGAAACTAGTATTTTTTTAAAAAAAATGGAAATATTAGAAAAACTACTAGGTTTAGGTATATAACATATAAAAATAATTTTAAACTGTGCACCTTAACATTCCCTAAAACTATTGTATTTAACATTTTTTTGTCATTCCCGAAACAAATGAGATAATGAACTTTACTCTATCGTTGACTCACCCTGTACATGGTCATTGGTGATTTTTTCAGGAAAGTTTTAGCAGAATATTCAGCCTGATGTGGAACACTTACAGAGTTTACAGCAAAAACTTTCTTGTTTCCATTCGAATCTTTTTCCTCTACTGCAACTATACATGTTCCACATCCTCCTTCCAAGCACATACGTTTGGTTCCAGTGAAGTGGAGTGTTTCTCTTAGATATGTATTTAAACTTGTTTCAGCCGATACATCTTCAGATTTTACTGTAAAGAAAAATGCTTTTTAGCGAGTACAAAACTTAATTGACAAAAACGATTTATGTTGATTTTTAGATCACTTAATTATAGAAGAGAGTGGTTTAATGGACTACAGTAAGATTCATTACTTGGCATGTCCAAAATATAAGCAAGGAATGTATCTAGGAACAATTCCTTATAACTATAACACTAGATACAAGTTTACTTGAACAAAATTGGCAAAGATTTTAAACCAGTACTTCCCATGCAAACAAGCCGTTCTAAAATAAACAGATCTGACTTTCTCGCACTAAATAATAACTTAATTCAAGCACTAGAAATCAGAATTTTATACGAAAGCTTCCTTACAGTGGGATATAAATAAACAAAATGCCCGCTATCACAACAATAAACCTTGGAAAAGTCTCGTAATATTATTTAAACTATACGATATTTAACGAATCCCACCTCTTTAAACTGTTTTCCTGGTTAAAATTGAGAATAATTAAATTAATTTTTAAATTCCTCTATTCCAACAACCCTAGAAAATATATAACATATATATAATAATAATAAACGTCTTGATTTTTATACTCGGCGAAATGTAGCAGTGCTGCTGTTAACCGAGTTTCAAAAAAATCAATATATAAAAAAAAACAAAGAAAAGAAAGAAAACTTAAATACAGTTCAAGAAGTCACAATCATAACTTAACTCTACTTACTCTAAACTAAAAAGAAGAGAAAAAAAACGTTGCAATTCCGCATGGAATGATATTAATACCCATTTACAAAAAACCGTGATCCCCTCCTTACCCTATAAAAAAGACTTAATAGTAATAATCAAAAGGTCATAATAATAACAAAAATCAGTAAGTCTGAAATAAAATTTCCTTTAGCTGTCTTCTGAAATTCAGACAGAGCAAGCAAACCTCCAGGAATCTCGTTCAAAGGTTTAACAGACGTATAGCCGAAAGACTGTTTAAATATTCTTGTATTATACTGTTGGCTATTTCTTTTTTATTTTAAATAAATACTTTATTTACTAAATAAGAATCACGTTTTGCCCCTTGTGTATATCCTAATTTTTGAGAATGGATTGAGTGATATTAATGCTGAGAGAGAACCGCTAGCCCGTTTTTTTTTAGAGAGATGTGGATAAGAGAAAATTTTTGTACGTCTTTTGAAAATAGTCTCTACAGTTGTTTAAAGCCTAGTTGTACTGTTTTGGGCACCATTCATTTTGTAATAGAAAGAATTTAAATTCAGCTAAAAAAAATGAAAAAATACTGTAAAGTTATTTATTTGTTGGTATAGAATTGAGTACAGTACAATTTACGTCCTGTAAGATAAAAAGGGAGTTCAGTGAAACACTACGCTAACGCTAAATAAGGTATATTAACAAGTAAAAAAACATTCTTACATTTATTACACCCTTGGAATTAAATAGACTAGATTAATAACCCTTTATGCTATAAGAGTGCATATGTTCACAGATAGCCTTTACCTTAGAAATATGAAGGAAGTATATTCTCTCGTATCACTTATTATTAAGAATAAATAAATGGCTTTAAAAAGGCACGATATAGAAATATGGTTCCAGGTTCACTTCCCGTAAAACCGACTCTGAGATCATACGTGTTACGAGTCGTCAGGAACACATGTTGTGGGAAGGAACTGAGATATTTAATTGGTATAGTTATCGATTTAATGTCTGGCTTCTCCTCGTGGCTTTTCTATCAACTGCTTGGCCCCTCTTGGTGAGTTTCCCATCAAAATATTGCCTCACACACTACCTCCTTTTTTTCGTTTGGATAACTAATTAACACTTGACCCAAAATGTTTTAGGATGGGTAGAATATTTCAGGAACGGCTTGATGATAAAAAACACTCTATATCATAGACGGCAAAAAGGATGTCTTCACTACTTGAAGGACGGAAAAAGCTATCCCTCCGTGACGGACCGACAAAGTCACTGTTACATGCTGGACCGGAAAAAGCCCTTCAAAATTAGAAATGGCAGGTTATATCTTCGTCCTCCTTCCTTCGAAGTGAAGTCTTCAAAATGTACTAGTTCATTTCAGGAACGCAAAATGAGAAGGGAGTGTTAAACTCGCTACTTGATAGACAAGGACCGATGATGATGGTACTAATCATAATCTAGACACATTCAATGCAAATAAAATAAGTTAAATTGATCACATGCGCCTACTACTGGTTGAGTTACACTGCTTAACCAAATATAAAAAAACTGTAATAAGATTTAAATTCACTGCTTAACTTAACTTAAAAATTATTGCATGAATTAAAGAATGAAAAACGGTTTTGTAACATGATCTTAAAACCTAGGAAAAAATTAATGTTACAGTACGATACTTAGGTATTTGAAAGCGGTCGTTGTACCTAGTATTACGCTGCTGTACCAAGCTTTGATAATTCAGCCTTCCACACAGATACTCCGGCACTCCGGTCCTGAACAGTCTATATAGCAAGCAACCCAGATGTAGCCTTTCTGTATCTTTAATAGGTAACCATTTCAACTCCCCTTGCATCCAAAAATTCATTTTTGTGTACAGGAGTTTTGAATTTTTTGCAGCTTATTCTTCGACACAAAGTCCAGCCACGGACCATAAACAAAATTACAATAATTAGAGTGAAAAAGGACAAGGTCAAATTGAGGATATGCCGATTCTTAGACAAATTACGTAATGAACAATACGTCCTCTGAGCCACCAAAGAAACCAGCTTTCTAAACCTGAGATTAGTTTCAAATAACAAATCCCAAATTTTTATATTCAGTAACAAAGGGAAACAGGAAAAGTATACCCATGGGCAATATGGCTACGGTTTTTCAAGCTGAGGAGTTAGCCATCCTCAGATGTGTAAAAATACAAATCTTGAAAGGGACAAATAATATGAAAATTTTAATCTGCTGCGATAGTAAAGCAGCTACAAGCTCTTGCCAAATCTACCATGTACAGCTTGCTGATCAAGGAATGTGTACAAGAACTAAACACATTAGGAGGTAACAACGAAGTTACCCTAAGGTGGGTACCAGGCCACCAAGGCTTATCTGGAAATAAAATAGTGGACGAACTTGCCAAAAGAGGCACCTTGGAAGACCTACCTGAACAGGTTGTAGGAGTTCCATTCGCTTTCGGCAAAAACAAATCAGGGAATGGTTGGATAAAGAACACCAACCCTCTTGGAGTACTGGAGTGGGATGTCGTCAAGCTAAACTCCTTATACAAACTACGACAGGCAGAACAAAGGAACTCTTGTCGATGTCAAAAGAAAGGTTACGTCTGAGCATAGGACTCCTTACGGGACATGTGCCACTACAGGCGCCTTTATAACCTGAAACTGGCTGAGCGGAAAGCATGTCAGCAGTATACACATTCTGTGCGAATGTCCGGCACTAATGGTCAAGAGATATAGATATTCAACTATTCTGTGAACCCAAAGATCTACAAGAGATCAGGGTGAGTAGCCTATGTTTCTTACCAGAAAACGCCGGGCTAGGGCTGCGATCCTGACTTGACTCAGTGAGGAGTCACAGAAGAACTTTTAGATCTTAGATCAGTGACTCAATGTACCACCCACTCACTTTATTACTATTACTACAAGGGGAATTCTCTCCTGGGTCATACTTAAATTAAGATTAGTCGAAGCCCAATCACTGTTTGTTCCAAAATACATTACTGCCAACTTCTTTGGATTTATCTTTAAACCATTGCTATTAGAGTAGGTAAAGATCGAATTTAAACAGAAATCAATTTCCTGTTCCGCCCGTAATGCATTGAGCCTACTAAAGTTCTTAAGAATTTGACTGTCATCCGCATATTGTCTTAGCCTGTTGTTAATATAACAATGCATATCCGTTGTAAAAATGACAAACAACAGTAGTCCCAAAATCGACCCCTGACGGACGTCTCTATCTAAGGCGAAACAATCAGCACACTTCGTAATCTGTCCGTAGTTAACATCCCATTTAAAAATTATTTTCTCTAAAATCTTAGACATAATACACAAAAGACTAAGCGGACGCAGTTCAAAATAATCCTTAGGATCTAAGGAGCAGACCATTTAACCTCGTACGTCAGTCCTTTAACGTTTTATGTATTTTACCATAAATAATTAAAATTTGTAAATTACATGAACCAAAAAAAACTGAAAATATTCTCATAATACTATTGAGACTACACAATATTTAAGGACATCCACCTCTTTGATCTCCCCCTGCTAAAATTGAAAGTAATTAAAAAATACCGTAATTTTTAAATTCCTCGACTTCATGAGTCCTAAAGATATGATATATACGAAGATACAGAATATATGTTACTGTAACGTTATATGCTTAAAATTTGTTCAATACACCAATTACAAGCGTGGAAAAATTCTTATAATAACATACTGTGGCAACTATACAATATTGAAGAACCTCCACCCATTTCACCCTACCCTCGAGTTAAAATTAAATCTAATCCAAAAATAACTTAACTTTTGGATTACTTGACTTTAAAAACTCTGAAAACGACATATAACATGATATATCTCAAATAACTCCTCCTCCCTCACCGCTTTAACCCCTTACGCGTTTTGCTATTAATGTATATGTATGTACATACAGTGAAATTTCCCTTCGCAGACACCCCTCTTACACGGACACACACCCTTGAACGGATAGTTTCTCATGGTCCCGACCGACTCTCATATAATTGGTATTGTGTTAACTTCCTCTTGGACGGACATTCTCTTGAACGGACGCGGACACAAAAAAATGTTCTCTTAACCGGACAAAAAGCAATAAAAAATGAAAGCCTTGTCTCATTTTTCTGTGGCGTGTATCGCTGTTGCGTTTCCCAATTGCGCCGCGCGCCATCCTCGCTGCCTGCTTTCACAAAGGGACTTTCCCGAGTAAACCGGGGATTTACCGATTTCAATTTTTCGGTACACGCGGGGATTTATTATTAGTCTGACGCCTATGCGAAAAAGAGACCCAGTGGGCGACACATTCATTGTAGAAATGGTTCCAAATAGAAAAATTCTCACGCTTAAACAAAAAATTGCGATGTTGAAGTTTACAATAAGGCAAAGTTAAGTGTAAGGGACTTATCCAAGCATTTTAATATCGGAAAAACACAAGCTGCTGATATAATTAAACATAAAGAAATCCTTCTAGACAAAGTGGATGTCGAACAGCAATTTGAATGAAAAAAGAAGCTTTTTGACTGGTGATGGTAACAAAATTGACAAGTTGTGTTATAATTGGTGGAAATATAATAAGTTGTAAGATCTTGATTGGAAAATGACAAAAGAAAAAATAAACATTTTGTTATTTTTAGAAAATGCAGGATCTCAACCAAAAGACGTCCGTTTAAAAAATATAAAAATCTTGTTTCTGCCTCCAAACTGTACATCAGCTTTTTAACCACTTAACCAGGGAATTATAAAAAATTTTAAAATTTATTACTGAAGTCTAATACTAAAACACCTGGTAGTAAACATTGAAACTGCTGGTACAACTTTTGAGTTAATTACGAAATTTACGCCCCTAGATACAGTTTACTTTGCAAAAATCGTTTGAGAACAAGTAACCAAGGAAACAGTTAAAAATTGCTTCCGAAAGTGGGATTTAAGCATGAAAATATGCAAAGTGAAGACCAGTTAACTGAGGCTGTTACATCTAATCGGAAAGATGACTTACCACTTATCGTACTTGCAGACATCCTTAAAAATAAGAATTTGTTGGAGTTGACTGATAATGAAAACCTTAGTTTTTTGAACATAGATGAAAATTTGTATGTTGAATATCCAGATTCAGAACAAGAAATTGAAAATCCAGTTGAAATACAAGGACTTTCCGAAGATTCTGATGGCGATGAGGTTTCAGTACCAACAGATGCTATCCTAAATTATGATGAAGCTAATACCCTAACCAAGCAACTTAAAAGTTTTGCCGAAGATCACAGAAATGCAGAATCTTTAGAGCTTCTTTCCAAATTAGAAATACGATTTGTGGATGCCATTTTAAAGAAAAAGAGAAGACAATATGTGAATTTTTGCGTCATTAAAGTAACCTCTCATTTCATATGTATGTATACCTCTATCCTATTATATTTTATATGTATCTAAAGGTAACAAATCTTTGTTTTTTCGTTAAGTTTTAATGATTAGTAGGCATTTCCCAGAGAGAGATCAGTTTACCGCCAGTTCTGGATGGCTTGACCGCTGGAAAAAAAAAAAAAAAACGTACGGTACAGTGTACGACAACTGACTGTATGTGGTAAAAAACTTTCTGCTGATGTGTCATCAATTGAGAAGTTTAAGCAGAACTTTAAAAACCAAATCGAAGATTGTGGATACACACGTAATCAAATTTACAACTGTGACGAAACTGGTCTGAATTATAAAATGCTTCCATCAAAAACATTGGCATCTTGACAGGAAAAATCAGCTCCTCGGCACAAACGAAGTAAGGAAAGATTAACTATAATGATATGTTTCAATGCATCTGGCAAGCACAAAAATCCCACTGATGGTGATTGGCAAGTCTGCACGTCCAAGAGCTTTAAAAGACATCTCACCCAAAGCCCTACCAGTCTATTACAAAAGTCAGAAGAGCGCATGGATGGATGCGACCTTATTTACTAACTGGTTTGAAGAAGAGTTCGTGCCATCTGTGACTAAATTTTTGAACCGAAATCGTCTTCCTATTAAAGCAATTTTGTTAATGGATAATGCCCCCTCTCACCCTGGAGAAGGACTTCATGTGGGCGAAATTGTAAAATTTTTTCCTCCAAATGTAACCAGCATAATGCAACCAATGGATCAAGTCATCCCCGAAAATATTCAAAAAAATTATAGGCGTTTATATCTTGAACATCTGTTAGAATACACAGAAAAGGAGGATATTAACAATGGGATGAGAAAGGTTACACTGAAAATGTTATCTACTGGGTAAGTCAAGCTTGGGATTCTGTGCGTACTACCACTATTCAAAAATCTTGGTCAAAAGTTATTGATTTTGAGGACTATAATGACAGTGAAGATGATACTCCATTAAATGAATTACCTTTGAAATTGAGAAGCCATAGAGAAATGTCCTGTTCAAATTTGGACAGCGAGATAGAAGAAAAAGAAAAAAGTTTATTTGAATTAATACAAAAATTAAAAGGTTGCGAAAATGTGACAAGAGAAGATGTTGTTGAATGGATTACAGTAGATGATTTAGAAGAAGAAATGCGTATTGAAGAAATAACGAATGCCTTTCAGGAAACCTAAAAATCAGATGACGATGACGATGACGAAGCGGCG
This sequence comes from Pachyrhynchus sulphureomaculatus, assembly GCA_019049505.1. Lineage (NCBI taxonomy): Eukaryota > Metazoa > Arthropoda > Insecta > Coleoptera > Curculionidae > Pachyrhynchus > Pachyrhynchus sulphureomaculatus. Next base: position 95,808,104 of record CM032451.1, read on the forward strand.
GTGGATGAACAGTTTCCCACTAAGATCTCTCATCAGTCTCTAGCGGACTTGCTTCTTCTTAATAGATGGAGAAACATTGCAGCGAGAAAAAGAAGATGCAATATAAAACAGAAGCGCATAGATACCTATTTCACTGTTTTATAATGTATGTACCGATTTATATGTTAAAAACGTTAATACATCGGTTTAAAGTATTGGTGTTTATGTATTAATGAATAAAAAACAAATCCGGATTATCCGATTTTCAGTTATCCGAGGAGGGTGCCCCCCACGTTACCTCAGATAACCGGGGTTCTACTGTATTTTATTTTAGGACAAGAAACTGAAAAGTAATATTAAACACTTTAAAAACTAACATAAAAAATTGATCCTTTAAAAAGTTCGAAATTCGGTAAGAGAGCTGACCGAGCTACCTTTTTAAAACGCTTTATTTTACAACTTTTTAAACATTATTGATTTAGGTATATATGTATGCTTTATGTAAATAATATGAAACAATTCTAGGTCCTTTTGGTCAGTTGCTAAGGCCATTAGTTAAAATTTTACTGAATTCACTATACCACCACTCACACGACCAAATAATACAATTGTAACAACACCATCTCAGAAAGCCAACTTGTTAGCTGAACTTTTCTAGGGAAAAATACCACCAACTAGTTACATAGTGCAGTTGAAGATGCCCGATATTCTCTCCATAAAACGTTATTTAATGAAGCAAGACGCCAAAAAAGCTTCTGGCTCTAAAGGAATACCTGCCGTAATACTCAAAAAAATGCACTGACAGCCGATTTCTGTAGAATTTTCAACCTATCCTACAGAAAAAAAAAATATTTCGTTTCCTTTGGAAATGCGTTTACGGGTCAGCCGATACTCAAAAAAGGCGAGAAGATCCACTGAACTGCTTTCAATAATACTGAAAGTTGCAGAAACGGCTATCAATCAGCATCTTTTAAAATATCTTGGCGGACTGAATATTATCAGCTATCTTCAATATGGATCTCGTAAGCAAAGATTAACAGGAGATCTTATAACTTATTTGTTTTTTTTTTTATGGGTCTAGCACACGTGCTGCAGGGAAGTCCCTAAAGCGCTCCAGGAGCGGCATGAGTGCGGAAAAAAAGCGATTCACGTTGTTCTTGAATCGCTGTAAATTAGAAAGAGAGTAGGAGACAGTATGGAGCCCTGGGGCACACCGGCGTTGATAGTGAGGGTGTTAGAAAGAAATCCGTCGACCGCCACTCGTAAAGAACGCTCTCTGAGGAAACATGAGAGCCACAAACAGAACCTTTCAGACATACCATAAGAGCGTAACTTAGCCAACAGTCCATCGTGCCAAACACGGTCGAATGCCTTGGATATGTCAAGAGCAACCGCTCGAGATTCTCCAAAGTGTTCAATTGCGTTGTTCCAAACATGTGTTACATAAGTCAGAAGATCTCCTGTTGATCTATGTTTACGAAAACCATATTGGTGATCGCTAATAATATTGAATCGTTCAAGATATTTTAGAAGATGCTCATTGATAACCTTTTCCATGACTTTCGATATTATTGAAAGCACTGCAACTGGTCGGTAGTTATTTGGCAAGGTCTTCTTACCTTTTTTAGGTATCGGCTGAACCGTGGCACATTTTCAGCAGGACGGAAATATTCCCTTTCTGTAGGATAGGTTAAAAAGTCTACAGAAAACTGGTGTTAGTTCCCTTGCACAGTTTTTGAGAACTATGGCAGGTATTCCGTCAGCGCCAGAAGCCTTCTTGGTGTCTAGCTTCATTAAAATACGCTTTATGATGCGCTGTCTGAAGACAACATCGGGTATCCTTGACTGCAATATGGGAATAGTAGGTGGTGTTTTTCCTTGGAAATCGACAGTAGAATGTGAAGCAAAGAGTTCAGCCAACAAGTTCGCTCTCTCAACAGGTGTGGTTGCAATGGAATTATCTGGCCGTGTGAGTGGTGGGTATGGTGGATTTGGTAAAATTTTGACTAACTGCCTTAGCGACTGCCCAAAAGGACCTGGAATTGTTGGGACAAGCGAGAAGTTTGTTTCTAATTCGTTGATTGTGTGCCTCCTTGGTTTCGTCGATAATTCCCTTGCATCTGTTCCGGGCATGAACAAAGATGTTACGATTTACGGTGTTAGGATTTTCACGCCATTGTCGATAGGCAATATGTTTAGAAGCAACAGCTTCTTTTTGCATTTTCGGTCGAGCCAAAAAATACACATAAAAAAAAAAATCCAAGGCTTGCCGTTGGAGGAGCATTTCTTCGAAAACGGGATGTAAGCTTCCATACCAGCCAAAATAACATCGGAGACCTCCCTGGCGCAGTCAGATGGGTTATCGGATCGAAAACAAATGTCCATCCAAGGGAAAGTTCGAAAGTATTCCATAAGATCTTCCCATTTAGCAGATTTGTAGTGCCAAATCTTGCGCGGCCTAGGCGCCTCTCTGTCACTGATTGGCAGGATACTCGATGTCGAAAGCAGTTTATGGTCGGAAGAACCTAACGGCGGATTTACGGTGACCGTGTAAATCTCCGGATTGGTGGTTAAAAACAGATCAAGAAGACTGGCGAACTCCCCGTCTCGATCAGGGATCCGTGTTGGTTCGTCAATAAGCTGAGTTAAGCCATAACTAATTGAGAATGATTCAGCTTCACGACCTTGTTCGTCGGTAGTATTTGAATATTTAAGCCAGTTGATATTGTGGACATTAAAGTCGCCCAGGATGGCAATTTCGGCACTTGGATAGTTACTTTGTAAATGATCGATGGTGTCTGCAAGAGAAGCGAAAAGTGTTCGAAAATTGGTATCACTTGGTGGTCGATACAGGATACAGATGAACCTTGTGGTTTGTTGAGTTGTTATTTTTAACCACATAATATCAAAGTTTGGGGGCTCCAGAGCTTCTTCTCGTTGACAAGAGAGGTCGCTTCTGACAAAAAGACAGATTCCAAAGTTACGCCTAAATCGGGAATAGAAGTCGTACCCAGGATAAAGATAGTTGACCGTGCTGGTCGATGGACTGACCTTGGTTTCACATAGAGCGAGTACATGAGGTTTATTTGATTGCAGGTGTTGATGCACTGAATTTATGTTCGAGTTTATACCTCGTATGTTGCAAAAATCTATCTTAAAATTATGATGTCTGCAAGTCGACGCCTCCGAACCAACCCCCACCCGGAGATCCGAACTGGGGGCCATTCTACCGCCGGAACTTCTTGCATCCAGGCGCCTCATCATGCTCTTTGGTCCCACAGTAGTTAATGTGGAATTTTCCTGTTCTGTCACATGTTTATCTTTGCCTTCTTTGGCTTTGATCCAGGGGGTGTTATTATTGGGTAGTTTGAGTTCTGACCAGATACTTTTCCAATGACCTGTGAGTTCTTGTTTGTTTGGTGGTTCGGTCACTGCTGTCTGTTTGCTGTGCATAGTTTTCCGGTAGAACTGTGTTTGGCTTCTTCGGAAGAGGTTGTTGGTATCTTTCCTCTCGTTTGGTTCTTTGTATCTACGGAGTCTTGCGGCATATACGGAAAATTTTTGTTTTAGAGTATCCAGGATTTCTGGCAGTGTTCTGTTGGAAGACCCGGACTTGATCTTGTTTATACTCTGTGTGACTCGTTTGGACACGTTCCCGCTGATAAACTGGGTAAGGTGTCCTAGATATCTCCTGATGTTGTTGATTTTGTTTTCCATTCTTATTTGCCGTTTGAATTTTGGTTTTGTGCTGTTGGGATTTTTTTGTCGTTGCGGGAGTTTTTGATTAAATACTTCGTCGGTTGCGTTTGGGATTGATGGTGGTGGGTCTAGGCGGCGAGTGATTCCCTTCTCAGTGGTTTCTTTGTCAGGACTTGTGCTTTTATCAAAGCAACGCATGGTGTGTTCGTTTGTTCCTGTAGAATAACTCATGCGTTGCCTTGATTTTCCCGCCTTGGTGGGTGTCGGCTTACTCGCCGTCACAACACTTTTGGCAGGTCCATTGTCAGTTGCCCGGTCTTCATCGTTTTGGTCGAGCTGCCATTTCCCGCGACGTCCTCGACCGTTACGTCGCTCGCCCGATGCTTCTTTTATTGGTCTACTGTTGTTTGGGATGTTTTTAGTGTTTTGTGGTGTCAGAAGCTCAAAGTGTCCCGACATTGGGTTGCCTGTTAGTAGAAGGTAAATAGTTTCGGTGTGTTTTCTTGTACTTATTATGTTTGGAACAACGTAATAGAACAATTTTGAATTTTAAATGTGTGTCAACTAAAAATTTATCTCTGCTTCATCGACTGTCAGAAAGCGTTTGACAAGGTGAGATGGCCGAAACTGTGGTCGATTCTGAAAGAAATGGGAACTTCGCCACACTTAATAAAGCTAGTACAAACGCTTTACGAATTCAACATAGCCAAAGTGCGTGTTAATAACATGTAAAGTCCGATCCATGATTCTTTACATGCACGTCATAAATGTCACGTGTTAAGTATATTTAAAAACTTAAAAAGGTAGGTCTTCTGTCATCTGAAGTTATTTACGACATTCGCTCTATTATCGGTCTCGGTTATTTGTACATATGCAAGAAAGACAGCGCACAACCTGGAATTTGGGTTTAGGTTCATGTTTTAGAAGCCAGTACCGCCGAGTTTATAGGCAGTAAAAATAATCGATAATTCTTTGACGGATTGAGGTTACGTCATCTTTATGTTTAATTTTTTGAAGTGTTCATTGGACGTCGACATAATAAAAATTGCTGCACCGTCCTCGTTTTGTGTGGGAAATTTGTGGTATCCAGGGAGGGTGTTTGTAAAAACTTTTTTAAAATAAATAAATCCGCGTTACGGAAGTTTTACCATAAAATCAAACACAACCAGAATTTTTCACAAAAAAAACGTGAACAGTGCAGCAATTTTTATTCAACGTATATTGGACCATGCAGTAGACACTTCCTTAATTTTTACGGCAAACGGACACTATCGTTTCTATCCCATTATTGAATTTTGGAATATACTTGCCAACTAATAAATAGTTCTGTTCAGAACTATAATATTTGTGGAATATTGACCAAATACTCTTCATATGAAGTCACCAAAATGCCTGGAAAACGTTTGAATAGTCAAGCAAGAGATTTTGTGGCGAAATTAATAGTGTATTTTACATCGGAAAGGGATAACAATGGTCCTCTTATATCTCTGAATGCTCTACAAGAGGTAAATAAATCACATAGGTATTTTTAATGTGTTTACAATGTTCTGGTTCCAAAGAGTCGCTGCTGCTTTACAGATTAGTACGAGAACTGTAGCAAGCATGAAAATTCGTAGTGATAAAAATGAATTGCTTTCAACACATGGAAAATCACGACCAAGGAAACAAGCTAAGACCCATGATCTGAGTGAAAGTTCTAAAATGGATGTTCGTAATTCGTAATTAATATCAATCGGTTTAAGTTAAATCGAAAGTAAAACATATTGTACTTTTAGAGAAACATGTTACTATTAACAACTTACGTAAAGAACAGCAACAAAAAGATATAATTAATGTCAGTTATGGAACTTTTCGAACATTACTTCTGGATTTGGGTTTCAAATTTAAGAAAGATGACAACAGACGAGCATTAATAGAGACACCAAGAAAGTATATGGAAAACAAAAATGCACACATTACCCGTCAGCAGATTCAATTCTAAACAAAAAATTTAAAAAAAAGTTATTTCTTTAGTATATCCCAAGAAAAAAAACACAGGGAAAAAATTTAATGTTTTAACATATTTTGGTAACATGTCAGATAAAATTAAAAACCACTAAAACAAATATAATATCAGCATAGCTTTTAGAACAAATAACTCGTTAGGAAAATTCATTAAAAAACGCAAAGGGAAAACAAAATAGATCAAAAAAATCTGGAGTGTATCAGTTAAATTGTGGTTCTTGTCATAAAAGTTACATAGGTCAGACAGGTCGCTCATTCAAAACTCGGATTTTAGAACATAAAAGAAGCTATTTAAAAAACAAAACTGACTCAGCGTATACTAATCATTTAACCGAATCAAATCATCTTTTTGACGATAAATTTAATATTCTACACATACAAAACAAAGGCGTAAAATTAAACCTATTAGAAAATTTAGAAATAAATAGAATTAAAAATTCAGACATCATCTTAAACGAACAAAAAGATACCTCTCTGGCCCATGGTAACTCCCCTTTACTCAATTTATACAATTAATATTCAGAATGGATTTCCCAGCTATATTCATTAGCATATAGTATTAATATATTATTAAATATCATTTTGTATCAGAAGAAGCTATAGTATAGCAAAACGCGTCATACAGTTTCAGTGAAACTAAATAAAGTGGAAATTTGACAATATTAGTCTTTCATTACAAAGGTTATACTTGGTCAAATTATCATTTAGAGTGTATCTAAAGGATAATAATTTGGTCCAATTCGTCTAGATTTTGGTCATAGTTTGGCTGCTTGACGAGGCAGCAAAATTAGTATTTTATTGACGACATCTATCTACTCCAACTTGTCAAATATTTAAAAAATCTTATATGTTTCCTAAGGTTTGAAAATTCTTCTTTGAAATTACTGGTTGTCGGGCTTAGGAGTGATATAGGTGTTCGGATTGTTGCAAATCTTGACACACGGAAAATATTATATTATCTTTTTAAAGTCTCCCCTATTACTACGAATTTCCATTTCCTACTTTCCTTAGAAATTTAAAGTGCCTGTCAGATATGGCTTCGTGATACCTTAAAAACTCATCCTGAATTTTTATTATCTTTAAGTGCTGTTCTAAAAAATGCTCATGCTTACCGCTGTAATCCACTCCACCGACATTAATTTTAATGTGGGTTAACCTAAAAAAAATAAAACAACATAAAAATTCAATCTTAGTTATTCTTTTTAGACTAGAAATTTTTGGTAACAGATTTAAACTGAACACAGGTATTTTATTAAAAATGGGTGAAGTTATTTAATCAAAAGTTCCCTTTTAAACAGGCAGCTTTAAAATAATCACTAAATCGGACTTTATCTATAATATATATAAAATGCAACGTCTCTCTGTCTGTCTGTCTGTCCGTTAGTGACCTTATCACTGGAGAACCACGTATCCGATTTACGTGCTTTTTTTTTTAAAACATACATATGTTCTCTGGCCAGGTCATAGGCTATATTTTATTACGATAGGTAGCATAAGGAATGAGCAGTGACGATAATAGTGAATGAAGTCGGAAAAAAGTTTATCGCTAGCGCGTTCCCTAGCAATACACAGTCTAAACCATTAAATCTGGAACAATATTAAGTAGCAGAGAATATCTATAATATATATAAAATGCTTATCACTGCAGAACTACTTATCCGATTTACTTGCTTTTTTTAACCATACGTATGTTCTCTGGCCAGGTTATAGGCTACATTTTATTAGGTGACATAAGGAATAAGCAGTGACGATAATAGTGAATTAAGTCGGAGAAAAGTTTGCCGCTAGCGCGTTCTCTTGCAATATACTCCCTAAAGCATTAAATATGGAACAATATCATGTAGCAAAGAATACAATATATATAAAATGCAACGTCGCTCTGTCTGTCTGTCTGTCCGTTAGTGCGCTTATCACTCGAGAACCACTTATCCGATTTACGTGTTTTTATAAATTTATACATATGTTCTATATAATTCGATATAAGCCTAGATAATAGGAGATAAGGTGAGATAATTGGAGATAAGGAGAAATAATGGGAGATAAGTCGAGATAAGCCTCGATAATGGGAGATAAGGTGAGATAATGGGAGATAAGTATAAATAATGAGAGATAAGGAGAGATAATGGGCGATAAGCAGAGATAAGTCTAAATAATGGGAGTTATGGTGAGATAATGGGAGTTATGGTGAGATAATGGGAGATAAGGAGAAATAATGGGAGATAAGGAGAAATAATGGGAGATAAGTCGAGATAAGCCTAGATAATGGGAAATAAGGTGATATAATGGGAGATAAGGGGAAATAAGGAGAGATAAGGAGAAATAATGGGAGATGAGCAGAGATAAGCCTAGATAATGGAAATTATGTAGAGATAATGGGAAATAAGGAGAAATATTGGAAGATAAGGAGAAATAATGGGAGATATTTTATTACGTTGGGTAACATAAGGAATAAGCAGTGACGATAGTAGTGAATCAAGTCCACGCGAGCGGAGCCGCGGGCCCGGCTAGTTATACTATATAATAGCTTAAGTCCAGCATTACAACTGAGTATTTCACACAGAAACTTTTTTATAGTGAAATAATAATTAAAAATGTAGAAAGATTTTCATAATATTATTTAAATTATACGATAATTAACGATTCCTGCTTTTTTTTAATTCTTAATCCAGTTAACATACATAAAATAATGATATTAATTTTCAGGTTCCGCTACTGCAACAACTTTAAAAAATACATGTAGCACTCGATATATACGAAGAAACTCTCCTACTATCTCACTCCTTTAACCATTAATATATGTGACTATAAATAAATTGCTTAAAATGTGTTCATTATAATAACCAAAAAACGTCGAAAAATTCTGATAAAACTGTTGAAACTACACAATATTTAATGCCGTCAACCTCTTTCATTTACATGCCATGTTAAAATTAAAAGTAAAAAAAACCTAATTTTCAAATTATTCGACTTCAAGAATCTCATGGTATAGCAGGATATACACGATGCAATTTCGTCAACCATCCCTTGACACCTAATTTATTTTACTATAAAATATGTAATGTGTATAAGAAGGCCCGAGTCGTATTTATGAAGAACAAAAAAATCTTAACTAGTCACGACCTATCATTGAAACTACAAATGAACATGGTAGGCTTCTATGTCTTTCCGCTACTCTTGTACGGCATGAAAGCGTGGATGCTAACTGAAGTAATGCTTAAATAGAATTAGTAACAACAGTTTTCTCACTTGCATGGGACTTGGAGGTGGTCACGATCATCAAGCGACCCAAATTAGAATACTTTGGCCACATTGTGAGACATCTAGAAAAATACGAAATCTTGCATCTGATCATAGAGGGAAAGATTTCAGGCGGACGTGGTCCAGGGAGAAGGAGAACATCGTAGTTTAGGCAGTGGTACGGAAAGTCTGTGGTTCAACTCTTCCGAGCGGTTGTCAATAAAACGGGTAGTTATTATGATAACCAACGATCGTTAAACGGTTATGGTATCCGGAGAAGAAGATAAAATATGTGCTTAAAATTTATATTACATCGATTAGAGAGATAGGAAAAATTCTCATAATACTATACAAACTGTACTAACGACCTCTATACATTTTACACCGTTCACGTGTTTAAAATTGAAAATATTGAAAAATTAACCTAATTTTTGGATTCGTCTACTTCAAAAACCTTAACGGCATATAATAGAGTATATCTGAAGCTACCTCTCTAATTTTTCCCCTACCCTTTCTTGCTATATCCCTGCATATTATAAAACGTAACGTCTCTGTCTGTTAGTGGGTTTATCACTCTAGAACCACTTATCCGATTTACCTGTTATTTTTTTAATTCATACATATGTTCTCTGGCCAGGTTTTAGTATATATTTTGTTATGTTAGGTAACATAAGGAATAAGCAGTGACGATAATTGTGAATCAAGTCGGAAAAAAATCTAAACAATAATTCTATAGTACACGCGAGCTCAGCAGCGGACACAGCTAGTGTTTTACTATAAAGGAAAAATTACGATATTGCAATTAAAATCTTATAAAATGTATCGACTATCTTCTCTTTCACCCTTTTCCCCTGAACAGCTATTGCTGAAAAAAACTATAGGTGTCATTCCATCGTTAGGTATTATTTACCTAAAGTTCGTCCATACATATAGTGAAGTGACTAAACTTAATCCTTAAAGGGTAAAAACCCATTAATCATAAATAGACAATGAAATAAAATTTTATGGTTTTCTTTGGGCACTTCAGAAGCAGGTAAATCATGGACCGTACTTAGAAATATGATATCTGTTCATTTTACCTGCTTCTAAATAACAAAGGTGGATCTTAAATAATTACACTGGTCAACAAAAAAAAGAAAATTTCTTGTTTCCTGTGATTTTTTTTTTGTTTCTATCTCAAATTGACGCGTATTTTTTTAAATATGGCAACAATTTTTCTCTAACAGCTTTTGTTTTTGAGTTATAGCTATACCCTCATTTACTATTTTTATTTAGATTTTCGTTTTTTATTGGACACTAAAATATATTTTGTTGTTGTTTTAGATATGGCTTCATCAAGAAGATGTTGTGTGCTTAATCCCGATTGTTCTTGCTATATTTGTGGTGAATATATATTTGCAAAATATCGAAAACCTATATCGGACTTTGTGAAAACTGCGTATCATCAATACTTTAAAATAAAATTGTGTAATCAGGACAAGCCATGGGTTCCTCATATTGTATGCCAGAAATGTGTGGTATGTCTACGGTTATGGTCCAGTGGAAAAAGAGATGCAATAATGTTCGTAACACCCATGATTTGGCGAGAACCTCGAAACCATCATGACGATTGCTACTTCTGCGTTGTGAAAATAAACGGAATTAACCCTGGAAATCGAAGTAAGTGGTCATATCCTAACTTATCTTCTGCTCAACAACCTCAATTAAAATCACAAGAGGTACAACCCAGCACATCTAAATCTTCTAATGATCCAAATCTAGGTGAATCCGAACGAAATACATCAAGTGAAGACTCTGATTCAGACTACAAATGTAGCCTTTCAGAACCTCAACCATTTAATCAGAAAGAACTAAATGACTTAGTAAGAGATCTAAACTTACCAAAAGAAGCTTCTGAAATTTTAGCATCTCGTTTAAAAGAAAAAAATTTGCTTACACCGGAAACCAACATTACATTTTATCGTACCCGAGAAAAAAATCTATTACCGTATTTTTCTCGAGAGAAGGATTTAGTTTTTTGTAACGATGTTGGTGGTATTTTGCAGCAGATGGGATTAAAACAGTACCAACCTAGTGATTGGCGTCTTTTCATAGATAGCAGCAAAAGAAGTTTAAAGTGTGTTTTGTTTCATAACGGTAACAAGTACGGATCTATACCTATTGCACATTCGACGACTTTAAAAGAAGAATACGTAAATGTTTCTAAGGTTATGGAAAAAATTAAGTATCAAGACCACAAATGGTCATGTGTGTTGATCTGAAAATGGTTAACATTCTTTGGGGTCAACAAGGGGGGTACACAAAGTTCCCTTGTTTCATGTGTCTCTGGGATAGTCGTGACAAACAACACCATTGGTCACAAAAAGTTTGACCAGTGCGGGAAGAGCTAAAAGTTGGTACAAAAAATGTTATAAACGTGCCTTTAGTTAGCCGAGGCCGCATCATACTTCCACCACTTCATATTAAACTCGGCATAATGAAACAGTTTGTGAAGGCGCTTGACAAAAGTGGCGAATGTTTTAATTTTCTTTCACGCAAGTTTCCAGGATTAAGTCCAGAAAAATTGAAAGCTGGTATTTTTGATGGGCCACAGATTAGGCAACTCGTGAAAGATCCTAATTTTGTCAAATCAATGACTGAAGTCGAATCCAAGCTTGGAATTCATTTGTTTTGGTTATGAGTAGCTTCCTAGGCAAAAAGAAATCTGACGACCATGTCGAGCTTGTTGAGTGCATGCTATCGAACTTGCAAGAGCTAGGGTGCAACATGAGCATAAAAATCCACTTCCTGCACTCGCATTTAGACCAATTTCCACAAAATCTGGGTGATTTTAGTGAGGAGCAGGGTGAAAGATTTTATCAGGATCTTCGGACAATGGAAGAGCGTTATCAGGGGCGGTGAGACTCACATATGATGGCAGACTACTGCTGGAGTTTGCAACGAGATCTACCTAAAGTCGTTCATTCAAGGAAATCTTATAAAAGATCATTTGCTAGTGTTCAATAGAAATTTTTGTTAACATAATGTATTATTTTTTTTGTATTTTTTTGGCAAAATAATAAAACTGTATATTTGTAGCCCATGATTTTTTCTTCATTTATTTTATAAGAGAATTGTCAATTATTGGCATTTAAATAATTGCCAAATCTTTTCTTACTCGTGTGTGATTTGTTCGTGAAAAAAGTGATTTTTAAGAAGTAAGTAAAATTTACATTTTTAACTTCAGTGGAGACTTTAAAAAGTGATACTACATAATACCAGCTTGAAACGCACAAAATTTGAAAGGTTTTTTTTCCTCTGTTCTTTGGGCACTTCAGAAGTCGGTAAATCATGGACCGTACTTAAAAATATGATATCTGTTCGTTTTACCTGCTTGTAAACAACAAAGATGGATCTTAAATAATTATTAATGAAAATTTAATACGATTTTAATGGTGGTTTATAAAACATGGCATTTACCCGAAAATAACTTGTAAGTAAAATTTACATTTTTAACTTCAGTGGAGACTTTAAAAAGTGATACTACATAATACCAGCTTGAAACGCGCAAAATTTGAAAGGTTTTTTTTTCCTCTGTTGGAAACACAAAAGATCTTCTGCGATATTTTGCGATCTTCTTTTAAATTAAACATTTTCCAGAATGATTTTGCAAATTTCATATAACTGCATATTCCAAAAGTGGAAGGAAGAACCGACATCGGACGCCATCATTGGTTTTGTTTTGGAAAAAATAGGCTCACCAATGCTAATATCTGACGCTCTTTGCAGTTTAAAGGCAACTCTTCGTGCGCTGGTTTGTAAAATACAAAAAAGGTGGAGGGAATCCAGTCGAAATTTAGCATCATTTCTGAATAAAAATACTAGCTGGCTTCAAAATAATGTAAAATTTTCAAATACTGTAAGGGATGCATTGCCTAGTGGATCGAGGACCAATGCAGGCAGGCCTAAAAAAGAATTTAGAGATTGTCATCCTAAAGTGCAAAACAGAAAAGTGCATCATCTTTTGAACTCCGGTAGTCAAGACGAGTTAGCCAAAGCAACTGCAACAAAGCTATACCAATCTGGAAAACGAAACTCTGCAGCGATTGTTAAGGAACTGGCATCTGGTTCTCTAGAAAGGGGTAGCAAAATCAAGAAGGCTCGCATGTCTTCTTCAAACAGCCCACGAAAATTAACTCCAGACCAGGCTCTGGCGCTACTTATTGATGCAAACTTATCGTCAAATCAGTACAACATTGTTAGAGATCAAGCAAAAAATCACCGTTGCACTTTGTATCCACCTTATTATGTTGTAAAAGAGGCAAAGAGGTTGTGCTATCCAAAGGACATAATAATAACTGAAGTTTCAGTTCAGTCGCTTATAAATCATACCGTAGCAAGACTTTGTACAGGGCTAGAAGGGATTCTTAGAACTTTATTAAACGTTAAAGCACTAAATATTATCGTAAAGTGAGGTTGTGATGGGGCGGAACAAGTTAATTATCGACAAAAGTATATGAACAAACATAGCTCTGATGATAGTATGTTTAGTGTATCAATGGTACCAATCCAAATGTGCTCCGAAATGATAATGGTGATAATCAGTCAGTAATTTGGAAAAACCCTGCTTCTTCTTCCACACGGTACTGTCGCCCCATTAAGTTCGTTTTTGCCAAAGAAACAGTCAGTGTAATTACCTCAGAAGTAAACAAAGTGAAAGAACAAATATCTCAACTTACTCCAACCACTATACTTGTAGATGGCAAGCAATTTCAGGTTACAGCAAATATGATCTTTTGTATGATTGACGGTAAAGTATGCAATGCTGTATCATCCTGTGCATCATCACAAACATGCTACTTATGTGGGGCTAAACCTAGTGAAATGAACAACATCTACGATATACCTCAAAAAAATATAAATGAATCCTTTTTATCCCTTGGACTATCACCCCTCCTTGCATGGATAAGGTTTTTGGAATGTATTTTACCTATACCGTACAAACTGGATATTGAGGCATGGCAAGCTCGTGGAGCAGAAAATAAAAAAAAAGTTGCAGAGAAGAAAAAATACATTCAACAAAAATTCAAAGAGGAGCTTGGCTTGCTTATAGATATGCCAAAACAGCAGACCGGAAACACAAACGATGGTAATACCGCGAGGAAATTCTTTAGAAATGCCGAAAAGTCTTCCGAAATAACTGTTTTTAATTTAAATTTGATCAAGCGTTTTCAGTGCCTAAATTGTGGTCTTAAAATTGATTCAGAAAAGTTCGGCGAATATGCAAGAGAAACTTTGGAATTGTATTTGAAAGAATATTTCTGGTACTCAATGCCCGTAAGTGTGCATAAAGTCCTTTGTCATGGAAAGGATATTATAGCCTCTTGCATTCTTCCGATCGGACAATTTTCTGAAGAAGCTCAGGAGGCAAGAAACAAAGACTGCAGAAAATATCGCGAACTTTTTACTAGAAAAACATCCCGAATTGACACAAATACGGATTTATTTAATCGACTGCTTATTTCATCGGATCCGTACATCGCTAGTCTTCGTAAAGCAGCCAAAACCAAGCATAGTGAGGTTACGCCAGAAGTTTTAGAGTTGTTAAAAAGATTTGCAGACCCATGTAATGATTGCGAGTCTTCAGACGATTGCAATGAGTCTCGTTCTGAATAGATGTTCAAAATGTTGTTACAAAATGTATGTTTTTTTTTTTAATTGTTCTGTAATAAATAACACAAATAAACTGAAAAACTTTAAATAAAACACATTAATTTTTATTAAAAATTTTAAAAAACCAACAAATAGAACTGTTTTACTGGTTTAAATAATTAAGTTCCGCTAAACTCAAGAAATTTCGCACTGTGCAGCGCTAGAAGAAACGGCTACATTAACGAACATTCCAAATATCAACGGTATGGAAAATTGTATACAATCGTATTCTAGTGAGGAAGAAAAGAAGTGATGCTGGCATTTTCTCAAGGATAGATGGAAGTGATCTAGATATAATACGGCGTAAAATTTACAAGATATACGAGGAACAGAATGTGCCCACATTGGATAATTTAATGAAAAGGCATGAAAGAGATGAAACCGTGATTAAATGTAGTAGGACAACATTATGGAAGTGTATTCAACACATGAGTTTCAAATTTAAAAAACTTAATAAAAGACAAGTTTTAATGGAATCCAAGAAAATTCAGGAATGGCGACTGGAATATTTAGAAAAAATAAGGTTTTACAGAGACGAGCAAAGGCCAATTATTTACTTGAATGAAACATGGTTCGACACATACGATACTCCGGAAAGGAACTGGGTTGACTCAAGTGGTAATTGTAAAACAAAAGCACAATCAAACAGAGGTAAAAGGATTACGATTTTGCATGCTGGATCTAAAGACGGGTGGATTCCGAATGCACTCTCCCTATCTGGATAGAACACAAAAGATTATTCTCTCTCGATTACCATGAGGACACCTCTGCCGAATTATTTGAAAATTGGTTCAAAAACAAGCTAATTCCAAACATACCTGCAAATAGTGTAAATGTGATGGACAACGCAAGCTATCATATTAGGCAGTTAATCAAAGCTGCCTGCTCAAACGATACAAAAGCAACAATTCAACACTACATGTACGATAATGACATTTACTTCCACAAACATTATACCAAACAGCAACTGATAGAAGTTTTGAAGAGTTTAAACATAAAAAAGGAATATGTCTGTGATAATTATGCAAAGGATATAGGGCATACAGTTTTAAGGATTCCACCATATCATTGTATATTTAATCCTATAGAGCAGGGGTGCTCAAACGGTCGATCGCGATCGACAAGTCGATCGCGAGTGCTTTTTTTGAGTCGATCTCGAGAAAAAAATTCCGATATAGAACTATTCACAGATTTTGTTTTAGGTAACTAAAACAAAATGTAATGAATAAACTACTAAAATTTATTCGATCCACAATTAGGCCAGAATAACCCCCTCATCACTTTCTTTTATCGTAATAACTCCCTGCTAGGGGCAAAAGACGGCTTTATCAAAGGAACGCGCGGTACTTGTCAAAGAAAAGCCGCGTTTTTGATTCCCGCCGATTTTTCTAGAAACTTCGGGCGGCATGTTTGACGGGAACATTCGAGACTTCGTTCGCGTCGACATAAATGTTTCGCCTGCAGGAATAGGAGTCAGTCTGAGTTGTAACTTGAAGGCGATACATCGATACAAAGTTTATTAATAAATAGTCCAAAATGAGTGCGGCAAAGAAAAGTAAAACTTATCATTTTAATAACGATTGGGAGGAAGAATTTTTCTTTTGTATGGTAAAGGATAAGTGCATTTGTCTCATTTGCCGTGCGTCAGTTGCAATACCTAAGCGTGGGAACTTAGAGAGGCATCATAAAACGGTTCATAAAAACTATGAAAAGGATTTTCCGTCACAGAGTGAATTAAGAAAACGAAAAGTACGTGATTTGATAACTTGTTTGAAAAAAGAATAAACCATGTTCACAAGACCAGCCAAACAATCAAAAGCTGCAACGATCGCGTCATTTAAAATATCTCATATATTGCGAAACACAAGAAACCATTTGATGATGGATTGGTTGTGAAGGAAGCATTTATTGAAGCGGGTGAGACTTTATTTGGAGATTTTAAAAATAAAACAGAGATTATGTCTGCTATTAGAGAACTTCAGTTATCTAGTCCGACTGTCACAAGGCGCGTTGAAGTCATGAGTCAGGACATGGCAGATAAACTAAAACATGATATCATGGAATGTACATACTTTTCTTTACAGTTCGACGAATCCACCGATATGACAGACACTGCCCAGCTGTCTATTTTTATTCGAATGGTATTCAATGATATGTCGGCTAAGGAAGAGTTTTTGACCATGATTCCTCTGAAAGGAAAGACCCGTAGCGAAGATATATATGACGTTTTCTTCAATTTTGTAACAAACTACAAGCTACCAATATATAAACTAGTGTGCATTACAACCGATGGAGCATCAGTAATGACTGGAAACAAAAACGGTTTTGTGGCATTGTGTCGAGCTAATGATGATTTCCCTTAATTTTTCTCCTTCCATTGCATTATACATCAACAAGTTTTGTGTTCAAAAGTTCCAAACATGGAGGAGATTATGGGCATTGCAATAAAAATTGTGAATTCTATCCGTGCACGTAGCTTGCAACGACGGCTCTTTAAATTGCAGTTGGAAGATAGTGAGACAGCTGAACTGATTTAGTTCTTCACACGGACGTCAGGTGGTTGAGTCGAGGAAAATTCCTAGAAAGGTTTCAAGAATTATTGCCCGAAATAACAGCTTTTCTGGACGAAAGAGGTGATGACACTCAGATGCTGAAAAAGGGAAAATGGCTGACTGATTTGGCATTTTTGACAGACATCACAATGCATTTAAACACCATTAATTTGGAGTTTCACGGTAAAGGAAAAACTATTATTGAGATGATTAGCGCAATAAACGCATTTAAAAGTAAATTGCAACTTATGATAGATCAACTGAAAAGAAAGGATCTGAAAAAATTTCCGTCTTTGAAAGCAAGGATTCCTCAGTTGAATTATGATATTTATGAGGCAGAATTATCAAATGTTTTGGGCCAATTCGAAATATGTTTTTATGATTTCAGTAAATTGGCAAATATCGCATCATTTATGAGTTATCCTTTTTTGTGTAAAAACATTGAGGAATTAGCTACTGAAATAGCAAGTCAGTTTAACATGGACTCATGTTCTGTTGAAAATGAGTTAGTGCAGATTATATCAGATATACATCTCAAAGCCACAGCATCTGATACAAAATTCTGGTGTTTTATATCTGAAGATAAATATCCGAATCTAAGGCAAATCGCCCTTCAACTGACGGCAATGTTTGGGTCAACTTACTTGTGTGAGTCTGCATTTTCTGAAATGAAGATAATTAAGTCAAAATATCGCAATCGACTAACTGACGAACATATGTCATCATGCTTGCGATTAGCACTCGGTAATTACGTACCATCTTATGAAGAGTATGCTGAGGACATGCAGTGCCACGCTTCAACATCCAAAGTCACTCTTTAGTTAAGTTTAGACACTAGAACTCGTTTGTTTGTAAGAACCAATAAACTCGCAATTTTGAATAATTATGAGTTTTTTCATTGACATTTTAGAGTAGACCTACACTTATCTTGACTAAAAAAAATGCATATTGTGCGGAAAACTAATATCTATGCCACGATACATCCTACCTAGACGACAATCCTGCATCAGACTTACTTGCAGCCTCTCAGATCGTAGTCTAACAATATTGAGGTAGATTGCCAGCAGTTCAAGTTTGAGCACCCCTGCTATAGAGCATATTTGGCATCAATTGAAATCTGCCATTCGTCGTAATAGTATTTGCCTCACTGTTAATTCCAGTGTGCTGAAACTTATGGAAACCGAAGTTTTTAATATACTTCTGCAGAGTTGGGCGAACTCTGTCATACATATTGAAAAAGTTGAAAAATCATATATCCATATTGCAAATAATATAGAAAAAAAAATAATTAGAACCAATGATAATGATAACGATAATGATATTATTTTAAGTGAATAATGTAATTAATTTTAATGAGTAAACTAATAATTTGTGTTTGTAATAAAAATAATTGGTAATAATAAGATAATTTGTAATAAACATAAATAAAATATAGTATAAACATTGTTTAATGTCTTTCCAAAAACTAAAATAATGAAATTTTAAGCAAAGTTCGGATCTGTTCAATCATATTTGAATTTTACATCTTGCACTTATAAGAATCACTTCACTATATATATGGACGGAATATCTGATTTAAAATTAATGTCTCCTTTCGTTCGATAGTTATCGGGCTCATAGAATGACAGAACGATAGCCCGACGTAAATAAGTGACTATGTTTTCCGTGATCTACAAACCCTAAAACGAGGAAAAAAAAAAAAAATCTCGGAGGGCGATTTTTTAGTGTTCCATACGGAACACTTATGAGATCATTTCGGTACTTGTCTGTTACACCCGATTTTCTCCGAAACTATTTGACATTGAGAGTGGAAATTTGGGACTAATATAGAAATTGAGTTCCCAGTCATATCCGTATAGTTTCGAAAATTAAATTTTGACCTAAGGGGTTAGTTTTGGTGGATGAAATTGGAAGAAAAAAAAAGAATTTTTTTGGAACGGAGTGTCAAATGGAAGTTTGTGAAAACACGAGTTGAAAAATAAATATGATGTAATATTTGGGTACACGTTTCTTTTATTATTTTTTAAAAAACTAGTCAAAAATCGCTGCCCTCCCTAACTCGAAAAGTGCTGATCAAAAAATTTTGAAAAAATTCTAGAATATCCTTCATAAAGTGTAGATTGAGCAAAAATTGTCAAGAGTGAATTACGTTTCATAATTCATCTGGAATAAAAAACTAATTGGTTTGATAATATGATGGAGGTTTTTTTAATATACTTTTCAGTATACACTTTAGTGGCCAACAGTACGGTGCCGAGACAAAATAATTTTATTTGTTTATAATTAAACAAATATTTAGGTAGTAAATATTTGTTTTCCACTTTAATTGCTAGATTCTAGATTGAGCTAGATTGATTTATTGGCTATTAGGTAGCTAAGATGCTGTAACTACTATACATTATTGAATAAGAAAAAACCGCCAAAATACATATTGGATCCTAAGGTATATACATGTCAGGAACTTTTTATTTTATTTCGGTTGGTCCGATTCGCCTGCTGAGTCTATTCTGTCTGTCTGATCTGTTCGTAATCTGAGCTCTTAATTCTTTTACTGAAAACTCATTTGGGTTGTGTTTTATGAAGTCGCAGATAAACATTTTTATCTTAAAGGCAATCACGGTACGAAACACTAATTGCGCAAGGAAACTTATACTTGGCCGGTTTTTACTAAAAATTTAATTAAATTACTTTAGGGCGCGAGAGTTGTTATAGTAAAATTATGCTTTAAGATATTCTGACAATAAAAGAAACCACATGCGTCGGATCAGGGTTACGTGGAGGACAATCCATGTCACAACTTTTAGAGATGAATTTATAAGTTAAGATGTTTCAGATGACTAGCATAGATTTAATAGGGATATGTGATGTCCTTCTATAATACCTAAACCAAGTTTTCTGGCTATAACTACAAACATTTTGTAAATCGGGTATGAAGCTGTTCTCCAATATCTCTACATACAGCTCCGAATTCACAGATAAACCACGGCAATTATTTTACATGGCAGCAGTGCCGTCCAAGTTGTAAATTCGGGATAATGTAAAGGTTTTTGATGTTTTCGTTTGGGTTTGGTCTATAACGGAAATTTATCTGAATCCGTTGCCTATGGATTGGTCGGACTCTGATAACGTCAATTCTCTTTATTCAATAATAAGGGGTTGGTAAATGTTGAAAAGCGTTCAAATATTGGTATACAAACGGGATTTGTAACAGGTAAGGGTACTTGAGACCATATTCTGAATTTACGTCAACTAATTCAAAAAAACTCGAGAATTTAATGTTTCAATGTACAGGGTGGTCCAAATTGGACACTTTTAAAGGTAAACCCCTTTATCTAAAGGAGATAGACGAAAACTGATGTCGGCATCTAGGCTCAATTTTTATGATAAACTCAATGATGAAAACCGCATATCGATATCTAGTACCGTTTCCGATATACAGGGTGTTTTTCAAAAATCTGCATTTTGGAAAAATGTTTATAATTCTTTTCCTATTGAAAATTCTTGGTTTCTGTAAAAACATTCTCAAAGCACTTTTCACGTGGATTTCAACAGTGTAAGTTACATTTTTTTACAAGTAATATTTTAATAGTTATTGACGCAAAAATATATTTTTTAAATGGGATACCCTGTATATTTTTCCTTATCCGAATAGAGCTTTAAATTACCATTCTAAAAATATAGCACACTTTATATTTTGCTTAAATCTACTTCAAAATATAAAAGTTTTCAGTTTTTACGTGAGTTTTAAATGCACATTTTGTGAATAAGCTTTGGACGGAGCGGCCATATGGTTTAATTCAATTCTCTACTCTTAGTTGTCAAATTTTACTTCACGATCAGTTATGGAGTTGTCAAATAAATCGCAATGAAGTTTGAAAATTACGAAAAATGCGATATGATAGTGTGTTTCATACAAACCAGAGAAAATTCGGAAGCGGCAAGTAATTTGTACCACGAACGGTATCCAGAGAGGCGTCAACCCTTAAACGATATATTCCCTCGATTGCGACATAACCTAGTTAATAGTGGTCCGTTTAAAAAGAAACGACCTAAAAATTATGCATCGAACAGGGATTAGGAGTTAGAACAAATAGTAGTTTTAGGAACTATCGGAAATAATCCCAACGCTTCAACCCGACAGTTAAAAGAATCCACTGGACTACCAAGAACTAACGTAAGTCGTCCTTTGAAGAAGCACAAATTCAGGCCATATAGGACATGAAAAATTCATCACCTTAAGGAGGAGAGGAGAGGAGATTTTCAACGGCGTATGGATTTTTGTCAATGGTTTCTGGAGAATTGTAACCATGTTCTGAATTTTTTCATTACATTGTATTTGGACAGACGAAGCTTATGTAAGCAATGCAGGTATTTTTAACCGTTGGACAAGAATTTTTAGAGGCAGGGTTATAGGTCCATTTATTTACGAAGGAACATTCACCTCTCAGAGATATTTAGAAATTTTAAGGCAGCAAATAGAACTTCTTGTTGATGAACTGTCTTAGAAATATATTTTTTCAACACGACGGGGCACCCCCTCATAACGCTGCAGTTATCAGTAATTTTTTATCGGCCAATTTCGACAATAACCGGATAGCCAACCAAGGTCTGAACCGTTGGCCGGCAAGGTCATCGGATTTAACACCCATGGACTTCTATCTCTGGGGAAGATTGAAAGACCTAATTTTTAAATTGCCTACAAACACCAGGCAAGAGTTAGAAGTCGCAGTGATACAAAGTTTTGCAGCTCTCACTCCTCTTAAAGTAATCAACTCGGCAAGAAGTGTCCAGAAAAGGTGGGGCCTATGTGTAAATGAAAGTGGTCGACATTTCGAACATCTCTTATAGAAAATTGTTTTGTTTTAGTTTGCTCTACTCGGAATAAATTGTTTTATTGTTGTTTTGTTTTATTTTCTACATAGTTTAAAGTACTATAGCATTTAGTAAATTTCATTGTAGTTATGACTCTTAGAGTTACTTCTGGGAATTTTTTTTACGATTTTTGTAAACAATTGATATTGCCGCTCCGTGTAAAGCCTACTTCACAAAATGTCCATTTAAAACTCGCGTAAAAACTGAAAATCTTTATATTTTGAAGTAGATTTAAGCAAAATATAAAGCGTGCTATATTTTTAGAATGGTAATTTAAAGCTCTATTTGATATCCCATTTAAAAAATATATTTTTGCGTTAATAACTATTAAAATACTAGTTGTAAAAAAATGTAACTTACACTGTTGAAATCCACGAGAAAAAGTGCTTTGAGAATGTTTTTACAGAAACCAAAAATTTTCAATAGGAAAATAATTATAATCATTTTTCCAAAATCCAGATTTTTGAACAATATCCTGTATATCTGAAACGGTACTAGATAGATATCGATATGCGGTTTTCACTGTTGAGTTTATCATAAAAATTGGGCCTCAGACACCGACATCAGTTTTCGTCTGTCTCCTTTATATAAAGGGGTTTACCTTTAAAAGTGTCCAATTTGAACCACCCTGTACATCTGTTTTGTTGATTATCAGCGTGCTCTTGACTCGGTGAAGTGATCTTGTCTTTGGGAGGTATTGGGGGGGGGGGGGGGGGGGGGGGGGGGGGGGGGGGGGGGGGGGGGGGGGGAATGGTATGGGAGATCCTATCTGCCTTTCGTACATCATCAGTGAACTCTATAAACACATCACGGCGAAAGTCCAGGTAAATGACGTCCTATCGGAACCTTTTCCAATCCGCTCTGGCGTTCGTCAGGGTAGCATATTGTCACCTATTCTCTTCAACATCTGTGGAGAATATATTATGAGAAGAACTACGGGAAACTACGATGGGGGCATTTCATGAAATGAAAGGCTTATAAGCAACCTGTGGTACGCTTATAACACTGCTATCTTCGCCGAAAACATCGAACACCTTGAGAGTATCATGCTACAATTACAGCGGGAAAGCGAGTGACTGGTACTACGGATAAATCAATTTAAAACCAAAGTTATGATATAGACAGAGCCAATAATAACCAATCCAATATTATGAAAGTTTTTTAACTGTGAAGTTGCTGATAAGTTTACTTATCTGGGCTCTTTAATTACAAATTCTGGAAGCCCCGACAAGCTGTCGTGAAACTAACAAAAATTTAGGCGATCGCAAAGTAAAAAAAAACACGAAATTCGACTCCTGCATTTTCCAGTTTTTTTTTATTTTACTATATGTTGTAGAGATATGGACGCTGAAAGAAAGGGACCGCTCAAGACTCAAGACGTTTGAGATGTGGTATTATCGCAGACTACTGTGTATATCATGGACTACGCAAAGAACCAATCTTTCGATTCTGGAAGAACTAGGAGTAGTTAAAAGAATAACTGATACTATTCATGAAAAAATTTTGCGATACTTTGGCCACATAGCTAGGCAGAATAACGACCTGGAGCTGCTAGTCACAGAAGGAAAACTAAACGGCCGGAGACCCACAGGCAGGCTATACGTCGTTAGTTAGATCAGGCTCGGGAGCTAACCGGAGTTGGAGTGCATGATGCAGTTCATCTTGCTGACGATAGGAACCAGAGGAAAGTGGAAAGTTATTGGCAGTAACCACACCTCTGCTAAGAGGTTCGCACTGAGAAGGAAGGATTAAACAAGGAAGAAAATATACGGACTTATTTCTTTAAACTTTACCGTTACACAGAATAGTTTGTAAGTGACAGTATTTTTTAATTTCCTTGCCAGAAGAGAGTATGGTAATTGAGAAAAAATCACCTGCTGAGATTTTTATTGCCTATCTGCTTGTTGCCACGATAATTCTCAAACGAAACGAGATATCAATTTTAAATTTGGTGCATTTAATATTTAAAGAAAGAATAAAACATTTTGAGCACCATCGCTTCAGGGGAAGGGGTTTCAAAGGGGTGGGTGTAGAAATTTTTTTTATGTTTTTAATAGTAATGTGGTCATGAGATAATAAATAAATTTTAGCATAGCATATAGCAAAACAAATAAGGGGTAAAGGGGTCGGAGAGAACGTAAAAAAGGTTGTTTCGTATATAACGTGTTATATCTCCTATTTAGGGTTCTTGAAGTGGAGGGATCTAAGAATTAAGTTATTTGAATTGAGGTAGGTGGTGAAAGTTGAGGGCTCTTGCCTGAGAGAATGGACACATTTTAATCATATTATTTATAGTAAAATATAAGAGGTTAAAGGTGTTGGGGAGGAGGGTAGAGGATTGCTTCCTATATAATTTATCTATTTTTTTTATCGTTTACCGCTCTCGTCTGAATAGGGATTTTACCCTTTTTTATCTTTATTATTATATTGTTTAGAATATCGACGGGGATGTCCTAATACCCATTAACGTTGTCTAAGTGCCGAAACAAACATTTTTGTATTTCACAGCACCTTTTAGATAACGCGGTAGTGCTGCTACGGACGTTATTGCCTTTCTGCAACAACTACTACCTATGTACGTGGCCAGGCCAAATAATGTTTAATGAATTAATAAATAAATATACCGACCTGCCGGAATTGGAACCCGAGACCTTCTGCATCGCAAGCCACGGAGCCACGGGCCGCTACAATACAATGTTTTATATGTTCTTTTCCGCTTTGTTGGTGAGAGTAATCTGAGAATTAACCTATTTTTTATTATTTTTAATTTTAACAGGGAAATGGGTGAAAGTAATGATATTCGTTGAATTCTGTATTGTTTCAAAACTACTATAACAAATTCTACAGTGCAGCTACATCAATAAATAACAATAAACATCTCAATGAAAAGAAGAATAAATTCTATACGTCCCTTTGGGCCTGTAGGAAAGCTCTGGGAGGTGCTATTACTTAGATTAACGTACGCAGCAGTGATTTGGTGGCACATAGTGGGCACGGTGAAGTCAAAGAACCTATCGCGCAGCCTACAGGGGAAGTACCTTACGGCGGCAGTGGGGGCTATGAGAATGACACCAACGGAGGCGCTAGATGTAGCACTCTGTGTCCCGCCACTGAACCAGTTCATCACCTACACGGCGAGATTAACAGCGTACAGACTGAAATGTCAAGGCGAATGGAGGAATGGGGACAGAGGACACTCAGGTCTGAAATTCCTCCATGAACGCCCATTCGCCTTAAAACAAGATAAAATCACGAAAACAAGACAAGTGATTAAGTCTTTTTCTGTCCATATCCCTGAGAGGAAGGACATACAAAAGCTCTTGAACAGGCCAAATACCGACATTTGGTATACTGACGGTTCGGGAGCTAATGGCCGCCTTGGGGCGGAAATGTCTTGCCTTAAATTAAACCACAGGGAAAGTATACCCATGGGCAATATGGCTACGGTTTTTCAAGCTGAGGTGTTAGCCATTCTCAGATGTGTAAAAATACAAATCTCGAAAGGGACAGTAAAGCAGTTATACAAGCTCTTGCCAAATCCACCACGGACAACTTGTTGATCAGGGAATGTGTACAAGAACTAAACCCATTAGGAGGTAACAACGAAGTTATCCTAATGAGGGTACCATGCCACCAAGGCATATCTGGAGACGAAATAGCGGACGAACTCGCCAAAAGAGGCACCTTGGAGGACCGACCTGAACAAGTTGTAGTAGTTCCATTCGCTTTCGGTAAAAACAAAATCAGGGAATGGTTGGATAAAGAACACCAACTCTCATGGACTACAGGAGTGGGATGTCGTCAAGCCAAACGCCTTATGAAACAAACTAAGACAGGCAGAACACAGGAACTCTTGTCGATGTCAACACAAAGGTTACGTTTGAATATAGGACTCCTTACGGGACATGTGGTGCTACAGGCCCATCTATATAACCTTAAACTGGCTGAGCGGAAAACATGTCGGCTGTGCGAGGGAGAATGCGAGGACAGTATACACATTTTGTGCGAATGTCCTGCACTAAAGGTCAAGAAATATAGATACTGGGGTTAACTATTCTGTGAATCCAAAGATGTACAAGAGGTCAGGGTGAGTAGCCTATGTCTTTTGGTAGAAAATGCCGGACTAGGACTGCGACCCTGACTCGACTCAGAGGGGAGTCACAGAAAAAAACTTTTAGATCTAGGTGACACCAGGGACTCAAGGTACTACCCACTCATTTTACTACTACTACTACATCAATAAATTGAGGACCATGCTAAAAGCATTACAACTAGCATCTAAGCAGACTGTACTTAAAATTTCGTTAAGTGGTATGTCTGTTTGTAGGCGTCATTCTTGTAACGGTTATGTTCAAAGTTTCCGACAGGTGCCACGCGCGGTTGTTTGTTGGCAGCTACCGCAAGTAGTCGGTGTTACATAACATATTTCATAGAAATAGGTAAAGCCGAGTATAGTGCTACATTTTTATTTTAAAAAGTGGACTGCCCAGAGAGGAAGTTAATGGGGACCCTACATCAGCACTCAAGGCTATTTATTACCGGATAAATTTACTTCGGATTGAGGTTTCTTCTTCAGTAATGGTCGATAAAATTATATGTATCCTGATGAAGGATCGTCGCATTAAACTTCGTAAGATTGCTGAGATGGTAGTCATCTCATAGGCACAGATACATAATATCTTGCAGAGGAAGGACATTTCAAAATCGCGCTGTGACTTCCGGCATCGTTTTGTGACTGTTGAAGAAACATGGATCCATCTTCACACGTCGAAAACAAAACGGCAGGTAAAACAATGGGTTGGCGATGATGAAATTGCACCAAAAAAAGCAAAAACAGTTTTAGCCCGTGGGGGGGCGGGATAGAATATCTCCCCCGGTATGTTCTGCCTGTCGTAGGAGGCGACTTAAAGAACAACCTAGATGGTAGATGCCCAGATTCCACCAGCATCGCCCGGTGTGATACCATCGCATCGGCTTAGGCTGCGTGAAGTTGCTTAACGTTTCGTGGCTGTCCCGATGTCCCGGACTGTGGGACCAAATAGCATGATGAGGCACCTGGATACAAAAAATTTCGGAGGTAAAATAGCCCCCCGTTCGGATCTCCGGGTGGGGGCTGGTTCAGGGGCGTCGACATGCAGAGAACAGAATTTCAAAATGGATTTTTGCAACATACGAGGTTTAAATTCGAACATAAATTCAGTGCACCAACACCTGCAATCAAATAAACCTCATGTACTCGCTCTCTGTGAAACTAAGGTCAGTTCATCGACCAGCACAGTAAACTATCTTTATCCTGGGTACGATTTCTATTCCCGATTTAGGCGTAACTTTGGAATCTGTCTTTATGTCAGAAGCGACCTCTCTTGCCAACGAGAAGAGGCTCTGGAGCCCCCCAACTTTGATGTTATATGGTTAAAAATAACGACTCAACCAACCACAAGGTTCATCTGTATCCTCTATCGACCACCAAGTGATACTAACTTTAGAACACTTTTCGCTTCTCTTGCAGACACCATCGATCATCTACAAATTAACTATCCAAATGCCGAAATTGCCATCCTGGGCGACTTTAATGTCCACAACATCAACTGGCTTAAATATTCAAATACTACCGATGAACAAGGTCGTGAAGCCGAATCATTTTCAATCAGTTGTGGCTTGACACAGCTTATTGACGAACCAACACGGATCCCTGATCGAGACGGAGAGTTCGCCAGCCTTCTTGATCTGTTTTTAACCACCAATCCGGAGATTTACACGGTCAGCATAAATCCGCCGTTAGGTTCTTCCGACCATAGACTACTTTCGACATCGAGTATTCTACCAATCAGTGATAGAGAGGCGCCCAAACCGCGCAAGATTTGGCACTACAAATCTGCTAAATGGGAAGATCTCATGGAATATTTTCGAACTTTCCCTTGGTTGGACGTTTGTTTTCGATCCGACGACCCATCTGACTGCGCCAGGGAGGTTTCCGATGTTATTTTGGCCGGTATGGAGGCTTACATCCCTTTTTCGAAGAAATGCCCTTCCAACGGCAAGCCTTGGTTTGACCTAAAATGCAAAAAAAACTGTTGCTTCTAAACATCTTGCATACCGACAGTGGCGTGAAGATCCTAACACCATAAATCGTAACATCTTTGTTTGTGCCAGGAACAGATGCAAAGAAATTATCGACGAAACCAAGGAGGTACACAATCAACGGATTAGAAAAAAACTTCTCGCTTGTCCCGGCAATTCCAGGTCCTTTTGGTCAGTCGCTAAGGCAGTTAGTCAAAATTTCACCAAATCCACCATACCACCACTCACACGGCCGGATAATTCTATTGCAACGACACCTGTTGAGAAAGCGAACTTGTTGGCTGAACTCTTTGCTTCACATTCTACTGTCGATTTCCAAGGAAAAACACCACCTACTATTCCCATAGTGCAGTCAAGGATGCCCGATATTGTCTTCAGACAGCGTATCATAAAACGTATTTTGATGAAGCTAGACACCAAAAAGGCTTCTGGCGCTGACGGAATAACTGCCATAGTTCTCAAGAACTGTGCAAGGGAACTAACACCAGTCTTCTGTAGACTTTTCAGGAAATATTTCCTTCCTGCTGGAAATGTGCCACAGTTCAGCCGATACCTAAAAAAGGCAAGAAGACCTTGTCAAATAACTACCGACCAATCGCACTACTCTCAATAATATCGAAAGTCATGGAAAAGGCTAGCAATCAGCATCTTCTAAAATATCTTGAAGGATTCAACATTATTAGTGATCACCAATATGGCTTTCGTAAAAATAGATCAACAGGAGATATTCTGACTTATGTAACACATGTTTGGAACAACGCAATTGAACACTTTGGAGAATCTCGAGCGGTTGCTCCTGACATATCCAAGGCATTTGACCGTGTTTGGCACGATGGGCTGTTGGCTAAGTTACGTTCTTATGGTATGTCTGAAAAGTTCTGTTTGTGGCTCTTATGTTTCCTCAGAGAGCGTTCTTTACGAGTGGCAGTCGACGGATTTCTTTCTTACACCTTCACTATCAACGCCGGTGTACCCCAAGGTTCCATACTATCTCCTACTCTCTTCCTTATTTATATTAACGATCAGCTGGAAAAGACCGAGAATCCAATCGACATCTTTGCAGATGACAGTACACTTATCTCTTCATTCACTTTGAATGCTCGGACATCGACTACTCAGACGAATATCCGCAGACAGCAGGAAGTCATTCAACTTAACAAAGACCTGGAAGAAATTCTATCTTGGGGTGACAGTAACCAAGTGGAATTTAACGCTACAAAAACCCAGGCGGCAGTTTTTTCTAAAAAAGTTAACGTTGCAGAACCCGACATAGTTATGCCGGGGCACTCCATCCCTCTAACTTCGTCACTCAATCTGTTAGGCGTTAATTTGGGAGTAAATATGTCCTGGCATGAACATGTTGCAGGCATAGCAAGTAGAGCTTCTCAAAAGTTGGGAATATTGTTTCGAACCAGAAAGCTTTACACTCCACAACAACTGTTAATTCTTTACAAAGCTCAAATTCGACCAACTATGGAATACTGCTCCCATGTTTGGAGCTCCGCTCCCAAACATACACTGCATTTGTTGGATTCTATCCAGAGAAGAGCTGTTCGTCTGATTGGACACCCGGAACTGACCGACGGCCTTGATTCGCTGGAACATCGAAGAACGGTTGGCGACTTGAGCCTATTCTACAAGTACTTTCATGGAAAGTGTTCGAAGGATGTGGCCCGCTTAATTCCTCCCAGAGCGGTGCATGTTAGGAGTACACGTCGCGCTAATACTTCACATTCGTATGAGGTTCAGCTTGTTACTCCTCGTACAACGCTTTTCAAGCAGTCTTTTATATGGAGAACATCATACCTTTGGAATGGTTTGCCCAGGGCTGTGTTTCCCATCGAGTACAATCTACAGCGATTCAAGAACAATATGAATCGCTTTCTCCGCACACGTGTTGCTCCTGTAGCGCTTTAGGGACTTCCCTGTAGCACGTGTGCTAGACCCATAAAAAAAAAAAATATCGGCGGAAAAAGTGATGGCAACTGTTTTTGGCACTCACAGAGTATCATCATGATTGACTATTTGAAAGAGAGTAAAACAGTTACCGGATTACACAACGTTATTGGACTCTTTGCATAGTGAGTTAAAGCAGAAGTGGCTAGGATTAGCGCGTAAAAAAGTGCTTCTTTACCAGGACAGTGCACCTGCTCACATATCGGCCGTTGCAATGAAAAAAGTGCTGGGCTTTAAAATAGTTTCCAACCCACCCTATTCCCCAAATTTGTCTGTAAGTAACCTTTTTGGGTTTTTTAACCTCAAAAATTGGTTTGGAGTGAAGAAATTTTCGTCCAATGAAGAGGTTATCTGTGCTGTAAATTAGTATTATGCACAGGCCGAAACAATTTTTTTTCTGAGGGAATAAAAAAATTGGAATCTCGCTGGATCAAATGCACAAAAGCAATAAATTTTTATTTTTGCAAAAAAATGTTATTTACTTTTTAATCCACCCTCTTATTTTGGGCCATACTATGAAGCAGAACTAAACATCTCAATATCTCGCAGAATAAAATTGAGTTGGAAGGCATACGAGAGGCTTGGTCATCGCTTAAACTTACAAAGCATCCTCATCAACCTCAAAACAAAGGTATATTATACTTATCTATACTTGTCATACATCGGTAACAGCCTATGGGATGGAAACAGTGACTTTCATGGAGGAGAGTGCGGAAAGGCTAAGAACAACCTAACGAGCCATGAAGAGTGTTATCCTGAGAGATCGCATATAGAACGAAGAGATTATAGGACGATCAGGAGTCTCAAATGTCATATAGGAAATTAAAAGAAAGATGGGTAGAAATTTTTCAAGTCAGGACAAGTCAAAATGTATAAATAAAGTAATTGAGTGGCTACCAAGAACAACCAAAAGAAGTATAGGATGACCTACATGACGAGATGACTTTTAGTGGGTGGTGGAAAGAAATTGGATTCAAACGGTCCTAAGCAGGGAGACTTAAAAAACTTTGGAGGGAGCCTATGTTGAGTAGTGGTAGAACACAGGCTAAAGAAGAAGTTTTTGTAGATGTTCGAGAGCAAACATATATACATATATTCTCTAAATTTGGTATGCCGGTTCGGAAGTCGAAAAGAGTAACATATAAATAATACGTCTGAACAACATTTCATATATATATATATATATATATATATATATATATATATATATATATATATATATGTATATATATATATATATATATATAATAATAATAATAATAATAATAATCCCCTCAGGGGCTAGGGAATCCCAGGATTCTCCTAGTACGGGCATTGACGATCCCGAGGTACCTGAGTCATGTTGTGCTGTCTTGTGTTGTCCAGATTATGTGTAATAAAAACGCAATCTTAAGGTGTTTACCGTGCCGAGAAGATGAATGGCTCAGCGTTTATGAGTCGCGAACGGTTCCCCCGGATACCGGGCGCCCTCCGGGAGTAAGTAGCCTTGCTGTGGCATCCAGGCTCTGCCGCAGTCGACCTTTCTTTCCTAGGATACTCGTGGGAATACTATGTTAAACAATAATAATTATAATAATGAAAATGGAAGGGTGTTGCGGAGGCGGACCCCTGTCGTACAAACAGCTACAGCAACACCACAACAACAACAACTACAGACGAACCAAACAACCGCCTCAGTCGAAACTACTCCCGATAGTTTTACCAGATCCGACATTGTAGGTGATGGAAATTGCCTTTTCCGTGCAGTTAGCTTATACTAATATGGCCACCAGAGCCATCATGAGAAACTCCGAGAGGTTGCTCTAAGATATTTACAACAAAAACTGGTCGGAACTTCACACATTTTCATTAATTGAAGTCGACGATATAAAAGACTTCAATAAATATTATAATTATATGCGGAAAAATGGCACCTATGGAACGAGCCTAGAGATACTTGCCCTCTCGGAAACACAAAATAGCAACTTTCATATCTTCTCAAAACAACGAAGAACAAGACATACAAAAATAACTTTTACGGACAGACCAACAATAATAAGCACGGGAAAATACAACAAAACCATTTACCTTCTACTAACAGGCAACCCAATGTCGGGACACTTTGAGCTTCTGACACCACAAAACACTGAAAACATTCCAGAGAACAACAGACCAATAAAAGAAGCATCGGGCGAGCGACGTAACGGTCGAGGACGTCGCGGGAAATGGCAGCTCGACCAAAACGATGAAGACCAGGCAACCGAAAATGGACCTGCCAAAAGTGTTGTGTTGGCGACTAAGCCGACACCCACCAAGGCGGGAAAATCACAGCAGCGCATGAGTTGCACCACAGGAATCAACGAACACGCCATGCGTTGCTGTGATGAAAACACAAAACCTGACAAAGAAATCACTGAGAAGAGAATCACTCGCCGCTTGGACCCACCAACATCAATCCCAAGCGCAACCGACGTAGATACGGGACAAACACAACCACCAAAGCCAGGCCAGGGCCCGTATGTATTGCAAGGACAACATGCAACTACGAAGGCTGGAAAACCAAGACAGCGGTTAAAGTGGACGGATGAGATGAATAGGACGGTGATGCGCTGTTACTACACCGCCACCAAACTCGAAACAATAACATCGGGCTACAGACCCGAACTGCACAGACTTTTTTGACCGAATATCCACATCTGCAATTACTTGTTTCAGAACAGAGAGTAGTAGACCAAAAAAGAGTTATTACCAAGAACAATCGTCTCACACCTCTCGAATTGCAAACCATCAAGGACACAGTGGCTGTTGAACTGAACACAGACCAACCAAACAATAGAAACAATAAAGCAGATTCCGAACCAGCCTCACACACACAACCACCCAGTCGAACACAACAATACCCACCACCCAGGAGGAGCATAACGCAAAATAATATTGCGAGTACCGCGCAACACCATATCACAGACAGCAACATGAATCACTCGCCACCCTCAACGACATCCACACAACATCACCCCGAATCACCTCTCATACAAACACTTAAAGCAAAAATGGAGTCACATCTAGCTCGATGGTCAGGCACCGACCCCACAACAAGAAATCCCATCCCTCGTTTAATCTTCAGACAGAGCACGCAACCAATCCTCAACACACTAAACAAGCACATAATACCTCAGTATATAACAGACTCAAGCACAATCGAAGACATTCACACAATAATATACGCAGCAGCAATCACCACTCTAACACAAAATAATCAAAAACTCCCTCAACGACAAGGAAACCCCAACAGGACAAAACCAAAATTCAAATGGCAAATAAGAATAGAAAACAAAATCAACAACATCAGGAGAGATCTAGGACATCTTACCCAGTTTATAAGCGGGAACGCGTCCAAACGTGTCACACAGGGGGCAAACAAGATCAAATCTAAGTCTCCCAACAGAACACTGCCAGAAATCCTCGATACCTTGAAACAAAAACTATCTGTATATGCCGCAAGAATCCGTAGATACAAAGAATCAAATGAGAGGAAAGACACCAACAACCTCTTCCGAAGAAGCGAAAAACAGTTCTACCGGAAAACTATGTACAACAAACAGATAGCAGTGACTGAACCACCAAACAAACAAGAACTCACAGATTATTGGAAAAGTATCTGGTCAGAACCCAAACAACACAATAATAACACCCCCTGGATCAAAGCCGAAGAAGACAAACATAAACATGTGACAGAACAAGAAAATACCACATTTAATACACAAGAAATTACAGAAACTATCAAACACACACACAACTGGAAATGTCCTGGAATAGACAATATACAAAACTTCTGGTACAAACAGTTTACCACCACACACGAAGCACTCACACACCAAATCAACAAAGCCATTCTACAACCACACACATTTCCCACTTTCCTCACACAAGGAATAACATACGTTAAACCCAAAAGCTCAGACACCACAAACCCGTCAAACTACCGACCTATCACCTGTCTTCCAACCCTATACAAGATCATCACAGCCACAATATCGAAGAAAATAGAACAACACCTAACAGACAACAATATCCTCACAGAAGAGCAGAAGGGATGCAGGAAAAAATAGTCGAGGATGCAAAGAGCAGCTGATTATAGATAGCGTGATTATGGGACAAACCAGAAAAGAACACAGAAACCTTCACATCGGTTACATAGACTATAAAAAAGCCTTCGACTCCATACCCCACAGCTGGTTAATCAGGGCCCTAGAAATCTATAAAATCAACCAACACCTCAGGCAGTTTCTCGCGCAAATTATGAAAACATGGAAAACCAAAATACGCCTAGAAACACAAACCGAACGGATCCAAACAGTAGAGCTGTACATCAGACGGGGTATATTTCAGGGAGACTCGCTCAGTGCTCTATGGTTTTGCCTCTGTCTCAATCCACTCTCAAATATACTAAACAGAGCAGAGCATGGCTTCAATATCAGACACCAAAAAGAGAATCAACATAAAATAAACCACCTCCTATATATGGACGACATAAAACTCTACGCTGCCACACAAACACAGCTGAAAGAACTCCTCAAAATCACAGAAATATTCACCTTAGATGTCAATATGGAATTTGGTATAAGTAAATGCAAAGTGCTCCACATCAACAAAGGCCAATGGAAGCACCACCATGAGACAGAAACCATCAACAATGAAACGCTCGATAACATGTTCGATAAAGAAACATACAAATATCTAGGCTTCCAACAAAGCACCAAACTCAACCACACTCACATCAAAACAGAGCTCAGAACCGAATTCAAAAACAGACTGACGAAACTTTTGCTAACAAAACTCAACTCTAAGAATCTCACTAAAGCCATCAACACGTTCGCTATACCTATACTCACATATTCATTTGGTATCATCAAATGGTCACAAACAGACATAGAAAATATTCACATCCTTATACGATCTCAATTCACCAAATACAGGAAATTACACCCCAACGCATGCAAAGAAAGACTTACCATCGAGAGGAAGGCAGCAGGAAGAGGAATTATAGACATCAGATCATTACACACAAAACAAATACAAACACTTAGGAAATTCTTTCACAGCAAGCAAACCAGCCTCCACACAGCGACAGTGAAAGCAGACAAAAACTACACACCTCTCGACTTAGCCCGGGCAGACCACTCAGCAGACACACACAGTCACACCCAATTACAACAGGAAAAGATGAAAACGTGATCAGAGAAAACACTCCACGGAAAACACAGATACCACATAGAACAAGACCACGTAAATAAAAAACAATCATACACCTGGTTACGGGATGGGCAGCTATTCCCTGAGACTGAAGGCTTCTTACTTGCCATCCAGGATAAAGTCATATTAACCAGAAACTACCAAAAGCATATCATCAAAGACCCGACTATTGCAGAGGACAGATGTAGGAAATGCCACCAGCAGAAAGAAACGATCGAACACATAACGAGCGGATGTAAAATATTGGCCGGAACGGAGTACACAGCCAGGCATGATTCAGCTGCCAAAGTGGTCCACCAAGCACTAGCCACAACATACAGACTCATAGAAAATACAGATCCCTACTACAAATACACGCCAACATCCATACTTGAAAATGAAGATTACAAGCTCTACTGGGATATCGGTATCCATACAGATAAAACAGTCTCCGCCAATAGACCCGATATTACTTTTCAGTGCAAAAAAGGAAAAGTCACCTATCTGATTGACATAGCTGTCCCCAACGACACAAACATCCAAGCGAAATACACAGAAAAAATTTCCAAATACACAGACCTTGCAACGGAAATAAAAAAGGCTATGGAGACAGGAAAAAGTCATCATTGTCCCCCTCATTATATCAGCCACAGGCCTTACACCAATAACATTCACACCACATTTAGTGCAATTGGGACTCAACACGGACATACACAGAAACATTCAGAAGTCAGTGATTTTGAAAACATGTAACATTGTCAGGTCATTCCTTAATACGGAATGGTAATAGCGTTTGTGCTGACTTGGTTTTGGCCCGTCAGCCAAACATAGAACCACATTGATCAAATGTGAGAAAGAAGAACTTTTTGTAATAAATAATAATAATCTTTATTGTCTAACAGATATACCATTTACAAGACAATTAAGCATAAATAAAACAAAGTACCAGTATAGAACAAAAGACACAGATAATATAAAAATCACATAGAAATTATATAAAACTGAAAAATTAAAATTAAAATGATATACTTGGAATAAATATCTATACATGCAACAATTTATTTCTTAAGCATTTGGCAAATTGCGCAAATGACAGGTTGTTCACGTCAATGTCGTTACAAGTACTGTTGAAAACGCTCATAGCTTGAAACAATGGTGTTTTGATGAGAAAATTAGTTGATGCAGTAGGTAAACAGAAAACAGGAGAGGTTCTGACCAATCTATTAGGAACGTGAAAGTTTACTTGAAATAGTAAGTCAGGAGAGTCAATAAGAGATTTACATAATTTTATAAGAAAACAGACCAGATGGTAATTTCTTCGATTCGTCAATAAAGGTAGCTGAAAACGTTCAGTTATAATGACCTCATTGACACCCCTATCAGGATATACACCATCATATTTTAATATAAGAAATTTGGCAAACTTTCTTTGAATATTCTCTACCTGTCTAATATACTTAGCGTGTATTGGATTCCAAACAACCGCACCATAATCAAGCCGTGAAAGCACATAGCTGGAATATAAAGTTTTTAATGTTTTACTGTTATGAAAACCACTTGAATTACGTATTATGAAACCCAACGTCCTCATCGCAGTAGTGCATATCCAATTAATATGATGAGCAAATGAAAGTTTAGGATCAAAAATAATTCCAAGGTCCTTGAAGGTATTACAACGTGTAATATCTTCATTATCCAATTTATACTGGAAGTCGATGGTGCTAAATTTATTCGAGTAAGTCA
Organism: Pachyrhynchus sulphureomaculatus; assembly: GCA_019049505.1. Lineage (NCBI taxonomy): Eukaryota > Metazoa > Arthropoda > Insecta > Coleoptera > Curculionidae > Pachyrhynchus > Pachyrhynchus sulphureomaculatus. The sequence continues at coordinate 95,845,129 of CM032451.1, forward strand.
AAAAGAAGCACTTACCGGCATTCAATGGCAGCCTATTCAACTCACACCATTGCTGTAACGACTCCATATCATGTTGTAATGAAAGGCAATCACTAGAGGCTCTTATGGTGCGGAAAAAGCTTTTAGGTCGTCAGCAAACAAAAGAAAATTACTAGTTATGTCATCACCAATGTCGTTAATGAAGAGTGAAAAAATTAAAGGTGCAAGGTTGCTACCCTGTGGTGCACCACTTGTGGCACTAAACGTTGAGGATTTATGTCCACGAATTTCGACGTACTGCAAGCGGTTACACAAATAGGACTCGAAAAAAGTAATTAGGTTATTACTGAAACCCAGTCTATCCAGCTTATGTAGAAATATGGAATGGTCAACCCTATCAAAGGCCTTCGAGAAATCATTGTACACAGCATCAACCTGCATTCGTTTGTCCAAAGCATTGCCTGTAAATTGAGCAAAACAAGCCAAATTACTTATTGTACTACGTTTGCTAAAAAAACCATGTTGATTTACAGAAATCAGGCTTTTAACCTGTGCAAAAATACACTGATATACTGACATCTCAAAGACTTTGGCGAATATTGGCAATAAAGATACCGGTCTATAATTAGATATATCATTTGCGTCACCCTTTTTAAATACGGGAATGATTTTGGCCCTCTTCCATACGTCAGGAAATCTGTTCGTTTTTTATAGACAAATTGAATATATAAGATAAAGGTAACAACAACGCATGAGCACAATCCTTCACAATAAAGCTGGGAATATTATCATGGCCACAAGTAAGTTTATCTTTCAATCCTTTCAATGCCGTTAGTATAGTTTGCTCTGGCAAACAATCAAGAGCGATACATAAATTTGAGGTGAAGACATATGTATATATATATATATATATATATATATATATATATATATATATATATATATATATATTATACATATATATATACATATATATACATATATATATATATATATATATATATATATATATATATATATATATATATATATATATATATATATATATATATATATTCTGAATTCAATGGGGCTGCATTCTTTGTTTAATTATTTATTGCCTTGGGTAGGGAAACAACCTTTTTTGTTAGTCGAGCTTCCGAAATTATATTTATTTCTTCTTCAGGACATCAAAGTGGTTTTTTTATAACAAAGAAATAATCAATCATTAGCACAAAGGGCCATTCCCTAATATACTGTTTATCAACTACATAATATTCTAGTTAAAAAGGAAAAACACAATAAGGCTAAAAATGACTGGCTCTGGTTCTCTCTGCTTATCCCGTACCCCAGTGTGTTTTTTCCTTTTTAACTAGACTATTATGTAGTTGAAAACAGTATATTAGGGAATGTCCCATTGTGCTAACGATTGCTTATTTCTTTGTTATAAAAAAACACTTTGATGTCCTGAAGAAGAAATAAATATAATTTTGAAAGTTCGACTAACAGAAAAGGTTGTTTCACTACCCAAGGCCATAAATAACTGAACAAAGACTGCAGCCCCACTGACTTGGAGAGTATATTTTTTCTTAACTAGTCAGTCGCGACTACTTCTGCCTTAGTCATATATATATATATATATATATATATATATATATATATATATATATATATATATATATATATATATATATATCTATAATATATATAAAATGCAACGTCTCTCTGTCTGTCTGTCTGTCTGTCTGTCCGTTAGTGTGCTTATCACTGGAAAACCACTTATCCGATTTTATGTACTTTTTTTTTAAAAACATACATATGTTCTCTGGCCAGGTTATAGGCTATATTTTATTACGATAGGTAGCATAAGGAATGAGCAGTGACGATAATAGTGAATGAAGTCGGAAAAAAGTTTGCCGCTAGCGCGTTCCCTTGCAATATACAGCCTAAACCATTAAATATGGAACAATATTATGTAAGAGAGAATATCTATAATCTATAATCTATAATATATATATAAAAATGCAATGTCTCTCTGCCTGTCTATCTGTCCATTAGTGCGTTTATCACGCAAGAACCACTTATCGGATTTACGTGTCTTTTTTTAAGTTCATACATATATTCTTTGGCCAGGTTATATAATAATAATAATAAGCTATATCTATTATGTATATAAAATGCAACGTCTCTCTATCTGTCTGTCTGTCCGTTAGTGCGTTTATCACTCGAGAACCACTTATCCGATTTTTTTAATTGATACGTTTGTTCTCTGGCCAGGTTATCTATAATCTTCTATCTATAATATATATAAAATGCAACGTCTTTCTGTGTGTCTGTCTGCCTGTCTCTCTGCCTGTCTATCTGTCTGTCTGTCCGTTAGTGCGCTTATCACTAGAGAACCACTTATCCGATTTACGTGCTTTTTTTTAAAACATACATATGTTCTCTGGCCATGTTGTAGGATATATTTTATTGCGTCAGGTAAACATAAAGAATGAGCAGTGACGATAATAGTGAATCAAGTCGGAAAAAAGGTTACCGTTAGCGCGTTCTCTTGCAATACACTGCCTAAACCATTAAATATGGAACAATATCATGTTGCAAATAATATAATATATACAAAACGCAACGTCTCTCTGTCTGTCCGTTAATGCGGAATGGGAATCCCTTATCCGATTTACATGTTTTTATAAATTTATACATATGTTTTATACAATTCGATATAAGCCTAGATAATGGGAGATCAAGTGAGAAAATGGAAGATAAGTATAAATAATGGGAGATAAGGAGAAATAATGGGAGATAAGCAGAGATAAGCCTAGATAATGGGAATTATGGTGAGATAATGGGAGATAAGGAGAAATAAGGGGAGATAAGGAGAAATAATGGAAGATGAGCAGAGATAAGCCTAGATAATGGAAATTATGTAAAGATAATGGGAGATAAGGAGAAATAATGGGAGATAAGGGGAACTAATGGCAGATATTTTATTACGTTAGGTAACATAAGAAATAAGCAGTGACGATAGTAGTGAATCAAGTCTACGCAAGCTGAGCCGCGGGCACGGCTAGTATATACATATATATATATATATATATATATATATATATATATATATATATATATATATATATATATATATATATATAGTAGAATCTCGATTATCCGAAATAGTATGGACCAAAGTGAGTTCAGATAATCGAAATTTCGGTTAATCCGAATTTTTTTATAAAAAAAGTTTCGAATGAATACAACATTGCAGATTAACTTAAAAGCATTTATACGATATACTATTACGTACATAGGTATTTATTAAAACAAAGAATAGAACAATTAGTTTACTTATTTTATTTATATGTACGGAAAATCGAAATTCAACAGTTTCATTCTTAACTTTAATGTCTTAAAAATGAGGTAATTTTTAACTGCACTCGTTTTGCGTTAGATCTGCTTTTGGCTGCAAAGTTTGATAAGCAAAACATCCGCGGCGGTTGCATTTTCTTGTTGTTCTACATAAGTTTAACGCTTTTTCTAGGGCCTCTAGGTCTTCTGAATGTGACATTTTTACTGGAGTATTGTCAGTGGCTTCTACATCGTTATCATCATCGTCATCACTGTCTATTTTATTAGCATTTTTGCATACACTTTTAATTAATTCTTGGTCAGTCATTTCATCTTCCACACTATCACTGTTTAAGCATTCACAAACATCGGTTTCCGTAAGACTTTCACATCCTGATATTCTTGTAATAATTTTATGTAAACTTTCATTATCTTCTGTTTCTGCCTCTGAGTAATGTCTCTCCTCTTATGGAATCAATTTTGACCGAGATTTTTCCAGAGTACTACTCTTTACTGGATTCCAGGCTGAAGCTATCGAATATATAACATTTTTCAAATTTATCTTTTTTAGACAATGAGTAAGATTGCCACCTTCATCTACGTCTTCTAAAATATGCTCCAATAACAAACGCCTGTAATTGCGTTTTAAATTTTCCAGTACACCCTGAACTATAGGCTGAATGAGAGAAGTAACAGCTGGAGGAAAAAACGTTGCTTTTATTTCCCCACTTTCAAGTTGCTCCGCACTTGGGTGAGTGGGGGCGTTATCTAGTAACAGCATACATTTTCTAGGATATCCATGTTCTTTTAAAAAAGTTCCACTTTGGGAACAAAATCTCCAAAAAACCAGCCTTTAAATAGAGTCGCGTATATCCAGGATTTGTTTTGATTTTTATACTAAACAGGAAAAGCATTGCGACGAATATTCTTAAAGGTTCGTGGATTTGCTGACTTACCAATACATAATAATGGGAGTTTGCGCCTTCCAGAAGCATTACTGCATGCAAGAACAGTAATACGTTCTTTGCTACGTTTGTAACCAGGTTCCGTTTTTGAAGCTAAGGTATTTGACGGCAACATTTTCTAGTTCAAGCCTGTTTCATCACAATTATAGATTTGGTCTGGTTGTAAACCATTTTCTTTCACAAGCTGCTCAAAATTCTCTGCAAATTTTTTTGCAGCAGATACATCAGCCGACAATCTTTCTCCACAAACTTTCAGTTGACGTACACCATGTCTTTTTTTTTACCACGTGTCTAGCTGCATCACGTGCAGAAAAAATTTACAGGCGCTTCAATAACCGGCAACTCTGCGCTTAAACTCACTGCCTTATGTTTTAAAACTGTTCCTGAAATTGGTATGCCACGTTCTCGATTCTGTGTAAACCATAAAAATAAAGAACCATCCACTTTTTGGTATTCACAGCTTTTCATAGTTTTTCGTGCCTCTGTGGGCGGTGACAAAACACTACACCATTTTTCAAGTTTTTCGCGAATTTTTCTCCACTCTGAAACAGTACTCACGGCTACACCTAAATCCTTCGCTATATTTTTAAGAAGTTCACAATTATCTAAACGTTGAATTGCTTCAAGTTTCTCCTTAAGGTAATAACAACACGTTTACGCTTATTATTATGACGCTCTATTTTGTAAAATATTTATTAAAACGAAACTATTACCTCTGCGATAATAATAGACGTAATGAGTAACTTATAACACTCGTCGACTACCCGAAATATAGACAGCGGTGAGTCCCCGACGCGTTAAGGAAACCACTCATCGTCTGTTTCGAATAATGGGGATTTTTTCGTTTAATGGGAATACAATTTGCTTTTTAAGAGTTTGTTTCGGATAAGCAGGATTTTAGATAATCGCGATTCGGATAATCGGGATTGTACTGTGTATATATATATATATATATATATATATATATATATATATATATATATGTATATATATATATATATATATATATATATATACATATATATATATATATATATATATATATAATATATATATGTATATATATATATATATATATATATATATATATATATATATATATATACATATATATACATATATATATATATATATATATTATATATATATATATATATATATATAATATATATATATATATATATATATATATATATATATATATATATATATATATATATATATATATATATATATATATATATATATTATATATATATATATATATATATATATATATATATATATATATATATATATATATGTATATATATATATATGTATATATATATATATATATATATATATATATATATATATATATATATATATATATATATATATATATATATATACATATATATATATGGGGGGGAGAAAAACACGCTGCGTTGATCACTGAAGATAAAATAACATCTGAAATATTGATATTGGGAGGAAAGGAACTTCTTGAAGCAATACGGATATTACTCAACAAGTGTATTGAAGAACAAAGAATCCCTGCACCTTGGCAAATTAGCAAGGCCATACTTTTATACAAGGAAGGCGATCAGGAAAACGTTAAGAGCTGTCGCCACAACAGCTTGTTATCGGATTTGTACAAGCTTCTTACTAGAATTGTCACAAATCGTGTAACAAATACGTCAATGACTCCCAACCAGTCGAACAGGTGGGCTTTTACAAGCAGTTTGGAACAACAGATCATATCCTTTTAATAAAAATAAAACCGGTCTAGTGCAACTTGAACTTGCACAATTAGTGTTCCGTACGTTGATTGCTTTTAAAATAAAAATGTTGTTACGGTGGTATAAAATGATCAGTGACTTCACAAAACACACCCCAAATGAGTTTTCAACAAAGTTTGTTTCCAATCTTTACTGAAAATTGATGACCTTCAAATTTTTGTTTTTTTTATATACCAGATAAATTATTAAAGGTAATGCACTCGTGATAATTTTCGTTCAATCTACACCCCCTGGAGAGGAGATTTTTTGATCAGTACTTTTCGAGATAAGGCGATTTTTTAAAAATAATACAAAGAAAAGTGCTCGCAAGTATTACCTTATATATATATATATTTTACTCGTGTTTTCACAAGCTTTCATTTGACACCACACTGGATTACCTAGTAAAAAAATTTTTTTTTTTCATTTCCGATTTCACCCCCCAAAACTAACCCCTTAAGTCAAAATTTAACTTTCAAAACTACATGGCTCTGATGAGGCCATCAGTTCCTATATTATTACCAAATTTCAACTTTCTATGACAAATAGTTTCGGAGAAAATCGGGTGTGACAGACGGACAGACAGGCGGACAGACACTGAAGTGATCTTATAAGTATTCCGTACGGAACACTAAAAACGACCGAATATGATATTAAACTGCACCTAGCTTTTATCTATTATAAGAAGGCCTTCGACTCCCTGGAACATTGGGCAATTATGAAGTCCTTAGGTCATGCCAGAATAGACTCAAGATATACCGAACTCCTAAAATTCATATATGAAAATGCGACATTAACGGTTAATTTACGAGTAGATGAAGATCGGAAAACAAAAACTCATAAAGATCAAGAAAGGTGTTAGGCAGGGCTACACAATTTCACCAAATTTGTTTACCCTGCCCTTGGAGGATGTACTTAAAAGTCTTAAGTGGGAACAGAAAGCAATTAAAATCGATCGATATTTACATCACTTGCGATTCGCAGATGATGTGGTACTGATTAGCGAAGCTCTACAAAAACTCAAAATCATGATAGAACAACTTAACCAAGCTTCACAGAAAGGACTGGACTCGAGATGAACATCAAGAAAACAAAACCTCTAAGCCTATAAAACACAAAATTTAACATCGGCATGGAAGAGATTGAGAGAGTGGAAGAGTATACCGGGTGACACAGCCAACATGTAACACTCTGTAATTTCTTTATTTTGAAAGTTACATATTTGCATTTTTAGATACCATACATTATTAAGCTTTTTTATCACTTAAGAAATATTTCTAAATACTTTCGGTTTGACCGAAAGTGACTGCAACTTTCCTATTTTTAATGGAACCCTGTATATTTTTTTACCAATTTCCATTCGCTATGAAATTCTCTTTCCAACGATGTATTACAAGTTGACATTTGTTTGGCAGGTGACCGGCAAAAACTGATTTAAACTCTTAGGCTTAGGCGGCCATGGCGGATATACTAGCAATTGTTCGTTTTATCTCACTTTGGAAAGAATTTAAGACTATTCACTTATGGTGCCATTTTCGCGAGTCTAAGTGGCTCCTACAAAATTTTATGTTTTACATTCAGTTACAGAATTTTCTCTTTAAATAATGATCAATATCTCCGAAATTAAGATAGGAACACATATTTTTTTTTTAACCTAGCTACACATTACAGGTTTTTTGCCAACATACATCTAACAGAACTATCTA
>CM032451.1:95852962-95932518 GCA_019049505.1 Pachyrhynchus sulphureomaculatus
GCGAGCAACGCCCAATTTCAGGCATAGGTAGTCGGTGTACGCATGCAGAGCGAAGATCTCAAGCTTAGTCAAAAGAAGCAAGAATAGCACACCGAATGCTTATTAATACTGAACAATGAGTTTTATAAAGAATTGGAAGGGTTGCTTTATGGTCCTGGAATAGCTGATTAGGTGTAAGTATGAATGAAACTTGATTGAAATCTTTAAACGCTTATATCTCTCCATGATTCCGCCATTACCGCTTATCCAATCTCTTCGAAATTTTGACACAGTGTCAGATGCTGTCATTTTCGGCCAAACCATGGAAAAATTTTTATTTTGTCAGCGATTTTTGAGCCGAAAATTTGGTGAAACAGTGCACGTAAGAATAAAGTATTTTAAATTATTCTTATGTGATTATGTTTCCGTGCGATTGCCAAGTCATTATATTTATTATAGAAGTAAAGATGTCTAATATTGATAGGGTCATTATAAATGTTGGTAGGTAACTAAATAGATAACAATTTATGACAAAGTTGTTGAACAGGTGCTTCCATAGATACCAACTAAAATAACTGACTTGGTTTTACATGACATCTCACAACTTTTTGTGGTGGAAGGACTGCGTTGCGAAACTTGGCATTTTTTTTACATTTTATGTTTTTGATGGGATCTCATTTCTTTTTGTAGGTAGTACTCTTTTTTTTTCTTCTCGGGTAATATTTTTTTTGTACGTCAGCTATGGATTTTCTTAAAGCCCACTCCCTGTGTCTATTGGTTTTTCTCAAAGGCTATGATGTAACAATTTTTGATAAGTCTGGACGATAAGTGCTTCTAAGTCGATTATATTCAACAAGCTTTGATACTACCGAAGTCGACATTAATTAGATGTAATTCGCCCAGACTTGTCACTCTCGTGCTACGTATGCTTGACCGCAAGTGGACACTGAAGAACCGATGGCCATCAGTGCACTGTTTAGACTTTTGTGTATGGTAATAGCATAGGCTATCTTCTTCTTCTTCCTTCAGCCGTTCTCTACCCACTGTCGGGTATAGGCCTCTCTCAAATCTTTCCATTTTTCTCTATGTTGTGCTTGTTGATACCAGTTAAGTCCTCCGACTCTCTTCAGATCGTCGCTCCATCTCTGTTGGGGCCTTCCTATGCTTCGCTTTTCACCCCATGGTCTCCACCTAGTGATCTTGCCACTCCACTTATACGTCGCTCTCGCTACATGGCCGGCCCAGCTCCATTTCAGAGATGTTATCCGTTTGGTGATATCATCCACCTTTGTTTGTTGTCTAATCCATTTATTAGTTTTCTTGTCCTTCAAAGTAACACTCAACATCTTCCTTTCCATTGCTCGTTGGTGGACTTGTAGTTTTTCTATTGTTCTTTTAGTTAAAACCCATGTCTCGGCTCCATACGTTGTAGCTGGCAAGCCAGCATAGGCTATACATATCGGAAACTGTTCGCGCTCTATTAATAATTTCAAATTTAGTTTTGACTGGACCAAGCTCGAAAGATGTTCATTATTAAATGTAATATGTTTTTTTTTTATTTTATTTGTATTTTCAGGATCAACCTTTACTCCTTGTATTATATCGCTAGAACCGTTGACTCCGCCATGACTCTCGTCAATATTTCGTCTTAACATGACTTTTGCTCCTATTTTAATAATTATATTCTCTTCTAGCCCTGCTGTCATGGAAGCATCATCTTCATACTTTTTTATAATTGAAATATACTTAAAGTATTTCACTTAACAATTTTTTAATTACACGAAGTAGGTAAGTATTATTAAACGAATATATTTGATAAATGAAAAATATTATTAAATATAATATATTAATTAATAAATAATACAAATTATTCATAATTATGGATCTTAACTTTATACGACGTATTATTTACCGAGACTTACGGTTGACCTTGCATTATGCTCTTCGCGCTCTATCTCAAAAACGGTTAAGCGTATAAAAAAATATTTAGAACAAAATTTGTACAGAATTTTATGCTCTACAATTTTTATAATAAATACAAATATTATTGAAACCATAGGAAGCGAGATATTTGCTAAAAACCGATTTTTGTGACCTTGAATATCTTCAGACGCGGACACGAGATTTTATGAGACTTCTGAGACAACTTTTAGAATGTCAAAATAAAGGTTTATACAAGTTTACAGCTTATTATCTCTCATTCCGAGGTCGACCCTCGTTTTTGGCGTAAGTGACTGTATGTGCAGTCATTTATATGGAGAACATCATCCCTTGGGAATAATTTGCCCAGGACTGTGTTTCCCACCGAGTACAATTTACAGCGATTTAAGGACAACGTGAATCGCTTTCTCCGCACACGTGTCGCTCCTGTAGCGCTTTAGGGACTTCCCTGCAGCACGTGTGATAGAGCTATAAAAAAAAGAAAACAATTTAGAAAACGCGACTGAAATTTCAGGATGTTTCAGTTTTTTCCTTCCTTTATAGGCTAAACACTAACTAAATTTAAAATTTAAAGTTTGTGTGTCTGCTAGAAGAACCTTAGAATTTTGATGATCGGTGAGTGTGTCAGTGATAAAACTTCGACTGACGATAGTTCGTAAACTATAAGGTATAAATAGTAGGTAATTTAGGAATATAGCTAGTATAATATGTTTTCTTGGTCATTGAAAATTCAGGCTTCTAGCTTTATCCACAACGAAGTTACCGGGGGGTCGAAAGTGCCGTGAGTGGCTTCGAGAAAAGAATGGTACGGCTGTGCTTTCTGCTCGACTTGGCGGGGGCACTGCCGTGCCCCTAGATACAAAGAAAAGTTTATTTCATTATATATATTCTTGAACTTGTGTTTTTATAAGCTTTTATTTGACACCTGTAACATTCATTTTTTCCTAGATTTTAAGACCATGTAATGTTACTGATTTTTCCATTTCAAATTGTACTTATTTTTATTTTTGTATCGAACGGTATATTAAACAGAGATTCCAAGACGTTCGGTATACTGTGTTGTGCGGGTTCCTGACCGAACCTCTCGCTACGCCGCGATTGGTGAAATGTTTGATCCGCAGTTTTGATTGGAGCGTCGTGATATTACAGGCAAAAGTCGCACGATTATTTAAGGCTCTGCAGAGCTTGAATCGAGGTTGTTTTCCATCTAGCCGCAACCAGGCAGTACCATCAAGCCGCTGCCGGGCTGTTTTCCATCTAGCCGCAGCCAGGCAGTACCGTCTAGCGAGAGGCTATTTTCCATCTAGCCGAAGTAGGCTAATTTTCATCAGAACCAACATAAAAGCACCAGTTTCTTCAATAAAAGCCGTAGTGGGCTTTCTAAGTGTTTGTTAAGAAAAAGTGTGAAATCGGGCGTAGTCGATCACAGCAGGAATAAAAAACAGTAAGTCAACAAAACTCCCTTCAATAGACTTATTCGAGAGTAGCGCCTTAACTGCAATGTAAAACAGACTAAAAAGTGAAGTGTAAAGCACGATTTCTCGTCTTCGGGGGTTATAATAGTCTAAAATTTTAATGTAACAACTACTAGTTAGGCTAGAATTTGTTAGGTAAAACTGTAAAGGTTAGAACTTTTTGTTTTTAAAAAAACATGAATAAATTTTCTTTTTGTTGATTAAAGCTAGTGTCTCACTGAATACCTATTTTTCTTTTCGGGATAAGTTGTACTAGACTAATTCTTTTTAGTAATATCCATAAAACACTTCAGTTTTTTCTCATTTTTTTAGCTGAAGTTAAATCCTTTCTATTTTAAAATGAGTGGTGCCCAAAAAAAATTTGTACAACTGAAGCTTTTTAAAAAATAGAAAATAATTCCAAAAAGACGTAAGACAAATATCTCTTACCCATATCTCTCTACCAAAGAAAACTGAGCTAGTGTTTCTTTAATTTCTTTAGTTCCTTTAAAATCAGGTTTCACTCAATTTATTATCAGAAATTAAAGCGGGGCTGCAAGAAAATTGCGCTCAAGCGTGGGACAAACAACTTCTCACAGGGTACAAAAAAAGATGCCTCAAACTGAGGACAGTTTCCCAAGTTACAAAATACGCCCAAGCTTGGGAACACCTTTTCATAGGCTACAACCCTACTCGATGACCTGGTAAAAAAAAAATCGCTTCCGATTTCACCTCCCAAAACTAAACCCTTAAGTCAAAATTTAACTTTTAAAACTACACGGCTCTGATGAGGCTATTGATTCCTATATTAGTGCCAAATTTCCACTTGTTATGTCAAATAGTTTCGGAGAAAATCGGGTGACAGACGGACAAACAAACAGACAGACAGATACCGAAGTGATCTTATAAGTGTTCTCTACGGCACACTAAAAAGAATTTCTTTTACTGTTATAAGTTTATAGGCGTTCTTACTCGACAGACTGTAAGTTGTAAAGACATGAATAAAGAATAAATGAAGTACGAGTATCAAACTGACCAATGGGTACTTACCCACACTGAGTTCCATTATTGTCTACCAAAACTTTCTGAATTTCATGGTACCCTTTTAACGGGTTCCCTATCCCTTCAATACTGTGTATCTTCCATCCATGACAAGATAAAATTGACACTAAACACTAAAATTTATAAGAACACTAAAAATTTGTAAGTATCTACTACTTTAGAATTAAATATTATCCGGCTACATGCAAATATACAGTGGCGGGACATTGTTAGTATAGTGCATTACTAGTACTAGTACTAGTAGGTGTCTTGGTGCATCTACTGTACAGGGTGAGTCAACTATAGAGTAAAGTTCATTATCTCATTTGTTTCAGGAATGACGAAAAAATTGTAAATACAATAGTTTTAGGGAATGTTAAGGTGCATAGTTTAAAATTATTTTTGAGTATACAGGGTACTTCAAAAAAGTGTGGCCGATATAAAATATGTTTTTTTAAATGGAACATCCTATTTTCTAATTTATTTTTAAATTCTGCGTAAAATTTTATAACTTATTTGTCAATAATGTTATTTACCTAAACCTAGTAGTTTTGCTGATATTTCAATTTTTTTTTTCAAAAATTTTTGTAAAAAATTGCCAATAGCGTCATTGTTTCTGAAGGTAGAATACTCATAATTGGTACGAGCGTTCTATAGAGATAAAAAAAGGTATATGTAAAGAAATTTTAGTTAGATGCTACAGGGTGTTCAAAATAAATTTATGCATTTCGACTATTTTAAATTAAAAAATCTCAAATTTTTGAAACGGCATACCCTGTATATTATTATTTTTTCTGATAGATTTTACAAAACCCTCCAACTTTTATTTTAAATTTTTCAATTTTTACCCTTGCTTTTAATACACTTACGCTATAACATTATAGTTGTCAAGACAAAACAAAAATGTAGGCATTGTCAAACTTTGACAGTCTATTAAACAAGTAAAAATAGTTTAATTCGTTGTAGTAACTGACGTATAAAGGTAATAGTTATGGATTTTCCTAAAAATGAATTAATTGATATGGTTTATATACTGGGCAAGGCGGGAAAAAAATGTCTTTTGGCAGTAGAGCTTTACGGAGCGAAATACTCTAATAGACGTATACCATCTAGAAAATCTTTTCAGTGCTTAAAGATGGTAGTGTGTAGTGGTAGCGTTAAGTATACGAAACGGAAAGTAGTAAACCAGAATGCTACCAATGAGGAAAAAGAAATGGAGATTTTACTTCATGTTGAAGATAATCTCCAGGTCAGCAGCCATCAACTAGCTGACTTATCTGACACATCCCAAACTACGGCTAATCGCACCACGAGGAAATACAAGTATCATCCCTTTCATATGCAACTATTCCAAGAACTTCAAGACCGTGATTTCGAACGACGAGTCAACTTTTGTACCACCATGAATGGAGCAATAGAGGCCGATCCAAATTTTTTATCCAAAATAATGTTTTCTGATGAAGCTACTTTTCCCAGTAATGGAGCAGCTAACAGCCATAACATGCATTATTATTCAACAGTTAATCCAAATTGGGTCCGGGAAGTTCAATATCAAAACCATTGGTCGCTTAATGTATAGTGTGGAATATTAAATTTTCGAAATATTGGTTCATATTTTTTCCGCGAACCGCTTAACGGGCTTAGATATCTAAATTTTTTACAAAACGAATTACCCAGCTTCTTAAATAAGTTGATAATTTTGAAAGGGAACAAATGTGAATTCAACAAGACGGAGCTCCTGCTCATTACCACCGGGAAGTTCGGGAATTTTTAAACGATCGTTACCCACGAAAAATGGATCGGTAGGGATGGATTCATTCAATGACCCCCTCGATAATGTGACTTAACACCTATAGACTTCTTTTGTGGGGCTACATTAAAGATCGTGTTTATGTGAATCCACCTACAACACCAGTAGATATCGAAAATAGGATACAGAATGCGTGCAGGACAATAACGCCCTTTATGCTAAGGAAAGTGAAGGAAAATCATTAGATAAGTTAAACTATATTAAAATTATTATTAACTATTTGTTTATGTTTTCACAGTAACGTAAGTGTATTAAAAACAAGGGTAAAAATTGAAAAATTCAAAATAAATCGAGAACTGTTAGAAATAGTACTTAATGAAAGTTGGAGGATTTTGTAAAGTCTATCAGAAAAAATAATAATATACAGGGTGTGCTATTTAAAAAATTTGAGATTTTTCATTTTAAAATAGTCGAAATGTATAAATTTATTTTGAACACCCTGTAGCATTTAACTTAAATTTCCTTACATATATCTTTTTTTTCATCTCTATAGAACGCTTGTACCATTTATGAGTATTCCACCATCCGAAATAATGGCGCTACTGGCAATTTTTTACAAAACTGAAAACTAGTATTTTAAAAAAAAAATTGAAATATTAGAAAAAAACTACTAGGTTTAGGTATATTATTAACAAAAAAGTTATAAACTTTTGCGCAGAATTTAAGAATAAATTTGAAAATAGGATGTTCCATTTACAAAAACATATGTTATATCGGCCACACTTTTTTGAAGTACTCTGTATACTCAAAAATAATTTTAAACTGTGCACCTTAACATTCCCTAAAACTAATGTATTAAACATTTTTTTCGTCATTCCCGAAACAAATGAGATAATGAACTTTACTCTATCGTTGACTCACCCTGTACATGGTCATTGGTGATTTTTCAGGAAAGTTTTAGCAGAATATTCTGCCTGATGTGAAACACTTACAGAGTTTACAGCAAAAACTTTCTTGTTTCCATTCGAATCTTTTTCCTCTACTGCAACTATACATGTTCCACATCCCCCTTCCAAGCACATACGTTTGGTTCCAGTGAAGTGGAGTGTTTCTCTTAGATATGTATTTAAACTTGTTTCAGCCGATACATCTTCAGATTTTACTGTAAAGAAAAATGCTTTTTTAGCAAGTACAAAACTTAATTGTTAATAACGATTTATGTTGATTTTTAGATTACTTAATTATAGAAGAGAGAGGATTAACGGACTACAGTAACATTCATTACTTGGCATGTCTAAAATATAAGCAAGGAATGTATCTAGGAACAATTACTCATAACTATAACACTAGATACAAATACAAAACATATTACAGCCCGTAAAGCTAAAAGGACAATCGGATAAAAATCAGTTTTAATTTCCTGTATTTATCTAAGTTTACTTGAACAAAATTGGTAAAGATTTTAACACAGTACTTCCCATACAAACACGCTGCTCTAAAATAAAAACACATCTGACTTTCTCTCACTAAATCATAACTGAATCCAAGCACTAGAAATCAGAATTTTATACGAAAGTTTCCTTACAGTGGGATATAAATAAACAAAATGTCCACTATCACAGCAATAAACCTTGGAAAGGTGTCGTAATATTACTTAAACTATACAATATTTAACCAATCCCACCTCTTTTTCCTAGTTAAAATTGATAATTAAATTAATTTTTAAATTCCTCGATTCCCACAACCCTAGAAAATACATAACACGTATATAATAATAATAAATGTCTTTATTTTATATTCGGCGAAATGCAGCAGTGCTGTTGTTAACCGAGTTTCAAAAAAAAAATTCAATATACAAAAAAAAACAAAGAAAAGAAATACAACTCAAATACAATTTAAGAAGTCACAACCATAACTTACTTACTCTAAACTAAAAAAGGAGATAAAAAAAAAACGCCTTTCCACATGGAATGATATTAATACCCATATACAAAAAATCGTGATCCCCTCCTTACGCTATAAAAAAGACATAATAGTAACAATCAAAAGGTCATAATAATAATAATAAAATTTCCTTTAGCTGTCTTCTGAAAGAAAATTCAGACAGAGCAAGCAAACCTCCAGGAATCTCGTTCAGAAGTTTAGCAGACGTATAGCCGAAAGACTGTTTAAACATACTTGTACTATACTGTTGGCTCTTTCTTTTTTATTTTAAATAAATACTTTATTTATTAAATAAGAACCACGTTTTGCCCCTTGTATATATTCTAATTTTTGAGAATGGATTGAGTGGATATTAATGCTGAGAGAGAACAAAATTAAGATATCAGCTAGCCCGTTTTTTTTTGGAGAGATGTGGATAAGAGATAATTTTTGTACTTCTTTTGAAAATAGTCTCTACAGTTGTTTTAAGCCTCCTTGTACTGTTTTGGGCACCATTCATTTTGTAATAGAAAGAATTTATATTCAGCTCAAAAAAAAAAA
This sequence comes from Pachyrhynchus sulphureomaculatus, assembly GCA_019049505.1. Taxonomy (NCBI): domain Eukaryota; kingdom Metazoa; phylum Arthropoda; class Insecta; order Coleoptera; family Curculionidae; genus Pachyrhynchus; species Pachyrhynchus sulphureomaculatus. Next base: position 95,861,612 of record CM032451.1, read on the forward strand.
AAAAAAAATAATAAAATACTGAAAAGTTATTTAGTTGTTGGTATAGAATTGAGTACAGTATAATTTACGTCCTGTAGGATAGAACGGGAGTTTAATTAAACACTACGCTAACACTAAATAAGGTACATTAACAAATCAAAAAAATTCTTACATTTGTTATATCCTTGGAATTAATAGATTAATAGCCCTTTATGATATGAGAGTGCATATGTTCACAGATAGTCTTTAATTTAGAAATATGACGCTAGTATAGTTTCTCGTATCACCTATTACTGAGAATAAAAAAATGGCTTTAAAAAGGCACGATATATAATTATGGTTCCAGGTTCACCTCCGGGATTAAATGTGTTACGTAGTCGTCAGGAATACACGTTGTGGGAAGGAACTGAGATATTTAACTTGTATAGTTATCGACTTAATGTCTGGCTTCTCTTCGTGGTTTTCTACCAACTGCTTGGTTTCTCCTGGTGAGTTTCCCATCAAAATATTGCCTCACACACTACCTCCTTATTTTCATTTGGGTAACTAATCAACACTTGACCCAAAATTTTTTAGGACGGGTAGAATATTTCAGGAACGGCTCGATGATAAAAAACACTCTATATCATGGGCGGCAAAAAGCATGCCTTCATTACTTGAAGGACGGAAAAAGCCATCACTCCGTGACGGACAGAGAAAGTCACTGTTACTTGCTGGACCGGAAAAAGCCCTTAAAAATTGGAAATGGTGGGTTATATCTTCATTCTCCTTCCTTCGAAGTGAAGTTTTCAAAATGTACTAGTTCACTTCAGGAACGCAAAAGGAGACGGGAGTGTTAAACTCGCGACTTGATAGAGAAAGACCGATGATGCTCGTACTAATCATAATCCAGACACATTCAATGCAAATGAAATAAGTTAAATCGATCACATGCGCCTACTATTGGTTGAGCTTCACTGCTTAACCAATTATAAAAAATTGTAAGAAGATTTAAATTCACCTCTTAACTTAAATTAACAGTTTAAAGAAAAACGGTTTTGTAACATGATCTTAAAATCTAGGAAGAAATGAATGTTACAGTACGATACCTAGGTATTTGAAAGCGGTCGTTGTACCTAGTATTACGCTGACGTACCAAGCTTCGATAATGCAGCCTTCCACACAGATACACCGGTACTCCGGTCCTGAATAGTCTATACAGCAAGCCACCGAGATGTAGCCTTTCTGTATCCTTAATAGGTAACCATTTCAACTCTCTCTGCATCCAAAAATGAAACGCGCACGGGAGTTTTGAATTTTTTGCACCTTATTCTTCAACATAAAGTCCAGACACGGATCATAAACAAAATTACTATAATTAGAGTGAGAAAGGACAAGGACAAATTGATGATATGATTCTTAGACAATTACGTAATGAACAATACGTCCTTTGAGCCACTAATAACCAAAGAAACCTGTTTTCTAAACCTGAGATTACTCTCAAATAACAAGTCCCAAATTTTTATATTCAGTAACAAGGGGAAACAGGGAAGGTATACCCATGGGCAATATGGCTACGGTTTTTCAAGCTGAGGTGTTAGCCATCCTCAGATGTGTAAAAAACACAAATCTCGAAACGGAAAAAAATAATATGAAAGTTTTAATCTGCTGCGATAGTAAAGCAGCTATACAAGCTCTTGCCAAATCCACCATGGACAGCTTGCTGATCAGGGAATGTGTACAAGAACTAAACACATTAGGAGGTAACAACGAAGTTACCCTAAGGTGGGTACCAAGTCACCAAGGCATATCTGGAAATGAAATAGTGGACGAACTTGCCAAAAGAGGCACCTTGGAGGACCTACCTGAACAGGTTGTAGGAGTTCTATTTGCTTTCGGTAAAAACAAAATCAGGGAATGGTTGGATAAAGAACACCAACCCTCTTGGAGTAAAGGAGCGGGGTGTCGTCAAGCCAAACTCCTTATAAAACAAACTACGACAGGCACAAACTAAGGAACTTTTGTCGATGTCAAAACAAAGGTTACGTCTGAGCATAGGACTCCTTACGGGACATGTGGCACTACAGGCGTCTATATAACCTGAAACTGGCTGAGCGGAAAGTATGTCAATGTCGTGCACTAATGGTCAAGAGATATAGATACTGGGGTCAACTATTCTGTGAACCCAAAGATCTACAAGAGGTCAAGGTGAGTAGCCTATGTCTCTTAGCAGAAAATGCCGGACTAGGGCTGTGACCCTGACTTGACTCAGTGGGGAATCACAGAAGAACTTTTAGATCTTAGATCAGCGACTCAATAACTCACTTTACTACTATTACTACAAAGAGAATTTTTCTCCTGAGTCATACTTAAATTAAGATTAGTCGAAGCCCAATCACCGTTTGTTCCAAAATACATTACTGCCAACTTCTTTGGATTTATCTTTAAAACCATTGCTATTAGAGTAGGTAAAGATCGAATTTAATGCCTGTAATGCGTTGAGCCTACTAAAGTTTTTAAGAATTTGACTGTCATCCGCATATTGTCTTAGCCTGTTATCCATATAACAATGCATATCCATTGTAAAAATGACAAACAACAATAGTCTCAAAATCGACCCCTGAGGGACGCCTCTATCTAAGGCGAAACAATCAGCACACTTCGTAATCTATCCGCCAAATAATCTTTAAATAAATTTATTGTTCGTTTTTTAAAACCATAATAATGAAATTGGGCACATAAAAAGCAGGGATACAGCGTGTCAAAGGCCTTGCTGTAATCGAAAAGAACCAAAGCAGTTGTCTCTCCCCTATCCGCCACCACGAGAATATCGTCCAAAATGCTCAGCAAGGCGGTTGCAGTGCCAAAACTTCTTCGAAACCTCGACTGACCTTCAAAGAAATAGTTAACAAACCGTTTAAAAAATTATTTTCTCTAAAATCTTAGACAGAATACACAAAAGACTAATCGGACGCATTTCAGAATAATCCTTAGGATCTAAGGAGCAGACCCTTTAACCTCTTACGTGAGTCCTTTAACATTTTATGTATTTTACCATAAATAATTAAAATTTGTAAATTACATCATCCAAAAAACCTGAAAATATTCTCATAAAACTATTGAGACTACCCAATATTTAACGGCATCCACCTCTTTGACCTCCCCCCATGCTAAAATTAAAAGTAATTAAAAAATACCGTAATTTTTAAATTCCTCGACTTCAGGAATCCTAAAAAGATACGATATATACGAAGTAACCACTCTAACTAACCTTTCAACACAGAATATCTTTTACTGTAACGTTATATGCTTAAAATTTGTTCATTACACCAATTACAAGCCTGGACAAATTCTTATAATACTGTGGCAACTATACAATATTTAAGAATATCTACGTATTTCACCCCTCCCCCCGAGTTAAAATTAAATCTAATCCAAAAATAATTTAATTTTTGGATTACTTGACTTTAAAAACCCTGAAAAGGACATATAACATGATATATCTCAAATAATCCTCCTCCCTCACCGCTTTAACCCCTTACGCGTTTTGCTAGTAATGTATTTGTATGTACATACAGTGAAACTTCCCTTCGCGGACACCCCTCTTACACGGACACCTCCCTTGAACGGATAGTTTCTCATGGTCCCGACCGACTCTCATATAATTGGTATTGGGTTAACTCCCTCTTGGACGGATATTCTCTTGAACGGACGCGGACACAAAAAAATGTTCTCTTAACCGGACAAAAAAATAATAAAAAATAAAAGCCTTGTCTCATTTTTCTGTGGCGAGTATCGCTGTTGCGTTTCCCAATTGCGCTGCGCGCCAACCTCGCTGCCTACCTTCACAGATGGACTTTCCCGAGTAAACTGGGGATTTAACGATCTCAATTTTTCGGTACACGCGGGGATTTAATATTAGTCTAACGCCTATGCGAAAAAGAGACACAGTGGACGACACATTCATTGTAGAAATGGCTCCAAATAGAAAATTTTCACGCTTAAACAAAAAATTGAGACTACTCAGTATATATCACACCACTACACCAAACACTTTATTTTTGCACTCGACGCGCGTTTCGCTAACCATGTTAGCTTCATCAGGAGCGATGATTGAGTGAGTCAATCGTCGCTCCTGATGAAGCTAACATGGTTAGCGAAACGCGCGTCGAGCGCAAAAATAAAGTGTTTGGTGTAGTGGTGATATATACTGAGTAGTATCATTGTGCCAAAGATTCCACATTCCCAACTAAAAAAAAAAATTGAGATTGTTGAAGTTCACAATAAGGAAAAGTTAAGTGTAAGGGACTTATCCAAGCGTTTTAATATCGAAATAACGCAAGCTGCTGATGTAATTAAACATAAAGAAATCCTTCCGAACCAGTAGATGTCGAACAGCAATTTGAATGAAAAAAGAAGCTTTTTGACTGGTAATGATACCAAAATTGACAAGTTGTTTTATAACTGGTTTATAGCAGCTCACCGTAAGGGAATTCTACATTCAGTGCTTCTTCTGGTTGGCTTAATAAATTTAGAATCCGCCACAATATAAGATTTAAAGCGATTTCAGGAGAAGGAGCTTCGGTTATTGCTGAAGATGTTTCATCATTCTGGGAAAAAATGTCCTTCTTTAATTAAGGGATATTTACCGAGAGACATCTATAATGTCGATGAGACAGGCCTGTATCTTAGGGCAAAAGAAAAAAGAAACATTTTGTTATTTTTAGACAATGCAGAATCCAAAAGACGTCCGCTTAAAAAATATAAAAATCTTTTTTCTGCCCCCTGACTGTACATCAGCTTTTCAACCACTTAACCAGGGAATCATAAAAAAATTTTAAATTTACTACTGAAACACCTGATAGTAAACATTGAAACTGGTGGTACAGCTTTTGAGTTAATTAAGAAAATTACCCTATTGGATGCAGTTTACTTTGCAAAAACCGCTTGGGAACAAGTAACTACGAAAACAGTTAAAAATTGCTTCGGTAAAGCAGGATTTAAGTATGAAAATATGCGAAGTGAAGACCAGTTAACTGAGGCTGTTACATTTGATCCCGAAGATGACTTACCACTTAACGTACTTAACGTACGGGTACTTGCAGATATCCTCAAAAATAAGAATTTGTTGGAGTTGACTGATAATGAAAACCTTAATGGTTTCTTGAACATAGATGAAAATTTGTATGTTGAAAATCCAGATTCAGAAAAAGAAATTGAAAATCCAGTTGAAATACAAGGATTGATGTCGATGAGGTTCCAGTACCAACAGATGCTATCCCAAATTATGGTGAAGCCATTACCCTAACCAAGCATCTTAAAAGTTTTGCCGAAGATCACGGAGATGCAGTCTTTAGAGCTTCTTTCCAAATTAGAAATACGATTTATGGACGCCATTTTAAAGAAAAAGAAGAGACGTAATTTCGGAAAACAAAAATCTTGAAAGATGATTTTTTTTACGAATGAAATACTTTTTTTTAGGACAGGAAAGTGAAAAGTAATATTAAAAGCTTTAAAAACTAAAATAAAAAAAATGATTCTCTAAAAAGTTCGAAATTCGGAAGAGAGCTCCCGGGCTACCTTTTTAACGCTTTATTTTACCAAATTTTAAATATGATTATTATTGTTTTACTGGTATATATGTATGCTTTGTGTAAATAATCTGAAACAATTCTAGGTCCTTTTGGTCAGTTGTTAAGGCCATTAGTTAAAATTTCACTAAATCCACCATACCACCACTCACGCGGCCAAATAATACAACTGCAACAACACCAGTTGAGAAAGCCAACTTGTTAGTGAACTTTTCCAAGGAAAAATACCAGTCACATAGTGCAGTTAAAGATGCCCGATATTGTCTCCATATTGTCTCCATAAAACGCAATGACGCAAGACGCTAAAAAAGCTTCGGTCTTTGAAGAAATACCTGCCGTAGTGCTCACAAAATGAACTGATAGCAGGTTTTTGTGGAATTTTCAACTTATCCTACAGAAAGGAAATATTTCGTTTCCGTTGGAAATGCGCTACGGGTCAACCGATGCCTAAAAAAAGGCGAGACGATCTTGCCAAACAGCTACCGATCCACTAAACTGCTTTCATTAATACTGAAAGTTACGGAAACGGCTATCAGCATCTTTTAAAATATCTTGAAGGATTGAATATTATCAGCGATCTTCAATATGGATTTCGTAAGCAAAGATTAACAGGAGAACTTTTGTTTGGAACAACGTAATAGAACAATTTTGAATTTGAAATGTGCGTCAACTGAAAATTTATCTATTATCTATTTATTTAGGTGAGATGGCCGAAACTGTGGTGGATTTTGAAAGAAATGGGAACTCCTTTACTCTTAATAAAGCTAGTACAAACGCCAAAGTGCCTGTTAATAACAGGTAAAGTCCGATCAATGATTCTTTGCCTGCATGTCATAAATGTCTGAATATAGTGTAAACATCCGTCTATATTATTCTTCGTGTCAACATGTTAAGTATATATAAAAACTTAAAAACGTAGGACTTCTGTCATTTGAAGTTATTTGCGACATTCGCTCTATTATCTATCTCGGTTATTTGTACATATGCAAGAAAGACAGCGAACAACCAGGAATTTGGGTACAGCTTTATCTTTTAGAAGCCAATACGGCCGAGTTTATAGGCAATAAAAATAATCGATAATTCTTTGACGGATTGAGGTTACGTCATCGTTATGTTGAAGTTTTAGAAGTTTCTAATGCTCGGTTCATGGGACGTCGACATAATAAAAAATTGTTGCAACGTCCACGTTTTGTGTGGGAAATTTGTGGTAACCCGGGAAGGTGTTTGTAACAATTTTTTTAAATAAAAAAAAGCCGTGTTGTGAAAGTTTTACCATAAAATCAAACATAACCAGAATGTGAACAGTGCAGAAATTTTTATTCAACGTATATTGGACCAAGCAGTAAGCACTTCCTTAATTTTTTACGGCAAACGGTCACTATCGTTTCTATCCCATTATTGAATTTTGGAATATACTTGCCAACTAATAGTTCTGTTCAGAGCTCTAATATTTTTGGAATATTGACCAAATACTCTTCATATGAAGCTACCAAAATGTCTGGAAAAGGTTTGAATAGTCAAGCAAGAGATTTTGTGGCGAAATTAATAGTGTATTTTACATCGAAAAGGGCTAATAAGGGTTATCTTATATCTCTTAACGCAGTACAAGAGGTAAATAAATCACAAAGGTATATTTTTCTAATGTGTTTACAATGTTCTGGTTCCAGAGAGTCGCTACTGCTTTACAGATGTGTATGAGAACTGTAGCGAACATCAAAATTCGTAGTGATAAAAATGAATTGTTTTCAACACCTGAAAAATTACGACCAAGGAAACAAGCTAAGACCCATGAACTGAGTGAAAGTTCTAAAATGGACGTTCGTAATACATTACATGATATGTCTGCACAAAGTAAGTAGCTGTTAACATCTATCGGTTTAAGTGAAATCGAAAGTAAATCAAACTGTACTTTTAGAAAAACATGTTACTATTAACAACTTACGTAAAGAACTGCGACAAAAAGAGTTATAGAACTCTTCGAACATTACTTCTGGATTTGGGTTTCAAATTTAAGAAAGATGACAACAGACGAGCATTAATGAAGACACCAAGAATTTGTTCAATGAGGGAAGCTTTTCTTACAAAGTACATGGAAAACGAAAATGCACACATTGCCCGTCAGCTTGTTTTCATACACGAAACATGGATTTTTTCAAAAGGCAGTCAAAGAAAATCATGGCAGGATGACAACATTAAAAGTGTTCGTAAGCTTGGAGGATTTGATGGTAAAGCGTTTATTGTATTACATGCTGAATACAGTGGGGGTTTTGTGGAAAATGCCAATTTACTATTTGCTAGCAAGTCAAAGTCATTTGATCATCATGGAGAAATGAATAGTGAAATGTTTACGAAATGGGTCAGAAACCAGTTGATTCCTAATTTAGAAGAACCATCTTTAATTATAATGGATAATGCTACTATTCAGTTAAAATAGAAAAACAGTCATCTTCAGCATGGAAAAATGAAGAAATTCTCAAGTGGTTACGGAAGAATAGTTTACCTCATAACAAACAGATGTTTAAAACAGAATTGTTAGATATTGCAAAAGCTAATAAAAAATCAAAGGAATATCAGATTGATAAAATTTTTCAAGAACATGGGCATGAAGATTACCTCCTTATCACTGTCAGTTTAATGCAATCGCGCTGATTTGGGCAAATGCAAAAACATTTTATAACAAGCACATTGGTGAAGAGGGATATGTAGATAAACAAGTGCATCGGATGTGGAATAGAGCCTTAGACAAGTATATACCAGAGGTATAGCATGCCAGCGTACAACGTACAGAAAACCTGATTCAACAGTGGTATGATCGTGAGGTAATAATTGAAGAGATTCCAGAAATCATTATTCGTGTTGGGAATGATGAAAGCGAGAGTGAAGAATCTACTTCTAGCGATTAGTGTCATTATTCAACTAAAAATTTAAATATTACTTATGGACACGTTCCAAGCAACTTGGGCAACATTCATTGTAAATTTTGCAGGACAAATATAGACTTATCTATCTATCTACTAGTTTGATTTGATAAATCATATTAAAATTGGATTATGCAATTTATATCCCCCATTCATACTTTATACTCTCGTCATGAAATATCTTTCTGCTTTTAAAAGTATTATATGTTATTTCGGTTCTCTATTTTAAAATTTTATTTAATGAGTTCTACGATGCAACTTTTTACAGTTTTTATAATGCCTTATATGTAAATATGATAAAGCTGTGTTAAGTGTGTATTGTAATTTCATTACAAACATTAAACAAACTTCAAATAACTAACAGATAACAATCGTAAACTTCTCATAAAGTAAATTTACTCACGAAATAATCTAATAGCAACCTGAAAAATAAAAATAAATGATATAAGAGGTAAATGTCCTTCACAAGTAAGCACTGGGGTGTTTTACACATCATACATATTTAATATGTAGTTTTCGTTAATTACCAAACCTAATGAAAAATTTTAAATTCTATTTTGACTTTTGAAATTGTCATTTAAAACTCAGACCGTCGACACTGAATTGACAGCCGATTGAATCGTATGAATATTCTTCACGTCGCGTTGATCACGTGACTGCAAAGATCCATTGATCAGACTATACACAGAAAGCTTGATCAAGAAAACTGGTGTCCGGCAAGGACGCATTCTTTCGCCACTACTGTTTAACATTTACCATATACGGAGTACATAACGCGCGAAGGTTTCAATAACTGGAATGGTAGTATCGCCCTTGGAGAAAAACGCATACAGAACTTGCTCTATGCAGATGACATCTTGATTATAGCGGCAAATGAAAGTGAATTAGAGGCAATTATGCAAAGACTGACAAGGATCAGTAAAAGCTACGGACTGGAAGTAAATAACAACAACACGCAAATAATGATCATAACTCGAATGGATGATAATCAACCTCAATATCTATTAGGGTATAAAATCGTAGATTCCTATTAATACTTTGGGTCTCTAATTACCAATACTGGCCAGTATCACTCAGAAATATGTAGGAGACTCTCAAGTGCTCGCTCTGCAACCACAAAGTTAGTCAAAATATAAAAAGATTAGAGCATCTCGCGATCGACTAAGTTCAGTCTGGCAGGAATGCTTATATTTCCGATCGCAACAAATTCATCGGAAATATAGACGTCGAATTCTCAGGATGTCGTTAGTGGAACATCGAACTAATCAGTCTATTTACAGGAACTAAAAATTACTAAAAGACTGAACTCGCTTATAAACCAGACATACTTGAGGTATTTCGGCCACCTCAGCAGATGACAAGAGGTGGTCTGGTCACTGGCCATAGAGGGAAAGGTGGCAGGCAAGCGCTGCAGAGGTAGATTACTTTCACCTCAGGTGTATTAAATGAAACAGCTAATTGGGAAGTCATTGCATGAAGCATCCGAGCATGCACAGAACCGAGAACAGTGGCAGTGGCATTCGACCGTGTTTCGCACGATGAATTGATGGCTAAACTACGCTCTTACAGTATGTCTGAAAAGTTTTGCTAATAGCCTTGTGCTTCCTCAGAGAGCGTTCTTTAAGAGCTGCAGTCGATGGATTTTGTTACCTTCACTATCAACGCCGGTGTGCCCCAAGTTTTCACACTGTCTTCTACTCTCTTCTTCATTTACATTAACGATCTGCTGAAAAGGACCACAAATCCAATCTACAGTTTTGCACATGTCAGTACGCTTATTTCTTCATTAACTTTGAACACTCGAATATCAACTACTCATGCAAATATTCGCAGAGCGCAGGAAGTCGTTCAACTTAACAAAAATCTAAAAGAAATTTTATCTTGGGAGTAACCATGTAATATTTAACTTTAAAAAAATCCAGGCAGAAATTTTTTCGAAGGAAGTTAACGTTGCTGAACCCGACATAGTTATGACGGGGCACTTCATTCATCTAGCATCGTTACTCAATTTGCTGGACGTTAATTTGGGAACAAATATGTCCTGGCTTGAGCATGTAGCAAGCATAGCAAAGAAACCCTCTGAAAAGCTGAGTATATTATTTCGAACTAGAAAGCTTTACACTCAAAAACAACTGTTAATTCTGTACAAAGCTCAAATTCGACCTCTGCTCTCAAACATACGCTGCATTTGTTGGATTCTATTCTGAAGAGAGCTGTTCGTTTGATTTGAGACCCGAAAATGGCCAGCAACCTTGATTCATTGGAACATCGAAGAAAGATTGCCGACTTGAGTCTATTCTACAAGTATTTTCATGGAAAGTGTTCGATGGATGTAGTCCGCTTAATTCCTCCCAAAGCGGTGCATGCTAGAAATGTACGTCGCGCTAATCCTTCACATCCGTTTGAGGTTCAGCTTGTTACTCCTCGTACAACGCTTTTCAAGCAGTCTTTTATATGGAGAACCTTATCCCTTTGGAATAATTTCCCAGGGCTGTGTTTCCGACCGAGTACAATTTACAGCGAATCAAGACTAACGTGAATCGCTTTTTTTTTTTTTCCGCACACGTGTCGCTCCTGTAGCGCTTTCGGGATTTCCTTGCAGCACGTGTGCTAGGTCCATATATATATATATATATATATATATATATATATATATATATATATATAACGTTGATAATTGTTTGACTGTTATACCTAAAAACCAAATTAATTATATCCTACAAAAATTCAACATACCACAAAAATATTCAATTTACATTCGAAACAGAAGAAAACGATAAGACAGATTTCTTAGATGTAACTTTACACCACATTAATGAAAATATAAAAACTGAATGGTATACTAAAAATACGTAGTCTTCTAGATATCTTAATTATGAATCACACCACCCTAATTCCCAAAAAAAAAACTGTTTCTGACACAGAATACAGAGAGAGCGCAATAACCAAAGCTAAAGAAGCATTAACACTTAATAAATATCCGATGTATCTTATAAACAAAGTCTTCAAATAACGAATACATAACTTTTAAAATACAATAATAAGTAAAAAAACTAACTAATTACAACCATAACACATATATATTGCTTTACCGTTTATAAATGGACTATCCCAACCTCACAAAAAACTTTTTGAAAACTATAAAATTCGGTTATGTCACAAATCATATAATCTGCTCTCATCCAATTTTTCCAGGCTCAAAACCAAAACCCCAAATAATAAAAAAATTAACAGTCTACGAAATCAAATGTAATAATTGCGAAGGAATATACGTCGGGCAAATAAGCCAATACTTAGAAAATAGAATCAAAGGCCGTAAATACGACAAAAAAAACAGTACATCTCTTACAAATCATGAAATGAACAATAGTCGTATGATGAAAATTATCAAAACCGAAATAAATACAAAAAAAAAAGAGAAATACTGGAATCTATACACATACAGATGACACCCAATGCAATAAACGAAAAACAGATGTAAATAACGTAAACCGTATCTACCTAGCAGTCATATAAAGTCCTTCACGTTAAGTGGTTGTTTGTAGAATGTAAAAATGTGATTTAAAATTAATACCCCAATACAATGAACTACTTTCTCAGGTAAGACCCTCATTAATTTATACAGTTAAGTGTTTTAAATTAAAAACTATGAAAAGCTACAAATATTTTAACCCTGAAATACACGACAAACAGATTTATCTACATTTAATTCTTCTAATGTCATCTTTCAGAGCAAATTTTGAAGAAGACCTCTTTCGAAGGTCGAAACGTCAATGAATTATAACAAATCCAATAATAGTTTTAATGATCTAATTCCAAGAACATATATATATATATATATATATATATATATATATATATATATATATAACATATATGTATGTATGTATGTACGTATATATATATATGTGTGTATATATATATATATATATATATATATATATATATATATATATATATATATATATGTATGTATGTATGTATATATATATATATATATATATATATATATATATATATATATATATATATATATATATATATATATATATATTTATATATATATATATATATATATATATATATATATATATATATATATATATATATATATATATATGTATGTATGTATATATATATATATATATATATTTATATATATATATATATATATATATATATATATATATATATATATATATATATATATATATATATATATATATATATGAGGCTATGAGCGCAACAGTGGCCTAACCCACATTCCTTATTATTCTATTGAAAATTTAATGTTTAAGTAGTCCAAAATTACAATAGCAATTATTTATGACAGAAAAACAAAATTGTTGATTATCAGAACTTATTACTGAGAAAAATTTGCAAAAAATATTACAAAAAAAGAAGTTGCATTTATCTCCAATAGAGATGCTTGGGGGTTAGGCCACTATTGCGCTCATAGCCTCATATATGTATGTATGTATATATATATATATATATATATATATATATATATATATATATATATATATATATATATATGTATATATATATATATATATATATATATATATATATATATATATATATATATATATATATATATATATAAAAGGTATTTTTTTAACGTCAGACCATAATAGATTCACGAAAATGACAACAAAATTTAAAAAAGTCTTTTCTAAGAAAGTATTTTCAAAAGAATTGGACAGTACCTCATGGATTTCCACAAACTAATATTGGACGTGAGAGTGAATTAGAGTAAAATATATGTGAAATAAAAATTTGTATATACCTTTTTTATCGTTCACCTCCCCGCCTGAGTAGGGATTTTATCCTTTTTCATATCGTAAGGATATTGGCGAGGCTGTCGTAATACGCGTCAACATTGTTCAAGCGCTGTAACATACATTTTTGTATTTCACAGCACCTTTTCGACAACGCAGTAGTGCTGCCACGGACTTTATTGCATTTCTCCGAACAACTACTATCTATGTATGTGGCCAGGTCAACTATACTTAAATAAATTAATAAATAAGTATACCGACCTGCGGGATTGAACCCTCGTCCTTCTGCACTGTAAGCAAGGTACTACGCCACGGAGCCACGGGCTGCCACACCTACCCCTACTACACCTATTGTATATGAATTCATTATTAATATTATGTATTCTTAATTTTTGCAAGCTATATCAGTTTAAGTGTGTAAATTTAGCTGGGAATTGAGCTATAAATATCAATGTGTGAAAAATATAATGAAAAATACTATTATGTACAATTGTTTTATATGCGTAAAAAAATATTTATTATGAAAACTAAAAATTTAAATAAGGTTATATTTGGTCAAATTATCATTTAGAGTGTATCTAAAGGATAATAATTTGGTCCAATTCGATTTTTGGTCATAGTTTGGCTGCTTGACGAGGCAGCAAAATTAGTATTTTATTGACGACATCTGTCTACTCCAACTTCAAATATTTAAAAAATCCTATATATTTTCATAAGGTTTGAAAATTCTTCTTTGAAATTACTGGTTGTCGGGCTTAGGAGTGATATAGGTGTTCGGATTGTTGCAAATCTTGACACACGGAAAATATTATATTATCTTTTTAAAGTCTCCCCTATTACTACGAATTTCCATTTCCTACTTTCCTTGGAAATTTAAAGTGCCTGTCAGAAATGGCTTCGTGATACCTTAAAAACTCATCCTGAATTTTTATTATCTTTAAGTGCTGTTCTAAAAAATGCTCATGCTTACCGCTGTAATCCACTCCACCGACATTAATTTTAATGTGGGTTAACCTAAAAAAAAATAAAACAACATAAAAAATTCAATCTTAGTTATTCTTTTTAGACTAGAAATTTTTGGTAACAGATTTAAACTGAATACAGGTATTTTATTAAAAATGGGTGAAGTTATTTAATCAAAAGTTCCCTTTTAAACAGGCAGCTTTAAAATAAACACTAAGTTAACATACATAAAATAATGATATTAATTTTCAGGTTCCTCGGCTGCAACAACTTTAAAAAATACATGTAGCACTCGATATATACGAAGAAACTCTCCTACTATCTCACTCCTTTAACCATTAATATATGTGACTATAAATAAATTGCTTAAAATGTGTTCATTAGAATAACCAAAAAACGTCGAAAAATTCTGATAAAACTGTTGAAACTACACAATATTTAATGCCGTCAACCTCTTTCATCTACATACCATGTTAAAATTAAAAGTAAAAAAAACCTAATTTTCAAATTATTCGACTTCAAGAATCTCATGGTATAGTAGGATATACACGATGCAATTTCGTCAACCATCCCTTGACACCTAATTTATTTTACTATAAAATATGTAATGTGTATAAGAAGGCCCGAGTCGCATTTATGAAGAACAAAAAAATCTTAACTAGTCACGACCTATCATTGAAACTACAAATGAACATGGTAGGCTTCTATGTCTTTCCGCTTCTCTTGTACGGCATGAAAGCGTGGACGCTAACTGAAGTAATGCTTAAATAGAATTAGTAACAACAGTTTTCTCACTTGCATGGGACTTGGAGGTGGTCACGATCATCAAGCGACCCAAATTAGAATATTTTGGCCACATTGTGAGACATCTAGAAAAATACGAAATCTTGCATCTGATCATAGAGGGAAAGATTTCAGGCGGACGTGGTCCAGGGAGAAGGAGAACATCGTAGTTTAGGCAGTGGTACGGAAAGTCTGTGGTTCAACTCTTCCGAGCGGTTGTCAATAAAACGGGTAGTTATTATGATAACCAACGATCGTTAAACGGTTATGGTATCCGGAGAAGAAGATAAAATATGTGCTTAAAATTTATATTACATCGATTAGAGAGATAGGAAAAATTCTCATAATACTATACAAACTGTACTAACGACCTCTATACATTTTACACCGTTCACGTGTTAAAATTGAAAATATTGAAAAATTAACCTAATTTTTGGATTCGTCTACTTCAAAAACCTTAACGGCATATAATAGAGTATATCTGAAGCTACCCCTCTAATTTTTTCCCCTACCCTTTCTTGCTATATCCCTGCATATTATAAAACGTAACGTCTCTGTCTGTTAGTGGATTTATCACTCTAGAACCACTTATCCGATTTACCTGTTATTTTTTAATTCATACATATGTTCTCTGGCCAGGTTTTAGTATATATTTTGTTACGTTAGGTAACATAAGGAATAAGCAGTGACGATAATTGTGAATCAAGTCGGAAAAAATCTAAACAATAATTCTATAGTACACGCGAGCTCAGCAGCGGACACAGCTAGTGTTTTACTATAAAGGAAAAATTACGATATTGCAATTAAAATCTTATAAAATGTATCGACTATCTTCTCTTTCACCCTTTTCCCCTGAACAGCTATTGCTGAAAAACTATAGGTGTCATTCCATCGTTAGGTATTATTTACCTAAAGTTCGTCCATACATATAGTGAAGTGACTAAACTTAATCCTTAAAGGGTAAAAACCATTAACCATAAATAGACAATGAAATAAAATTTTATGGTTTTCTTTGGGCACTTCAGAAGCAGGTAAATCATGGACCGTACTTAGAAATATGATATCTGTTCATTTTACCTGCTTCTAAACAACAAAGGTGAATCTTAAATAATTACACTGGTCAACAAAAAAAAGAAAATTTCTTGTTTCCTGTGATTTTTTTTTGTTTCTATCTCAAATTGACGCGTATTTTTTAAATATGGCAACAATTTTTCTCTAACAGCTTTTGTTTTTGAGTTATAGCTAACTACCCTCATTTACTATTTTTACTTAGATTTTCGTTTTTTATTGGACACTAAAATATATTTTGTTGTTGTTTTAGATATGGCTTCATCAAGAAGATGTTGTGTGCTTAATCCCGATTGTTCTTGCTATATTTGTGGTGAATATATATTTGCAAAATATCGAAAACCTATATCGGACTTTGTGAAAACTGCGTATCATCAATACTTTAAAATAAAATTGTGTAATCAGGACAAGCCATGGGTTCCTCATATTGTATGCCAGAAATGTGTGGTATGTCTACGGTTATGGTCCAGTGGAAAAAGAGATGCAATAATGTTCGTAACACCCATGATTTGGCGAGAACCTCGAAACCATCATGACGATTGCTACTTCTGCGTTGTGAAAATAAACGGAATTAACGCTGGAAATCGAAGTAAGTGGTCATATCCTAACTTATCTTCTGCTCAACAACCTCAATTAAAATCACAAGAGGTACAACCCAGCACATCTAAATCATCTGATGATCCAAATCTAGGTGAATCCGAACGAAATACATCAAGTGAAGACTCTGATTTAGACTACAAATGTAGCCTTTCAGAACCTCAACCATTTAATCAGTAAGAACTAAATGACTTAGTAAGAGATCTAAACTTACCAAAAGAAGCTTCTGAAATTTTAGCATCTCGTTTAAAAGAAAAAAATTTGCTTACTCCGGAAACCAACATTACATTTTATCGTACCCGAGAAAAAAATCTGTTACCGTATTTTTCTCGAGAGAAGGATTTAGTTTTTTGTAACGATGTTGGTGGTATTTTGCAGCAGATGGGATTAAAACAGTACCAACCTAGTGATTGGCGTCTTTTCATAGACAGCAGCAAAAGAAATTTAAAGTGTGTTTTGTTTCATAACGGTAACAAGTACGGATCTATACCTATTGCACATTCGACGACTTTAAAAGAAGAATACGTAAATGTTTCTAAGGTTATGGAAAAAATTAAGTATCAAGACCACAAATGGGTCATTTGTGTTGATCTGAAAATGGTTAACATTCTTTGGGGTCAACAAGGGGGGTACACAAAGTTCCCTTGTTTCATGTGTCTCTGGGATAGTCGTGACAAACAACACCATTGGTCACAAAAAGTTTGACCAGTGCGGGAAGAGCTAAAAGTTGGTACAAAAAATGTTATAAACGTGCCTTTAGTTAGCCGAGACCGCATCATACTTCCACCACTTCATATTAAACTCGGCATAATGAAACAGTTTGTGAAGGCGCTTGACAAAAGTGGCGAATGTTTTAATTTTCTTTCACGCAAGTTTCCAGGATTAAGTTCAGAAAAATTGAAAGCTGGTATTTTTGATGGGCCACAGATTAGGCAACTCGTGAAAGATCCTAATTTTGTCAAATCAATGACTGAAGTCGAATCCAAAGCTTGGAATTCATTTGTTTTGGTTATGAGTAGCTTCCTAGGCAAAAAGAAATCTGACGACCATGTCGAGCTTGTTGAGTGCATGCTATCGAACTTGCAAGAGCTAGGGTGCAACATGAGCATAAAAATCCACTTCCTGCACTCGCATTTAGACCAATTTCCACAAAATCTGGGTGATTTTAGTGAGGAGCAGGGTGAAAGATTTTATCAGGATCTTTGGACAATGGAAGAGCGTTATCAGGGGCGGTGAGACTCACATATGATGGCAGACTACTGCTGGAGTTTGCAACGAGATCTACCTAAAGTCGTTCATTCAAGGAAATCTTATAAAAGATCATTTGCTAGTGTTCAATAGAAATTTTGTTAACATTATGTATTATTTTTTTTGTATTTTTTTGGCAAAATAATAAAACTGTATATTTCAAAAGGTAAAGCTGTTAGCAATCTCCCAGTATTTTTTTCACAGTCAGGGCCATAGAAATACCCAATAACAGAAAAAAAAATAAAGGAAACAAGACTTGTGTTGACCAGTGTTATTAATGAAAATTTAATACGATTTTAATGGTGGTTATAAAACATGGCAACTCTGCAGCGATTGTTAAGGAACTGGCATCTGGTTCTCTAGAAAGGGGTAGCAAAATCAAGAAGGCTCGCATGTCTTCTTCAAACAGCCCACGAAAATTAACTCCAGACCAGGCTCTGGCGCTACTTATTGATGCAAACTTATCGTCAAATCAGTACAACATTGTTAGAGATCAAGCAAAAAATCACCGTTGCACTTTGTATCCACCTTATTATGTTGTAAAAGAGGCAAAGAGGTTGTGCTATCCAAAGGACATAATAATAACTGAAGTTTCAGTTCAGTCGCTTATAAATCATACCGTAGCAAGACTTTGTACAGGGCTAGAAGGGATTCTTAGAACTTTATTAAACGTTAAAGCACTAAATATTATCGTAAAGTGAGGTTGTGATGGGGCGGAACAAGTTAATTATCGACAAAAGTATATGAACAAACATAGCTCTGATGATAGTATGTTTAGTGTATCAATGGTACCAATCCAAATGTGCTCCGGAAATGATAATGGTGATAATCAGTCAGTAATTTGGAAAAACCCTGCTTCTTCTTCCACACGGTACTGTCGCCCCATTAAGTTCGTTTTTGCCAAAGAAACAGTCAGTGTAATTACCTCAGAAGTAAACAAAGTGAAAGAACAAATATCTCAACTTACTCCAACCACTATACTTGTAGATGGCAAGCAATTTCAGGTTACAGCAAATATGATCTTTTGTATGATTGACGGTAAAGTATGCAATGCTGTATCATCCTGTGCATCATCACAAACATGCTACTTATGTGGGGCTAAACCTAGTGAAATGAACAACATCTACGATATACCTCAAAAAAATATAAATGAATCCTTTTTATCCCTTGGACTATCACCCCTCCTTGCATGGATAAGGTTTTTGGAATGTATTTTACCTATACCGTACAAACTGGATATTGAGGCATGGCAAGCTCGTGGAGCAGAAAATAAAAAAAAAAAGTTGCAAAGAAGAAAAAATACATTCAACAAAAATTCAAAGAGGAGCTTGGCTTGCTTATAGATATGCCAAAACAGCAGACCGGAAACACAAACGATGGTAATACCGCGAGGAAATTCTTTAGAAATGCCGAAAAGTCTTCCGAAATAACTGGTGTTAATTTAAATTTGATCAAGCGTTTTCAGTGCCTAAATTGTGGTCTTAAAATTGATTCAGAAAAGTTCGGCGAATATGCATGCAAGAGAAACTTTGGAATTGTATTTGAAAGAATATTTCTGGTACTCAATGCCCGTAAGTGTGCATAAAGTCCTTTGTCATGGAAAGGATATTATAGCCTCTTGCATTCTTCCGATCGGACAATTTTTTGAAGAAGCTCAGGAGGCAAGAAACAAAGACTGCAGAAAATATCGCGAACTTTTTACTAGAAAAACATCCCGAATTGACACAAATACGGATTTATTTAATCGACTGCTTATTTCATCGGATCCGTACATCGCTAGTCTTCGTAAAGCACCCAAAACCAAGCATAGTGAGGTTACGCCAGAAGTTTTAGAGTTGTTAAAAAGATTTGCAGACCCATGTAATGATTGCGAGTCTTCAGACGATTGCAATGAGTCTCGTTCTGAATAGATGTTCAAAATGTTGTTACAAAATGTATGTTTTTTTTTCTGTTCTGTAATAAATAACACAAATAAACTGAAAAACTTTAAATAAAACACATTAATTTTTATTAAAAATTTTAAAAAACCAACAAATAGAACTGTTTTACTGGTTTAAATAATTAAGTTCCGCTAAACTCAAGAAATTTCGCACTGTGCAGCGCTAGAAGAAACGGCTACATTAACGAACATTCCAAATATCAACGGTATGGAAAATTGTATACAACCGTATTCTAGTGAGGAAGAAAAGAAGTGATGCTGGCATTTTCTCAAGGATAGATGGAAGTGATCTAGATATAATACGGCGTAAAATTTACAAGATATACGAGGAACAGAGTGTGCCCACATTGACTAATTTAATGAAAAGGCTTGATAGAGATGAAACCGTGATTAAATGTAGTAGGACAACATTATGGAAGTGTATTCAACACATGAGTTTCAAATTTAAAAAACTTAATAAAAGACAAGTTTTAATGGAGTCCAAGAGAATTCAGGAATGGCGACTGGAATATTTAGAAAAAATAAGGTTTTACAGTGACGAGCAAAGGCCAATTATTTACTTGGATGAAACATGGTTCGACACATACGATACTCCGGAAAGGAGTTGGGTTGACTCAAGTGATAACTGTAAAACAAAAGTACCATCAAACAGAGGTAAAAGGATTACGATTTTGCATGCTGGATCTAAAGACGGATGGATTCCGAATGCACTCTCCCTGTCTGGATAGAACACAAAAGATTATTCTCTCGATTACCATGAGGACACCTCTGCCGAATTATTTGAAAATTGGTTCAAAAACAAGCTAATTCCAAACATACCTCCAAATAGTGTAAATGTGATGGACAACGCAAGCTATCATATTAGGCAGTTAATCAAAGCTGCCTGCTCAAACGATACAAAAGCAACAATTCAACACTACATGTACGATAATGACATTTACTTCCACAAACATTATACCAAACAGCAACTGATAGAAGTTTTGAAGAGTTTAAACATAAAAAAGGAATATGTCTGTGATAATTATGCAAAGGATATAGGGCATACAGTTTTAAGGATTCCACCATATCATTGTATATTTAATCCTATAGAGCAGGGATGCTCAAACGGTCGATCGCGATCGACAAGTCGATCGCGAGTGCTTTTTGAGTCGATCTCGAGAAAAAAATTCCGATATAGAACTATTCACAGATTTTGTTTTAGGTAACTAAAACAAAATGTAATGAATAAACTACTAAAATTTATTCGATCCACAATTAGGCCAGAATAACCCCCTCATCACTTTCTTTTATCGTAATAACTCCCTGCTAGGGGCAAAAGACGGCTTTATCAAAGGAACGCGCGGTACTTGTCAAAGAAAAGCCGCGTTTTTGATTCCCGCCGATTTTTCTAGAAACTTCGGGCGGCATGTTTGACGGGAACATTCGAGACTTCGTTCGCGTCGATATAAATGTTTCGCCTGCAGGAATAGGAGTCAGTCTGAGTTGTAACTTGAAGGCGATACATCGATACAAAGTTTATTAATAAATAGTCCAAAATGAGTGCGGCAAAGAAAAGTAAAACTTATCATTTTAATAACGATTGGGAGGAAGAATTTTTCTTTTGTATGGTAAAGGATAAGTGCATTTGTCTCATTTGCCGTGCGTCAGTTGCAATACCTAAGCGTGGGAACTTAGAGAGGCATCATAAAACGGTTCATAAAAACTATGAAAAGGATTTTCCGTCACAGAGTGAATTAAGAAAACGAAAAGTACGTGATTTGATAACTTGTTTGAAAAAAGAACAAACCATGTTCACAAGACCAGCCAAACAATCAAAAGCTGCAACGATAGCGTCATTTAAAATATCTCATATATTGGCGAAACACAAGAAACCATTTGATGATGGATTGGTTGTGAAGGAAGCATTTATTGAAGCGGGTGAGACTTTATTTGGAGATTTTAAAAATAAAACAGAGATTATGTCTGCTATTAGAGAACTTCAGTTATCTAGTCCGACTGTCACAAGGCGCGTTGAAGTCATGAGTCAGGACATGGCAGATAAACTAAAACATGATATCATGGAATGTACATACTTTTCTTTACAGTTCGACGAATCCACCGATATGACAGACACTGCCCAGCTGTCTATTTTTATTCGAATGGTATTCAATGATATGTCGGCTAAGGAAGAGTTTTTGACAATGATTCCTCTGAAAGGAAAGACCCGTGGCGAAGATATATATGACGTTTTCTTCAATTTTGTAACAAACTACAAGCTACCAATATATAAACTAGTGTGCATTACGACCGATGGAGCATCAGTAATGACTGGAAACAAAAACGGTTTTGTGGCATTGTGTCGAGCTAATGATGATTTCCCTTAATTTTTCTCCTTCCATTGCATTATACATCAACAAGTTTTGTGTTCAAAAGTTCCAAACATGGAGGAGATTATGGGCATTGCAATAAAAATTGTGAATTCTATCCGTGCACGTAGCTTGCAACGACAGCTCTTTAAATTGCAGTTGGAAGATAGTGAGACAGCTGAACTGATTTAGTTCTTCACACGGACGTCAGGTGGTTGAGTCGAGGAAAATTCCTAGAAAGGTTTCAAGAATTATTGCCCGAAATAACAGCTTTTCTGGACGAAAGTGGTGATGACACTCAGATGCTGAAAAACGGAAAATGGCTGACTGATTTGGCATTTTTGACAGACATCACAATGCATTTAAACACCATTAATTTGGAGTTTCACGGTAAAGGAAAAACTATTATTGAGATGATTAGCGCAATAAACGCATTTAAAAGTAAATTGCAACTTATGATAGATCAACTGAAAAGAAAGGATCTGAAAAAATTTCCGTCTTTGAAAGCAAGGATTCCTCAGTTGAATTATGATATTTATGAGGCAGAATTATCAAATGTTTTGGGCCAATTCGAAATACGTTTTTATGATTTCAGTAAATTGGCAAATATCGCATCATTTATGAGTTATCCTTTTTCGTGTAAAAACATTGAGGAATTAGCTACTGAAATAGCAAGTCAGTTTAACATGGACTCATGTTCTGTTGAAAATGAGTTAGTGCAGATTATATCAGATATACATCTCAAAGCCACAGCATCTGATACAAAATTCTGGTGTTTTATATCTGAAGATAAATATCCGAATCTAAGGCAAATCGCCCTTCAACTGACGGCAATGTTTGGGTCAACTTACTTGTGTGAGTCTGCATTTTCTGAAATGAAGATAATTAAGTCAAAATATCGCAATCGACTAACTGACGAACATATGTCATCATGCTTGCGATTAGCACTCGGTAATTACGTACCATCTTATGAAGAGTATGCTGAGGACATGCAGTGCCACGCTTCAACAGTTAAGTTTAGACACTAGAACCCGTTTGTTTTGTAAGAACCAATAAACTCGCAATTTTGAATAATTATGAGTTTTTTCATTGACATTTTAGAGTAGACCTACACTTACCTTGACTAAAAAAATGCATATTGTGCGGAAAACTAATATCTATGCCACGATACACCCTACCTAGACGACAATCCTGCATCAGACTTACTTGCAGCCTCTCAGATCGTAGTCTAACAATATTGAGGTAGATTGCCAGCAGTTCAAGTTTGAGCACCCCTCTATAGAGCATATTTGGCATCAATTGAAATCTGCCATTCGTCGTAATAGTATTTGCCTCACTGTTAATTCCAGTGTGCTGAAACTTATGGAAACCGAAGTTTTTAATATACTTCTACAGAGTTGGGCGAACTCTGTCATACATGTTGAAAAAGTTGAAAAATCATATATCCATATTGCAAATAATATAGAAAAACTAATAATTAGAACCAATGATAATGATAACGATAATGATATTATTTTAAGTGAATAATGTAATTAATTTTAATGAGTAAACTAATAATTTGTGTTTGTAATAAAAATAATTGGTAATAATAAGATAATTTGTAATAAACATAAATAAAATATAGTATAAACATTGTTTAATGTCTTTCCAAAAACTAAAATAATGAAATTTTAAGCAAAGTTCGGATCTGTTCAATCATATTTGAATTTTACATCTTGCACTTATAAGAATCAGTTAGTCACTTCACTATATATATGGACGGAATACCTGATTTAAAATTAATGTCTCCTTTCGTTCGATAGTTATCGGGCTCATAGAATGACAGAACGATAGCCCGACGTAAATAAGTGACTATGTTTTCCGTGATCTACAAACCCTAAAACGAGGAAAAAAAAATAAAAATCTCGGAGGGCGATTTTTTAGTGTTCCATACGGAACACTTATGAGATCATTTGGGTACTTGTCTGTTACACCCGATTTTCTCCGAAACTATTTGACATTGAGAGTGGAAATTTGGGACTAATATAGAAATTGAGGGCCCAGTCATATCCGTATAGTTCCGAAAATTAAATTTTGACCTAAGGGGTTAGTTTTGGTGGATGAAATTGGAAGAAAAAAAAAGAATTTTTTTGGAACGGAGTGTCAAATGGAAGTTTGTGAAAACACGAGTTGAAAAATAAATATGATGTAATATTTGGGTACACGTTTCTTTTATTATTTTTTAAAAAACTAGTCAAAAATCGCTGCCCTCCCTAACTCGAAAAGTGCTGATCAAAAAATTTTGAAAAAATTCTAGAATATCCTCCATAAAGTGTAGATTGAGCAAAAATTGTCAAGAGTGCATTACGTTTCATAATTCATCTGGAATAAAAAACTAATTGGTTTGATAATATGATGGAGGTTTTTTTAATATACTTTTCAGTATACACTTTAGTGGCCAACAGTACGGTGCCGAGACAAAATAATTTTATTTGTTTATAATTAAACAAATATATAGGTAGTAAATATTTGTTTTCCACTTTAATTGCTAGATTCTAGATTGAGCTAGATTGATTTATTGGCTATTAGGTAGCTAAGATGCTGTAACTACTATACATTATTGAATAAGAAAAAACCGCCAAAATACATATTGGATCCTAAGGTATATACATGTCAGGAACTTTTTTTTTTATTTCGGTTGGTCCGATTCGCCTGCTGAGTCTATTCTGTCTGTCTGATCCGTTCGTAATCTGAGCTCTTAATTCTTTTACTGAAAACTCATTTGGGTTGTGTTTTATGAAGTCGCAGATAAACATTTTTATCTTAAAGGCAATCACGGTACGAAACACTAATTGCGCAAGGAAACTTATACTTGGCCGGTTTTTACTAAAAATTTAATTAAATTACTTTAGGGCGCGAGAGTTGTTATAGTAAAATTATGCTTTAAGATATTCTGACAATAAAAGAAACCACATGCGTCGGATCAGGGTTACGTGGAGGACGATCCATGTCACAACTTTTAGAGATGAATTTATAAGTTAAGATGTGTCAGATGACAAGCATAGATTTAATAGGGATATGTGATGTCCTTCTATAATACCTAAACCAGGTTTTCTGGCTATAACTACAAACATTTTGTAAATCGGGTATGAAGCTGTTCTCAAATATCTCTACATACAGCTCCGAATTCACAGATGAACCACGGCAATTATTTTACATGGCAGCAGTGCCGTCCAAGTTGTAAATTCGGGATAATGTAAAGGTTTTTGATGTTTTCGTTTGGGTTTGGTCTATAATCGAAATTTATCTGAATCCGTTGCCTATGGATTGGTCGGACTCTGATAACGTCAATTCTCCTTATTCAATAATAAGGGGTTGGTAAATGTTGAAAAGCGTTCAAATATTGGTATACAAACGGGATTTGTAACAGGTAAGGGTACTTGAGGCCATATTCTGAATTTACGTCAACTAATTCAAAAAAAAACTCGAGAATTTAATGTTTCAATGTATAGGGTGGTCCAAATTGGACACTTTTAAAGGTAAACCCCTTTATCTAAAGGAGATAGACGAAAACTGATGTCGGTATCTAGGCTCAATTTTTATGATAAACTCAATGATGAAAACCGCATATCGATACCGTACCGTTTCCGATATACAGGGTGTTTTTCAAAAATCTGCATTTTGGAAAAATGTTTTTATAATTTTTTTTCCTATTGAAAATTCTTGGTTTCTGTAAAAACATTCTCAAAGCACTATTCACGTGGATTTCAACAGTGTAAGTTACATTTTTTTACAAGTAATATTTTAATAGTTATTGACGCAAAAATATATTTTTTAAATGGGATACCCTGTATATTTTTCCTTATCCGAATAGAGCTTTAAATTACCATTCTAAAAATATAGCACACTTTATATTTTGCTTAAATCTACTTCAAAATATAAAAGTTTTCAGTTTTTACGTGAGTTTTAAATGCACATTTTGTGAATAGGCTTTGGACGGAGCGGCCATATGGTTTAATTCAATTCTTTACTCTTAGTTGTCAAATTTTACTTCACGATCAGTTATGGAGTTGTCAAATAAATCGCAATGAAGTTTGAAAATTATGAAAAATGCGATATGATAGTGTGTTTCATACAAACCAGAGAAAATTCGGAAGCGGCAAGTAATTTGTACCACGAACGGTATCCAGAGAGGCGTCAACCCTTAAACGATATATTCCCTCGATTGCGACATAACCTAGTTAATAGTGGCCCGTTTAAAAAGAAACGACCTAAAAATTATGCATCGAACAGGGATTAGGAGTTAGAACAAATAGTAGTTTTAGGAACTATCGGAAATAATCCCAACGCTTCAACCCGACAGTTAAAAGAATCCACTGGACTACCAAGAACTAACGTAAGTCGTCCTTTGAAGAAGCACAAATTCAGGCCATATAGGACATGAAAAATTCATCACCTTAAGGACGGAGATTTTCAACGGCGTATGGATTTTTGTCAATGGTTTCTGGAGAATTGTAACCATGTTCTGAATTTTTCATTACATTGTATTTGGACAGACGAAGCTTATGTAAGCAATGCAGGTATTTTAAACCGTTGGACAAGAATTTTTAGAGGCAGGGTTATAGGTCCATTTATTTACGAAGGAACATTCACCTCTCAGAGATATTTAGAAATTTTAAGGCAGCAAATAGAACTTCTTGTTGATGAACTGTCTTAGAAATATATTTTTTCAACACGACGGGGCACCCCCTCATAACGCTGCAGTTATCAGTAATTTTTTATCGGCCAATTTCGACAATAACTGGATAGCCAACCAAGGTCTGAATCGTTGGCCGGCAAGGTCACCGGATTTAACACCCATGGACTTCTATCTCTGGGAAAGATTGAAAGACCTAATTTTTAAATTGCCTACAAACACCAGGCAAGAGTTAGAAGTCGCAGTGATACAAAGTTTTGCAGCTCTCACTCCTCTTAAAGTAATCAACTCGGCAAGAAGTGTCCAGAAAAGGTGGGGCCTATGTGTAAATGAAAGTGGTCGACATTTCGAACATCTCTTATAGAAAATTGTTTTGTTTTAGTTTGCTCTACTCGGAATAAATTGTTTTATTGTTGTTTTGTTTTATTTTCTACATAGTTTAAAGTACTATAGCATTTAGTAAATTTCATTGTAGTTATGACTCTTAGAGTTACTTCTGGGAATTTTTTTTACGATTTTTGTAAACAATTGATATTGCCGCTCCGTGTAAAGCCTACTTCACAAAATGTCCATTTAAAACTCGCGTAAAAACTGAAAATCTTTATATTTTGAAGTAGATTTAAGCAAAATATAAAGTGTGGTATATTTTTAGAATGGTAATTTAAAGCTCTATTTGATATCCCATTTAAAAATATATTTTTGCGTTAATAACTATTAAAATACTAGTTGTAAAAAAATGTAACTTACACTGTTGAAATCCACGAGAAAAAGTGCTTTGAGAATGTTTTTACAGAAACCGAAAATTTTCAATAGGAAAATAATTATAATCATTTTTCCAAAATCCAGATTTTTGAACAATATCCTGTATATCTGAAACGGTACTAGATATCGATATGCGGTTTTCACTGTTGAGTTTATCATAAAAATTGGGCCTCAGACACCGACATCAGTTTTCGTCTGTCTCCTTTATATAAAGGGGTTTACATTTAAAAGTGTCCAATTTGAACCACCCTGTACATCTGTTTTGTTGATTATCAGCGTGCTCTTGACTCGGTGAAGTGATCTTGTCTTTGGGAGGTATTGAATGGTATGGGAGATCCTATCTGCCTTTCGTACATCATCAGTGAACTCTATAAACACATCACGGCGAAAGTCCAGGTAAATGACGTCCTATCGGAACCTTTTCCAATCCGCTCTGGCGTTCGTCAGGGTAGCATATTGTCACCTATTCTCTTCAACATCTGTGGAGAATATATTATGAGAAGAACTACGGGAAACTACGATGGGGGCATTTCATGAAATGAAAGGCTTATAAGCAACCTGTGGTACGCTTATGACACTGCTATCTTCGCCGAAAACATCGAACACCTTGAGAGTATCATGCTACAATTACAGCGGGAAAGCGAGTGACTGGTACTACGGATAAATCAATCTAAAACCAAAGTTATGATATAGACAGAGCCAATAATAACCAATCCAATATTATGAAAGTTTTTAACTGTGAAGTTGCTGATAAGTTTACTTATCTGGGCTCTTTAATTACAAATTCTGGAAGCCCCGACAAGCTGTCGTGAAACTAACAAAAATTTAGGCGATCGTAAAGTAAAAAAAACACGAAATTCGACTCCTGCATTTTCCAGTTTTTTTTATTTTACTATATGTTGTAGAGATATGGACGCTGAAAGAAAGGGACCGCTCAAGACTCAAGACGTTTGAGATGTGGTATTATCGCAGACTAATGTGTATATCATGGACTACGCAAAGAACCAATCTTTCGATTCTGGAAGAACTAGGAGTAGTTAAAAGAATAACTGATACTATTCATGAAAAAATTTTGCGATACTTTGGCCACATAGCTAGGCAGAATAACGACCTGGAGCTGCTAGTCACAGAAGGAAAACTAAACGGCCGGAGACCCACAGGCAGGCTATACGTCGTTAGTCAGATCAGGCTCGGGAGCTAACCGGAGTTGGAGTGCATGATGCAGTTCATCTTGCTGACGATAGGAACCAGAGGAAAGTGGAAAGTTATTGGCAGTAACCACACCTCTGCTAAGATGTTCGCACTGAGAAGGAAGGATTAAACAAGGAAGAAAATATACGGACTTATTTCTTTAAACTTTACCGTTACACAGAATAGTTTGTAAGTGACAGTATTTTTTAATTTCCTTGCCAGAAGAGAGTATGGTAATTGAGAAAAAATCACCTGCTGAGACTTTTATTGCCTATCTGCTTGTTGCCACGATAATTCTCGAACGAAACGAGATATCAATTTTAAATTTGGTGCATTTAATATTTAAAGAAAGAATAAAACATTTTGAGCACCATCGCTTCAGGGGAAGGGGTTTCAAAGGGGTGGGTGTAGAATTTTTTTTATGTTTTTAATAGTAATGTGGTCATGAGATAATAAATAAATTTTAGCATAGCATATAGCAAAACAAATAAGGGGTAAAGGGGTCGGAGAGAACGTAAAAATGGTTGTTTCGTATATAACGTGTTATATCTCCTATTTAGGGTTCTTGAAGTGGAGGGATCTAAGAATTAAGTTATTTGAATTGAGGTAGGTGGTGAAAGTTGAGGGCTCTTGCCTGAGAGAATGGACACATTTTAATCATATTATTTATAGTAAAATATAAGAGGTTAAAGGTGTTGGGGAGGAGGGTAGGGGATTGCTTCCTATATAATTTATCTATTTTTTTTATCGTTTACCGCTCTTGTCTGAATAGGGATTTTACCCTTTTTTATCTTTATTATTATATTGTTTAGAATATCGACGGGGATGTCCTAATACCCATTAATGTTGTCTAAGTGCCGAAACAAACATTTTTGTATTTCACAGCACCTTTTAGATAACGCGGTAGTGCTGCTACGGACGTTATTGCCTTTCTGCAAACAACTACTACCTATGTACGTGGCCCGGCCAAATAAAGTTTAATGAATTAATAAATAAATATACCGACCTGCCGGAATTGGAACCCGAGACCTTCTGCATCGCAAGCCACGGAGCCACGGGCCGCTACAATACAATGTTTTATATGTTCTTTTCCGCTTTGTTGGTGAGAGTAATCTGAGAATTAACCTATTTTTTATTATTTTTAATTTTAATAGGGAAATGGGTGAAAGTAATGATATTCGTTGAATTCTGTATTGTTTCAAAACTACTATAACAAATTCTACAGTGCAGCTACATCAATAAATAACAATAAACATCTCAATGAAAAGAAGAATAAATTCTATACGTCCCTTTGGGCCTGTAGGAAAGCTCTGGGAGGTGCTATTACTTAGATTAACGTACGCAGCAGTGATTTGGTGGCACATAGTGGGCACGGTGAAGTCAAAGAACCTACCGCGCAGCCTACAGGGGAAGTACCTTACGGCGGCAGTGGGGGCTATGAGAATGACACCAACGGAGGCGCTAGATGTAGCACTCTGTGTCCCGCCAATGAACCAGTTTATCACCTACACGGCGAGATTAACAGCGTACAGACTGAAATGTCAAGGCGAATGGAGGAATGGGGACAGGGGACACTCAGGTCTGAAATTCCTCCATGAACGCCCATTCGCCTTAAAACAAGATAAAATCACGAAAACAAGACAAGTGATTAAGTCTTTTTCTGTCCATATCCCTGAGAGGAAGGACATACAAAAGCTCTTGAACAGGCCAAATACCGACATTTGGTATACTGACGGTTCGGGAGCTAATGGCCGCCTTGGGGCGGAAATGTCTTGCCTTAAATTAAACCACAGGGAAAGTATACCCATGGGCAATATGGCTACGGTTTTTCAAGCTGAGGTGTTAGCCATTCTCAGATGTGTAAAAATACAAATCTCGAAAGGGACAGTAAAGCAGCTATACAAGCTCTTGCCAAATCCACCACGGACAACTTGTTGATCAGGGAATGTGTACAAGAACTAAACCCATTAGGAGGTAACAACGAAGTTATCCTAATGAGGGTACCAGGCCACCAAGGCATATCTGGAGACGAAATAGCGGACGAACTCGCCAAAAGAGGCACCTTGGAGGACCCACCTGAACAAGTTGTAGGAGTTCCATTCGCTTTCTGTAAAAACAAAATCAGGGAATGGTTGGATAAAGAACACCAACTCTCATGGACTACAGGAGCGGGATGTCGTCAAGCCAAACGCCTTATGAAACAAACTAAGACAGGCAGAACACAGGAACTCTTGTCGATGTCAACACAAAGGTTACGTTTGAATATAGGACTCCTTACGGGACATGTGGTGCTACAGGCCCATCTATATAACTTTAAACTGGCTGAGCGGAAAACATGTCGGCTGTGCGAGGGAGAAAACGAGGACAGTCTACACATTTTGTGCGAATGTCCTGCACTAAAGGTTAAGAAATATAGATACTGGGGTTAACTATTCTGTGAATCCAAAGATGTACAAGAGGTCAGGGTGAGTAGCCTATGTCTTTTGGTAGAAAATGCCGGACTAGGACTGCGACCCTGACTCGACTCAGAGGGGAGTCACAGAAAAACTTTTAGATCTAGGTGACACCAGGGACTCAAGGTACTACCCACTCATTTTACTACTACTACTACATCATCAATAAATTGAGGACCATGCTAAAAGCATTACAACTAGCATCTAAGCAGACTGTACTTAAAATTTCATTAAGTGGTATGTCTGTTTGTAGGAGTCATTCTTGTCATTCTTGTAACGGTTATGTTCAAAGTTTCCGACAGATGCCACGCTCGGTTGTTTGTTGGCAGCTACCGCAAGTAGTCGGTGTTACATAATATATTTCATAGAAATAGGTAAAGCCGAGTATAGTGCTACATTTTTATTTTAAAAAGGGGACTGCCCAGAGAGTAAGTTAATGGGGACCCTACATCAGCACTCAAAGCTATTTATTACCGGATAAATTTACTTCGGATTGAGGTTTCTTCTTCAGTAATGGTCGATAAAATTATATGTATTTTCGTAAGATTGCTGAGATGGTAGTCATCTCATAGGCATAGATACATAATATCTTGCAGAGATAACATTTCAAAATCGCGCTGTGACTTCCGGCATCGTTTTGTGACTGTTGAAGAAACATGGATCCATCTTCACACGAAGAAAACAAAACGGCAGGTAAAACAATGGGTTGGTGATGATGAAATTGCACCAAAAAAACAAAAACAGTTTCATCGGCAGAAAAAGTGATGGCAACTGTTTTTGGCACTCACAGAGTATCATCATGATTGACTATTTGAAAGAGAGTAAAACAGTTACCGGATTACACAACGTTATTGGACCCTTTGCATAGTGAGTTAAAGCAGAAGTGGCTAGGATGAGCGCGTAAAAAGTGCTTCTTTACCAGGACAATGCACCTGCTCACATATCGGCCGTTGCAAAGAAAAAAGTGCTGGGCTTTAAAATAGTTCCCAACCCACCCTATTCCCCAAATTTGTCTCTAAGTAACCTTTTTGGGTTTTTTAACCTCAAAAATTGGTTTGGAGTGAAGAAATTTTCGTCCAATGAAGAGGTTATCTGTGCTGTAAGTAAGTATTATGCAGAGTGTGAAACAATTTTTTTTCTGAGGGAATAAAAAAATTGGAATCTCGCTGGATCAAATTCACAAAAGCAATAAATTTTTATTTTTGCAAAAAAATGTTATTTACTTTTTAATCCACCCTCTTATTTGGGCCATACTATGAAGCAGAACTAAACATCTCAATATCTCGCAGAATAAAACTGAGTTGGAAAGCATACGAGAGGCTTGGTCATCGCTTAAACTTACAAAGCATCCCCATCAACCTCAAAACAAAGGTGTGTTATACTTATCTATACTTGTCATACATCGCTAACAGCCTATGGGATGGAAACAGTGACTTTCATGGAGGAGAGTGCGGAAAGGCTAAGAACAACCTAATGAGCCATGAAGAGTGTTATCCTGAGAGATCGCATATAGAACGAAGAAATTATAGGAGTCTCAAATGTCATATAGGAAATTAAAAGAAAGATGGATAGAAATTTTTCAAGTCAGGACAAGTCAAAATGTATAAATAAAGTAATTGAGTGGCTACCAAGAACAACCAAAAGAAGTATAGGATGATCTACATGGCGAGATGACTTTTAGTGGGTGGTGGAAAGAAATTGGATTCAAACGGTCCTAAGCAGGGAGACTTAAAAAACTTTGGAGGGAGCCTATGTTGAGTAGTGGTTGAACACAGGCTAAAGAAGAAGTTTTTGTAGATGTTCGAGAGCAAACATATATACATATATTCTCTAAATTTGGTATGCCGGTTCGGAAGTCGAAAAGAGTAACATATAAATAATACGTCTGAACAACATTTCATATATATATATATATATATATATATATATATATATATATATATATATATATATATATATATATATATATATATATGTATATATATATGTATATATATATATATATATATATATATATATATATATATATATATATATATATATATATATATATATATACATATATATTCTGAATTCAATGGGGCTGCATTCTTTGTTTAATTATTTATTGCCTTGGGTAGGGAAACAACCTTTTTTGTTAGTCGAGCTTCCGAAATTATATTTATTTCTTCTTCAGGACATCAAAGTGGTTTTTTTATAACAAAGAAATAATCAATCATTAGCACAAAGGGCCATTCCCTAATATACTGTTATCAACTACATAATATTCTAGTTAAAAAGGAAAAACACAATAAGGCTAAAAATGGCTGGCTCTGGTTCTCTCTGCTTATCCCGTACCCCAGTGTGTTTTTCCTTTTTAACTAGACTATTATGTAGTTGAAAACAGTATATTAGGGAATGTCCCTTTGTGCTAACGATTGCTTGTTTCTTTGTTATAAAAAAACCACTTTGATGTCCTGAAGAAGAAATAAATATAATTTTGAAAGTTCGACTAACAGAAAAGGTTGTTTCACTACCCAAGGCCATAAATAACTGAACAAAGACTGCAGCCCCACTGACTTGAGAGTATATTTTTTCTTAACTAGTCAGTCGCGACTACTTCTGCCTTAGTCATATATATATATATATATATATATATATATATATATATATATATATATATATATATATATATAGTAGAATCTTGATTATCCGAAATAATATAGACCAAAGTGAGTTCAGATAATCGAAATTTCGGTTATAAAAAAGTTTAGAATGAATACAACATTGCAGATTAACTTAAAAGCGTTTATACGATATGCTATTACGTACATAGGTATTTATTAAAACAAAGAATAGAACATTTAGTTTACTTATTTTATTTATATGTACGGAAAATCGAAAATTAAACAGTTTCATTCTTAACTTTAATGTCTTAAAAATGAGGTAATTTTTAACTGCACTCATTTTGCGTTAGTTCTGTTTTTGGCTGCAACGTTTGATAAGCAAAACATCCGCGGCGGTTGCATTTTCTTGTTGTTCTACATAAGTTAACGCTTTTTCTAGGGCCTCTAGGTCTTCTGAATGTGACATTTTTACTGGAGTATTGTCAGTGGCTTCTACTTCGTTATCATCATTGTCATCACTGTCTATTTTATTAGCATTTTTGCATACACTTTTAATTAATTCTTGGTCAGTCATTTCATCTTCCACACTATCACTGTTTAACCATTCACAAACATCGGTTTCCGTAACACTTTCACATCCTGATATTCTTGTAATAATTTGATGTAAACTTTCATTATCTTCTGTTTCTGTCTCTGAGTAATGTCTCTCCTCTTGTGGAATCAATTTTGACCGAGATTTTTCCAAAGTACTACTCTTTACTTGATTCCAGGCTGAAGCTATCGAATATATAACATTTTTCAAATTTATCTTTTTTAGACAATGAGTAAGATTGCCACCTTCATCTACGTCTTCTAAAATATGCTTCAATAACAAACGCCTGTAATTGCGTTTTAAATTTTCCAGTACACCCTGATCCATAGGCTGAATGAGAGAAGTTACAGCTGGAGGAAAAAAAGTTGCCCCGCACTTGGGTGAGTGGGGGCGTTATCAAGTAACAGCATACATTTTCTAGGATATCCATGTTCTTTTAAAAAAAGTTCCACTTTGGGAACAAAATCTCCAAAAAACCAGTCTTTAAATAGAGTCGCGTATATCCAGGATTTGTTTTGATTTTTATACTAAACAGGAAAAGCATTGCGACGAATATTCTTAAAGGTTCGTGGATTTGCTGATTTACCAATACATAATAATGGGAGTTTGCGTCTTCCAGAAGCATTAGTGCATGTAAGAACAGTAATACGTTCTTTGCTACGTTTGTAACCAGGTTCCGTTTTTGAAGCTAAGGTATTTGACGGCAGATTTGGTCTGGTTGTAAACCATTTTCTTTCACAAGCTGCTCAAAATTCTCTGCAAATTTTTTTGCAGCAGATACATCAGCCGACAATCTTTCTCCACAAACTTTCAGTTGACGTACACCATGTCTTTTTTTCCACGTGTCTAGCTGCATCACGTGCAGAAAAATTTACAGGCGCTTCAATAACCGGCAACTCTGCGCTTAAACTCACTGCCTTATGTTTTAAAACTGTTCCTGAAATTGGTATGCCACGTTCTCGATTCTGTGTAAACCATAAAAATAAAGAACCATCCACTTTTTGGTATTCACAGCTTTTCATAGTTTTTCGTGCCTCTGTGGGCGGTGACAAAACACTACACCATTTTTCAAGTTTTTCGCGAATTTTTCTCCACTCTGAAACAGTACTCACGGCTACACCTAAATCCTTCGCTATATTTTTAACAAGTTCACAATTATCTAAACGTTGAATTGCTTCAAGTTTCTCTTTTAAGGTAATAACAACACGTTTACGCTTATTTTTATGACGCTCTATTTTGTAAAATATCTATTAAAACGAAACTATTACCTCTGCGATAATAATAGACGTAATAAGTAACTTATAACACTCGTCGACTACCCGAAACATAGACAGCGGTGAAATTCTAGACGTCGAGGAGTCCCCGACGCGTTAAGGAAACCACTCATCGTCTGTTTCGAATAATGGGGATTTTTTCGTTTAATGGGAATACAATTTGCTTTTTAACAGTTTGTTTCGGATAAGCTGGATTTCAGATAATCGCGATTCGGATAATCGGGATTGTACTATATATATATATATATATATATATATATATATATATATATATATATATATATATATATATATATATATATATATATATTAAATTGAAAACCTATTTTTTTAAAGTTATTTAAAAAAGGACTATAACTTAATCTCTAACCTCTACTAGCAACAAACAGTAGGAGTTAAAGTAGAATCAGCACCATCGGAGGCGATTCTCATCCAGAAAGGAGTGCGACAGGGATGTATTTTGTCACCATTGTTGTGTAACATTTACTTCGAGATAATTTTTAAACAGACTGAAAGATATTACACGACGTATTAACATTAATGGCAAAGCTATAAATAACATTAAATAGGCTGATGATACTATGATATTAGCTGACAACACCTGCAATAAATGGTGGACCACATTGTTCAGTGCAGTGAAAGCTGTGAGTTACGTAGAAACGTACTACAAAAACCAAACTAATGGTTTTCCTAGCTCATCTCACTCTTAAAGGAACCACTGTAGAACAGGTTTAAAACATATAAATACATAGGAGCCACAGTAATTCATCAGTGTGACCCTAAAAAAGGAATTAACTCAAGAATTGAGCATTCATTAATATAAAGAAGTACTTTACGAGATCATATCTAAGTTTGAGACTTAGAATCCGTATGATCCGGTGCTATATCTATTCCATTTTACTTTATGGATGGGAATGCTAGACGGTTGACACAGAGACGGAAAAGAAAATAGATGCTTTCGAAATGAATTTATACCGCCGCATATTGCGTATAATTTTGACCCAAAGAGTAACAAACGAAGAAATTTTCAGGCCTGTACAGGAACAAAAATAACTCATTATTTTAATCCAGGGGAGAAAAACACGCTGCATTGATCACTGAAGATAAAATAAGATCTGAAATATTGATATTGGGAGGAAATGAACTTTTTGAAGCAATACGGATATTACTCAACAAGTGTATTGAAGAACAAAGAATCCCTCTACCTTGGCAAAACAGCGAGGTCATACTTTTATACAAGAAAGGCGATCACGAAAACCTCGAAAGCTATTGTGACATCAGCTTGTTATCGCATTTGTACAAGCTTCTTACTAGAATTGTCACAAACCGTCTAACAAATAAGTTCAATGACTACCAATCAGTCGAACAGGCGGGCTTTTGCAGGGAATTTGGAACAACAGATCATATCCTTTAATAGAAAAAACGACCGAATATGATATTAAACTGCACCTAGCTTTTATCTATTATAAGAAGGTTTTCGACTCCCTAGAACATTGGGCAATTATGCAGTCCTTAGGTCATGCCAGAATAGACTCGAAATATACCGAACTCCTAAAATTCATATTTAAAAATGCGATATTAACGGTTAATTTAGATGAAGATAGAAAACCAAAACCCATAAAGATCAAGAAAGGTGTTAGGCAGGGCTACACAATTTCACCAAAATTGTTTACCCTACTCTTGAAGGATGTATTTAAAAATCTTAAGTGGGAACAGAAAGGAATTAAAATCGATCGATATTTATATCACTTGCGATTCGCCAATGATATAGTACTGATTAGCAAAGCTCTAGAACAACTCAAAATCATTATACAACAACTTAATCAAGCTTCACAGAAAGGACTGGACTCGAGATGAATATCAAGAAAACAAAACTTCTAAGCCTATAAAACACAAAAATTAAGATCGGCATGAAAGAGATCGAGAGAGTGGAAGAGTATACCGAGTGAAACAGCCAACATGTAACACCCTGTAATTTCTTTATTTTGAAAGTTACATATTTGCATTTTTACAGACCAGAATGGGACATTATTAGGCTTTTTTTATCACTTAAGAAATATTTTTAACTACTTCCGGTTTGACACGAAGTGACTGCCACTTTCTTATCTTTAATGGAACCCTGTGTATTTTTTTATCAATTTCAATTCGCTTTGAAATTCTCTTTCAAACGATGTATCACGAGTTGACATTTGTTTGACAGGTGACCGGCAAAAACTGATTTAAACTCTTAAACTTAGGCGGTCATGGCGGATATACTAGAAATTGTTTTTGTGCGTTTTATCTCACTTTGGAAAGAATTTAAGACTATTCATTTATCGTGCCATTGTCGCGAGTCTAAGTGGCTCCTACAAAATTTTATGCTTTACATTTAGTTACAGAATTTTCTCTTTAAATAATGATCAGTATCACCGAAATTAAGATAGGAACACACACACAATATTTTTTATTTAACCTAGTTACACATTACAGGTTTTTTTGCCAACATACATCTAACAAGACTATCGAATGCTAATTGGATTTAATATTATTTTCAGAAAATAAACCGTTTTATTGTGCAATAATGTGATATCAACAAGTTCCATTACGGACTTAGTAGGCTGTGATAAAACAGACGAACCGAAAGTCATGGTTGCTGCGTGTTACCAAAATGACCATTATTATTGTTTACTTTACGTCAAAAATAATTTTTCGTCAACAAATGTGTTCAACGGAAGAAAAAGTAGACATGTTATTAATTTATGGAAAGTGCAGAGAGAATAGCCGACAAGCCGCCGAGTTGTACATGGCGAGATATTCCGATAGGAGGCACCCACCCAACAATTATTTTTTAAGGGTAGAGCGGCAGTTTAGAAGGCAACCGATTGAAAAGTATTTATTGGTGACGAAGAGTCAGAAATCAATGTATTGGCCATTGTTTCAGGTAGATCCTACAATTTCTATAAGGCATGTTGAAGAACAAACCGGTATAAATCGTCAACTCGCTCGCCGTATTTTAAGAAAATATAAATTCAGGTCCTACAAATATCAAATAAATCAACATTTATTTCAAACAGATTACCAAAGAAGAATGGATTATTGTAATTGGTTTTTGCAAAGATACCATTTTGATAACCAATTTTATTACAACATTCTATTTTCGGATGAATCTAAATTTAACAATACTCGATATTGGGCCCAAGAAAATTCTAGAATTATGCGAGAAAGTGCCTATCAAGAAAGATTCGGCTTTAACATGTGATTGGGTATCCTTGGCACAAGAATTATTGGTCCTATTATATTTGATGGTGCGTTAAATGGAGAAAGATATTTGGAGTTCATTGAAAATGATGTTGAAGATTTTTTAGAAACTTTACCTTTAAATCGTGGAGACATTATTTTCCAGCAGGATGGCGCTCCAGCCGGCAATAGTAGAAATGTAGTAAACTACTTGAATCAAAGATTTGGTGCAAATTGGTTAGGTACCAATGGACCTAATAAGTGGCCTGCGAGATCGCCAGATCTTACGCCTCTTGATTTTTTACACGGAACCATCTAAAAGAAAAAGTTACAAAAATCCACCAACAGACAGAAATGATTTAGCTTAAGAAGAGCAGTAAATCAGATTACTGAAATTCAGTTGGAGAACGTTATGAGAGCCACAGTGAGAAAAACAAGATTTTCTAATATTAATTAATTACAATAATCGGTTTTCTTGTGTTATTCTTATTATTAAATGTTTTGGTTTTATTATTTCCATTTAAATATTTATTTAATAAATAGATTTCTTATTTTCTGAAAATAATAATAAATCCAATTGGCTTTAGACAGTTTTGTTAGATGTATGTTGGCAAAAAACCTGTAATGTGTAACTAGATTTAAATAAAAAAATATGTGTTCCTATCTTAATTTTGGTGATATTGGTCATTATTTAAAGAGAAAATTCTGTAACTGAATGTAAAGCATAAAATTTTGTAGGGGCCACTTAGACTCGCGAAAATGGCACGATAAATGGATAGTCTTAAATTCTTTCCCAAGTGAGATAAAACGAACAAAAACAATTGCTAGTATATCCACCATGGCCGTCTAAGTTTAAGAGTTTAAATCAGTTTTGCCGGTTACCTGTCAAATAAATGTCAACTTGTGATACATCGTTGGAA
Source organism: Pachyrhynchus sulphureomaculatus (assembly GCA_019049505.1). Taxonomy (NCBI): domain Eukaryota; kingdom Metazoa; phylum Arthropoda; class Insecta; order Coleoptera; family Curculionidae; genus Pachyrhynchus; species Pachyrhynchus sulphureomaculatus. The sequence goes on from CM032451.1 coordinate 95,901,495, forward strand.
AGAGAATTTCAAAGCGAATTGAAATTGATAAAAAATGTACAGGGTTCTATTAAAAATAAAAAAGTTGCGGTCATTTCCTGTCAAACCTGAAGTAGTTAAAAATATTTCTTAAGTGATAAAAAAGCCCAATAATGTCCCGTTCTGGTATCTGAAAATGCAAATTTGTAACTTTCAAAATAAGAAATTTACAAGGTTTTAAATATTGGCTGTGTCACCTGGTATATACTTGGGATATAAGATTAGATTGGATAAGGATAATCAAACAGTGGAAATACCAAGGTGAATTGATTTCAGCTGGACCGCATTTCAAAAACTGGGATTGACTCTAAAAAACAGACATATTCCCGTTACCGTAAAAAAAAAGTGGACGAGAGCTGCATACTTCCAGTAAGCATGTATGGGCTGGAAACCATGACCCTTACAAAAAATAGTCTTTGTGGACTCAACGGGTCATGGAAAGACAGATGTTAAGTGTTAGTTTACGAGAACACATTAAAAGCGAGGATATCAGACGAAAAATAGGAATTACAGATATCGGTGAAAGAGTGGCAAAATTAAAATTGTAATGTGCGGGGCATGTGGCTAGAACGAATGATGGTAGATGGACAACAAAACTGCTTAAATGGAGACCTTGGGAGAGCAGACGAAGTGTCAGAAGACCAAAGAAAAGGTGGATTGATGATATCAGGTTAATAGCAGACAGTAGATGGCTCCATCTTGCACAGAATAGAGAAAATTGGAAAAAACTTGAAGAGACCTATCTCCTGCAGTGGCGAAGCAATGGCTTATAAAGAAGAAGAAGAAAGATTGATCACGTGATGAGAGGTGAAAAATATGAACTTCTGCGATTGAGGACATCGGAGGAGGCCAAAATTCTTGACTTAAGGACATTAGAAGATGATCCAATTGCAGCTCGATAGATGTGTTTCGCATGACTGTTTCCAGAACCATGTTGGCCATTTGGATCGCAACTTTCGAAAGGCGACGGCGTGATAACCAGAAGAAAAAAAGCACATAAATAAAGAATTTTCGAATTATTTCTTTAAATAATATAAAAAATACTTACTCTTTCATTTTCGCCTTTTTACAGTATGCAGTCTATAGAACAGCATTTGACTTATTGATATTAAAATCGAACAAACAATTTATACTAGGATAAGAAGGAAATTAAAATTTATTAGGTGGCGCAATGTCATGGTTTATAATTTGGTTCGTCTATCTTTTTATGAGATTGATAACATTTGGCATGACAGTACTAACAAAATTAATGACCTAGAACGAATTACTATTCAAGTTTATGACATTTGATAATAATTATTTATGTTTTTGTTTTCGATAAATTTGATAATAATTATTTATGATTTTGTATTCGATTCCTTTTCTTTTTGGGGTGTTTAAACTTCTGAATGAAATATTTCTGGTGGTCCACCTTAAAAAAAATGCATTGTATACAGTTACCACATACGAAAGCCAGAATTCTCTTATAGAGAAGCATGTAATGCTTTTTAGCCTATATTCACATTTATTTCTTCCACATAAAAATCTGGCTTATTTTAGACCCCAAATTTAGCTCTCTACTTTTTGTTTGAAGAAGAGATTCTTAAGGTGTTATATACACCTCGAATTTTCAAAAATTAGATTTTTTTTACAGCTTTGTTCCATTACGCATCAATCACCGAACTGGACACGGCGGAAATTTTTTATCAAGAAATAATCAGCATTCTACGCAGATCTAAGCCGCCCAAGAAAAACATATCTGATGAAAAACTCCGATGTGCGCGATCTGCGCCAGGACCGATCAATTATTGTCTTACCAGCCGACAAGGGCAATGCCACCGTGGTTCTCCACTTTGACGAGTACCACCAAAAGATGCTCAGCCTTTTAAATGATCCATCGTACAAAGTTATAACAAGTGATCCGACAACATACCTAGAGAAAACCATTAAATCCTCAATCAAAGCCTCCTCTCTTAGTGAACAAATGAAAAAGAAACTTATGCCTACAGGGAAATCATCAAGATGCCCAAATATGTATGGATTACCGAAAGTCTACAAACAAGGAGCACCTCTAAGATCTATAGTCAGCTCATTTGGTTCACCGACACAAGCCTTAGCCCAGGGGTCGGCAACCTTTTAACTAAGGGGTGCCAGTTTTCATCCATACAACATTTTGCGTGCCGACATAGGTACTTACTACAACTAAAATTAACAAAAATTAACTTAAATTAACTTAAAATATTGCTTTTAGAAAGTTTAATTATAAAAAAATTTTAACATTTAACAAATAATTTTATTATACTAGTCCTAGGACCTAGTGTGAACCCTGTGCTTGAAGTTCTTTAGAGAGTTTTCTTATATTCAGTTCATGTCTGGTTATTTTCAGTGTCACACATGCTTCCGAGTTGTCTGTTGTCAGCCTGCTTCGGTACGGGTTTAAAATCACTCTCATATGGGAAAAAAGTTGATCCGAAAGCTGTAAGCATGGCAAACGCTAGTTTCTTAAGACAAATAAATTACTCTGGTAATAAACTCATCCAACAACTGAGTATCTCGTTTGAATGGTTCTGGCAGTCAAATTCTAATACCCTTCTTAATTCTACAAATTTCGTGTTCCATAACTCGGAGCTTTTAAATTCAATGTATTAAAGATCAAAATCATTAATGTCCATCCATGAGAAAAGAGATATGTCAAAACAACTGCTGGAAAAATCCATTAAATCTGGTTTGATTAAAAAAGCGAACATAGGACCATGTTTATCAAAATTCTGACCCCTCTCGATAAACTCCTCTTTTAAATTAGTCATATATTTAAGAATTTCGTCTATTAGTGCACCATCGTCGACACTGGATATATAAGTTTTTAAATTTGGAAAATATTTATATGTGTTTGTTGTAATATCGCTGATAAGTAAGTCTATTTTTAATTTGAATGATTTCCAGGATTCGTATAAATCCAGAACTGTTTTGCCCGAACCTTGTAATTTTTGAGTTGAGTTCACTGAGATGGTTTGTAATATCAGTAAGAAACATTAACATACAGATCCAGTTCTTATCTTCTAGTTCAGGATAAGCATCCACTTGATTTTTTTCCAACAAGAACGATTTAATTTCGCCCAGACATCGCACAAATCTAGAGAGCACTTTACCACGGCTGAGCCAGCGCACATTATTGTGCAATGGTATATCTGAATATGCACTCTCTAATTCCTGCAGAAACGCCTTAAATTGTCTAGGGGCAGTGAAGAACGACCGACAATGTAGTTAACTATTTTAACCACCCTATCCATCACGGATTTTAAACTTCTAGCGGAGATTTTAGCGCACAAATTCTCCTGGTGAATTATGCAACGAAAATATAAAACTGATCGACCCATGCGCTCAATAAGAAGGGAAATAAATCCTTTATGTCTCCCATTCATAGCAGGAGCGCTATCTGTCGTTACGCAACAAATTTTATTTAAATCAATGTTCTGCTTTTCAAAATGTTTAACAAATTCTGAAAATATATCCTCTCCTCTTGTAGTTCCCTGCAATCGGAGCAGACAAATCAGCTCTTCATACACACTGCCATCATCGAAGTATCGCGCAACGATTGCCAGACGGGCAATGTCATTAATATCGACACTTTCATCCAATGCGACACTAAATACAAAACTCCGTTTGATAGCGTCTCTCTGCTGTTGTTGGACATTTTGTGTCATTTCGGTAATTCGTCTCTCGATGGTCAGCGCTGATGCCGGTATATCCCTAATCCTGGCCAATATTGTATCCTTATTCGGCAAGTTGTCGAATAAAATCTCGCCAGTACTCAAAAACGTTTGCTTCATAAATTCTCCGTCAGTGAACGGCCTACCCTTTTGTGCCAACGATTGTGCAATTTTGAAACTGCATTCAGTTACCTGATTTTTTCCTTGGAAAACTTTGCTAAAGAATGTGGACTGTTTTTTGTATTGTTTACTTGCTCTTTGTATTGCCTCCCTTTTTTCAGCGTTATCTTTAAATGACGATTCATGTTTTATCTGGAAAATGTCGTTGAACACTAGATGTCCGGAAAACTACCCTTTCCCGACATAGGGCACAAATGGCCCGATCGTTTTGCTATACAAAACCGTAATCTGTTGTCCATGAAATTTGAAATGATCGAACGTCTACCTTCTGTTTCTTCGCGGCCATAACGCAACGTAATTTTAATTTTTAAACTTTTCGACGACTATTGACTGGAACGGATGTTACTTCTATACTAAATGATCCAAACGTGTAGCCGCTTGCTATATGTAGAAAAAATAATGTTTCCAGAAAATTCCAATAATTACGTTTATTAAATTTCAGAGGGCCGCCTAGAAGTTAAATCTAAAAAAAACTAAAGTTCGGCAATATAAAAAGAGTTGCGGCGCGCGTCGGAACCTAGTGACCTATATAATAAAGGGTGATTCATTTAGAGGTACTTTTTGTAATGGGGATTTAATTGCAGATTGCACATGCGTCGTGTCAACTGAAGTGGCATTCCTGTTCAGTAGTGTTTGACAATTCATAATGGAAAGACTTAGTCCGGCACAGCGTCTACAAATTGTTCAACTTTATTACGAAAATGGGCGTTCTACGAGGAATGTGTATCGGGCGCTTAGAGAAACTTATGGTCCATATAATCGGCCTACCGAACGCACAATTCGCTCTACCATCAATAAGTTTGAGACCTAATTTTCATTATTGGATAATGCTCGACCGAATAGACCACATCCAGTACGTAGTGAAGAAAATATAGGGGCGGTAGCGGAGAGTGTACGCGAAGACCGTGAAGTGTCGATTTGTCGCCGTTCTCAACAGCTTGGCCTATCATATTCAACAACTTGGCGTATTTTACGTAAGGATCTTTCTTTAAAAGCATACAAAATTCAACTAGTGCAACAACTGAAGCCGACCGACCTTCCGAATCGTTTCCGTTTTAGTCGTTGGGCTCTTGATAAGCTTGCAGAAGATCCACTGTTTTCGAGAAAAAAATTTGTTTACCGATGAGGCCCATTTTTTGGCTTAATGGGTTCGTGAATAAACAAAATGCCCGTATTTGGGGTGATGAACAACCTGAAGAGGTTCAATAGCTGCCATTAAATCCAGAAAAAAACAACTGTTTGGTGTGGTTTATGGGCCGGTGGAATAATCGGTCCATATTTCTTCAAAACAGAGGCCGGCCGGAATGTTACTGTGAATGGTGACCGTTATCGCGCCATGATAACAGACTATTTGATGCCAGAAATTGAAGCCCGTGGTCTCGACGAAATTTGGTTCTAACAAGATGGCGCCACTTGCCATACAGCCCGTGAAACCATGGCTTTACTGCGAGAGCAATTCGGCGAACAGATCATTTCACGCTTTGGACCAGTGAATTGGCCGGCTAGATCATGTGACATCACACCTCTTGACTTTTTCCTTTGGGGCTATGTAAAGTCCAAAGTCTACATGGATAAGCCAGCTACAATTGAGGCATTGGAGGCCAATATTACTCGAGTCATTGGCCAAATACCACTCGAAATACTCACACGCGTCATTGAAAATTGGAACTTCAGAATGGACGTTGTTAACCGTAGTCGCGGACAACATTTGAAAGAAATTATCTTTAAGAAACAATTGTAAAGAATGGTTCTTTTATATGATAATAAAGATTATAAAATAAAATTGTTTTTATTCATTTTTTTTTATTTAAAAAAAAGTACCTCTAAATGAATCACCCTTTATATCGTTTTTGTTTGTGTCGTTAACGTAATACTGTCTTCGATTATTTACTTAATTTCGAAACATGTCAGAGATTACAGAATTAATGTGTAAACTTTGAATAGGTACGCGTGCCTTTCAAAATTGCTTGGCGTGCCAGAGGTGGCACGCGTGCCATAGGTTGCCGACCCCCTGCCTTAGCCAAACACCTTGCCATGACTATGCAACCTCATGTGGAAAAAAAAAACAATCTTATGTGAAAAATTTCCAGCATTTTATCCAAATCATCAAAAAACATTCAGCCAGAGAAAAATGATTTACATGTCAGTTTCGATATCACATCCCTTTTCACGCAAGTTCCAGTTACCGAAGCACTGTCTATCATAGAGACGAAATACAACCTGCCCGAATAAGTCATCAGCTCCTCAAAATACTGTCTCGCAAATACATACTTCGTCTATTCAAGCTAAAGATACAAACAAATAGATGGATTCCCCTTTATCACCAGAATTAGCTAATCTGTATATGGAACACTTCGAAACACTAGCTCTAGAAACTGCTACACATAGCTACGTTACGTGGATGACACATTTGTGGTATGGCAACACGGTGAAAACAGCTTAAACAAGTTCCTGGAACATCTTAACGATATACATCCAAAAATTAAATTTACAATGGAAAGAGAAGTAGCAGAACAACTACCATTACTAGATGTCTTGCTTCAAAGAAAATCAGATGGTTCTTTGTCTCACTCAGTATATAGAAAACCGACACACACAAACAGATATCTAAATGCAGGTTCACATCACCACACAGCTTAATTCTTCTCTGTTGCCAAATCCTTAGCTCACCGATCACAAACCCTAACTGACAAGGAATATTTGCAACAATAAACTAAGCTCCTTCGAAACGTTCTACTTTCAAATGGATACAATCAAAACACGATCCGACAGGCCCTAAATAAACAACAAAAACCGGAAAGAAAGGACGTACACTACAATAGCATTTCTCCCATATATAAAAGGCATCACTGACAAAATAAGAAGACTTCTAGGAAAAACACTAAATCGAGATAATTTACACAACCGATCAAAAAATTAAAGATATTTTACCAACACCAAAAGATATTATAGCCTTAGAAGACCAAGGTGTACACGAAATTCCATGTCAGGACTGCGGCCTCTCATACATAGGCCAAACAAACAGGAAAATTAGCGCTAGAAGAGACGAGCACAAATCCGCCATAAAACAAAAATCCGCCACCTCTTCCCTAGCACAACATGCACTTAACGCCTATCAAAAAATCGGTTTTGAAAAAACCAGAACTCTACAAAAAAGTGAAAATCTATCTACTAGGATAATCAAAGAAGCCATAGAAATAGAGAAGAGGCCCAACAACTTAAATAATCGGGATGATAGCCAACATTTACCAAGTTCTTGGAAACATATCCTATCTCAATACCAAGTAAAACCAATAGATACAATAATTCAACCGTATGTTACTCTTCCAACACAAATTTCACACAGAACAGGATCGAAAACGCGCAGTCAAAACCGAGCCTCCATTGGCCAGAACTATTCGACTAATAGAGCCACGCCCTCAGCACATGAAACCGGGGTCGTCGGAGCCAATTTCGACATTTAGCGGCAAGACATCGTCTAGTGATCAACGCTTTGAAAAAGATGGATAAGATTCCACATCAGCGGAACCGTCCATCAAGGGACTTTAAGCTAACACGGGATACATAAATATACAGTAGAACCCCGATTATTCGAGCTCCGGATTAACCGAGCCAATCTAAGAACCTGATTATCCCAGGTGCGCGCGTCTATGCTGCGTATTAACCGAGCTCCTAAAATATGTATGTACATATTTCCATTTAAAATCGTCGGGGCCTTCGGGGAATCCCCTTGGCTCGTGTGAGGGGTTCCCCTATTTATGTTTTTGGACTCTTTCAGCATAGAAATTTGAGTGAATGCAGTGCCTTATAGCGTTTACTACGGAGAAGTACGAGTATACTCACATAATTTATTTGGTTGGAGTTCTGGTAGTTAAGTGTAATTAATACGAACTGCTTTGTCTGAATTTTTGTTTGTCGTATTATAATGGAGCAAAACAAGCGTAAAAGAATCGTCGTTCCTATTGAAGAATAATTAAAAAGCCATCAGAAGAATTGAAGCAGGAGAGACAATTAAAGTTGTTGCACGAGATTATGGGGTAGGTGAGGTAACAGTTGGAGATTGGAAAAGAAACCGCACAAAAATAGAAGAGTAGTGTATAAATCAAGCCTCCTCGTCCTCAGGAAGAAAATCAATGAAAACCGGCGACTATGAAAAGGTTAACGATGCTTTATTCATGTAGTTTAACCAACAGAGATCAAAAGGTGTGCCTCTGTCAGGTCCAGTTTTACAATAGAAAGCAATAATGATTAGTAGGCAATTCCCAGAGATAGATCAGTTTTACCGCCAGTTCTGGATGGCTTGACCGCTGGAAAAAACGGTATGGTGTACGACAACTGACTGTATGTGGTGAAAAACTTTCTGCTGATGTGTCATCAATTGAGAAGTTTAAGCAGAACTTTAAAAAGCAAATCGAAGATTGTGGATACACATGTGATCAAATTTACAACTGTGACAAAACTGGTCTGAATTATAAAATGCTTCCATCAAAAACATTGGCATCTCGACAGAAAAAATCTACTCCTGGGCACAAACGAAGTAAGGAAAGATTAACTGTAATGGTATGTTCCAATGCATCTGGCAAGCACAAAATCCCACTGATGGTGATTGGCAAGTCTGCACGTCTAAGAGCTTTAAAAGACATCTCACCCAAAGCCCTACCAGTCTATTATAAAAGTCACAAGAGCGCATGGATGGATGCGACCTTATTTACTAACTGGTTTGAAGAAGAGTTCGTGCCATCTGTGACTAAATTTTTGAACAGAGACCGTCTTCCTATTAAAGCAATTTTGTTAATGGATAATGTCCCCTCCTCTTACCCCGGAGAAGGACTTCATGTGGGCGAGATTGTTGTACATTTTTTCCTCCAAATGTAACCAGCATAATGCAACCAATGGATCAAGGTATCCTCGAAAACATTAAAAAAAATTATAGGCGTTTATATCTTGAACATCTGTTAGAATACACAGAAAAGGAGGATATTATCAATGGGATGAGAAAGGTTACACTGAAAAATGTTATTTACTGGGTAAGTCAAGGTTGGGATTCTGTGCGTACTACCACTATTCAAAAATCTTGGTTAAAAGTTATTGATTTTGAGGACTATAATGATAGTGAAGATGATACTCCATTAAATGAATTAGCTTTGAAATCGAGAAGCCATGGAGAAATGTCCTGTTCAAATTTTGACAGCGAGAAGAAAAAAAGTTTAATTGAATTAATGCAAAAATTAAAAGGTTGCGAACATGTGACAAGAGAAGATGTTGTTGAATGCAGCAGATGATTTAGAAGAAGAAATGAGTATTGAAGAAATAACGAATGCTTTTCAGGAAACTGAAAAATCAGATGACGATGACGATGACGAAGCGGCGGTGGATGAACAGTCTTCCACTAAGATCTCTCATCAAGAAGGTTTTGCTTCTCTGGAAAAAGCTTTGAGGTATATCGAACAACAACCAGAGGCAACCCCAGCGGATTTGCTTCTTCTTAATAGAGGGAGAAACATTGCAGCGAGAAAAAGAAGCTGCAATATGAAACAGAGGCGCATAGATACATATTTCACTGTTTTATAATGTATGTACCTATTTATATGTTAAAAACGTTAATATATCGGTTTAAAGTATTGATGTTTATTTTTTGAACGAATAAAAAAACAAATCCGGATTATCCGAGGAGGGTGCCCCCCCACGTTGCCTCGGATAACCGGGTTCTACTATATATATATATATATAATATATATATATATATATATATATATATATATATATACCTTAAAAGAAATGCATTGTGTACAGTTACCACATACGAAAGCTAGAATTCTACTGTAGAGAAGTATGTAATGCTTTTTAGCCTATATTCACACTTATTTCTTCTACATGAAAATTTGGCTTATTTAAGGTTTTTTAGACCCCAAATTTAGCTCTCTACTTTATTTTACTTGAAGAAGAGATTCTTAAGGGGTGACATACACCTCGAATTTTCAAAAATTAGATTTTTTCTTACGGCTTTTTATTCTTATCTTTTATTAAATAACACCAAGGTGCAAGAGAAGGAAGTCATAACATACAGTACGAAGCTGGAATGAGACACTAGCCGTACGTTCACTTTTTATCTACCCGAAATTTAAACGAGTTTTTTTCTTGAAACTACGAGAATGGATTGAAAAGTTCGCGGCCTAGTCAAAAAAATAAAATAAATATAAATAAATAAGTACCCATTGGTCAGTTTGATACTTCATTTATTCTTTATTCATGTCTTTACAACTTACAGTCTGTCGAGTAAGAACGCCTATAACTTGTGCTCAGTAAAAGAAATTCTTTTTAGTGTGCTGTAGTGTCTGTCCGTCCGTTTGTCTGTACGTTTGTCACGCCCGATTTTCTTTGGCACTGTTAAAGGAATTGACGGCCGGCCCAGTTAGAGCTGCGTAGTTTTGAAAGTTAAATTTTGACTTAAGGGTTAGTTTTGGGGGGTGAAATCGAAAGTGAAAAAAAATTATCAGGTCATCGAGTGGGATGTCAAATGAAAGCTTGTAAAAAGGCAAGTTCAAAATATATATATATATATATATATATATATATATATATATATATATATATATATATATATATATATATATATATATATTATATATATATATATATATATATATATATATATATATATATATATATATATATATATATATATTGTAATACTTGCGCACATTTCTCCTTCTATTGTTTTTAAAAAAGTGCGAAAAATCGCAGTCTCGAAAAGTATTCATCACAAAATTTTGAAAAAATTCTGGAATATTCTCTACAGGGTGTAGATTGAACGAAAATTATCACGAGTGCATTACCTTTAATAATTTATCTGATATATAAAAAAAAAACAGAAATTTCCAGGTCATCAATTTTCAGTAAAGATCGGAAAAAAAACTTTGTTAAAAACTCATTTGGGATGTGTTTTGTTAAGTCACTGATCATTTTGAACTTTAGTAACAAAAATTTTTATCTTAAAAGCAATCAACGTACGGAACACTAATTGCGCAAGTTTAACTTGCACTTTTTCTACAAAATGTCGAGAGGTTTTTTTAATTTTTCAAACAGAAAACTTTTTATAACTAATTAAACATAAATTTTTTGGTTGAAAATTGCATACTACAGTTTAAAACACCGTAATTTATTTATTTTCGATCATTTTTAACTACTACATTATTTCACAAGATTAATTTTTATTTTTTCAGATTGGATTATCTTTTGTGAAGTCATCACGCAGAGGCGCCATAGTTTTCATCAGTGGTCCATTTAACCCGATAAAAAATACTTGAATTGATTCAGCCGATACTTGGTGGAAATCCATAACTAGAAGTTTTGTATGAAGTATTTTTTTTTATTTTTAACCCCATGACATGTTTCGCTGTACGACAGCTTCTTCAGATGGTTTGTTACAAAATGTGGATAAAATTACTATAATAAATGGTTGGTTCACAATTTATGGCAGGTAATAAAATAATTTAATTAAAATATATTTAGTAATGGTGAATTATTTAAGTCTAATTGTATATTTTTTAAGGAATTTGAATTTTTCAATTTGTTTATTTCTAAAGGTTCTAGGTAATTAAGTTTCAGGCCCTTTGTGCAAGTATGTATTTTTTCAAAGTTTGGGTTAAATTGGTGGTTATTTTAAATTAAATGCTTTGCGTACTTTGAGTTTTTTTTCTTTTAATGTATGATGAAGCAGGTTCTTTTATTCTTTTGAAAAACTTTTACCTGTTCGACCTATATATGTTTTTGGGCAATTTTCACAATTTTATTTGTATACTCCGGATCTATTGTCTCTATCTGTTTTAGTTTTGTTATTTTTTATAAATTTGCTAAGTGTGTCGGATATTTTAAATGCTGTGTTAATATTTAATTTTCTCAAGAAACTATTTAATTTTAGTGTACCATAGTGCGTTACTGACTTAACGTTTTTATAACGTTCTTTATTATTCGGAAAAACTGTACTAATGGCTTTTTTGTATTATCTATTATGGATGGTGAATAGTCATTATTTACTGCTAATTGTTTTATAATATTAAGTTCTTTTTGAAAATCGTCTTGGTTCAAAGGAATATTTATTAGTCTGTGAATCATATTATGGAAAACTGAATGTTTGCGACTTGTTGGATGACATGAGGTATTATGGATAATTATGTCAGTATGTGACGGTTATGATAAATAGAAAAACTGTGTTTGTTATTTTGTCTTTTTATTGTTAGGTCAAGGAAGTTTAAGCTATTGTTGATTTCAACTTCACTAGTGAATTTTAGATTTTTGTGCATATTATTAAAATATTTTTGAAATCTAGCAAATTGTCTATCACTTGCTGTAAAACAACATAAGATATCATCAACATATCTATGCCAGTATACAAATTATTTAAACAGTGGTTGTTTGTTTATTTGGTTTTCTATGTTATTCATAAATATTTCGGCTAAAAGAGGACTAAGTGGATTGCTCATTATGAGACCGTCTAGGTTGCTGTATACAGGGTCCATTATAAAAGTAATGCGCATTTTCTGGGAAAAATAGATTTATTGATCGTACCGATACAAATGCTTAAAATTCTTCAAAATACTCTCCCCCAGCATCAATACACTTGCGGAGACGTGTCTGCCATGCCTGGACCTCCTCGACGGGAATGTCTCTTAGGAACGTTGTAACATGCTTTTGGATGTTTTCCACGGACTCCCAATGCTTTCCTTTCAGCTCTCTCTTCAGTCGGGGAAAACAAAAAAAAGTCGCACGGAGCCAAGTCGGGACTGTAAAGGGGCTGGGGGACCACCGGGGTGTTTGCTCCGGGCCAGGAAATTGGTAACGATGAAGGCCGTGTGGCTGGGGGCATTGTCATGCTGGAGCCTGACCGTGTCTTTGATGTCAGCCCTCACGCACGTGACCCGGCGTTTCAATCTCTTGAGCACCTGCAGGTTGACAGTTTCTCCCTGCGGTACAAACTCAAAATGGACGATTCCTCGGACGTCAAAAAAGACAATGAGCATCGTTTTGATGCGAGACTTGCTCATTCGCGCTTTCTCGGGGTGGGGGGATGATTTTGTGTGCCACTCGCTGCTCTGTCTTTTCGATTCTGAGTCGTACTCGAACATCCAGGATTCGTCTCCGGTTACGACAGAGTTAAGAAAGTCCGGCTCATTTTGAATCAAATCCAACAATTCTTCCCAGCGAGAAACTCCAAGTTCTTTCTGGTCTTTCGTCAACACATTCGGCACAAGCTTCGCGCAGACCTTGCGCATTTGCAGATCCTCGGTCACTATCACATGTACCGCAAATATGGACATGTTTATAGACAAGGCGAAATCGGCGCCATCGTTGGAAAAAATTTTCTAATTGAATTTTTTTTCATAACCTTCTCCAGGAGATGCCCCTGAAAGAGGATCAACATGTTGCCGGGCGGTAACCTGGTCCGAATTTGTTTTAAACAAATTTTTTTTAAACAAAGTCCAAAAATTGAAATTTTCGCCCCGGAACAAGTTTTTTTAGGTAAATTGGACCATTTTGAACAAAAAATGTCTCTTGTGAATTTTCTCTCTAAAATGCGCCGTTTTCGAGATATCGGCGATTTTAGGTGCGAGAAGACGCGAAAATGGCCACTTTCACCTCCCAATATCGGGGTCAAAAATTAAAATTTTCAATGTTGCCAAGTGTCCAAATTAAAGTTTGAGATCTCCTCTACAAATTACCGTAGGAAATATTGAAATATCTTCATTTTTAAATATTGTTTTTTAACAGTTAACAAATTGCGTTCGAGCGCCCGCGGCTGCATCGAAACTGTATACATAGATATATACGCAACGCCCGTACGTAGGCGCACGGAACTGTATACGCACTGCGATGCTCTTTAAAGCTTTGTTTCTTGATTTCTTATTAAAATTAATATATTTGAAAAGTATGTAAAAAATATTTATTTATTAAAGAGTAATTGTTATATCAAATTTAATTATTATAACAAATGAATATAAATAAAAATTCAATATTCGATTAGGATGGTAGAAGAATTAAAACAATTTTATGAAATATAACTTATATATATTTAATAGAATTTTCGCAAATATTTAAATTACACCCACACATGAGTATACAACTTACGTTGTTGCTTTTGTAATTACATGCATTAGTTTTACAATTTTTTGTACATTTACATTGCCTAATTAACGAATCTGGTATCGAATTTTTTAACATGAATTTGGGTAACAATTCACCTGTTTCTATAGTGTAACCAAATTCTGTTGCATCTAAATGTCGATACCGAGAATACAATGACATTTTCCATATGTACGTTTGTAGTGAAGCTCGTGAAATGTGCAATTTTAAAGCATCGGATGTACATGGAATTTTTCCAAAATTAATGCCCATCCCACAAGAACGTTCTAAAATTATTTGTCTAGCATTATCTGCTGTTTCTCCAGCTTTATTCAAAATTTTCAAATACAATTTTTCTAATGCATTGAATTCCATGGCATTTAATTGTAAGCCAGTACCAAGTGGGGTTAATGCATTTTGAGTATCTAAATCAAAGACTAAATCTAAAGCTTTATTTTTAGTACCTACTTTACTAGTAGTATCACAGCCTGTAAACGCATGTAAAGCAGGCAAAAACTTGACAAACTTGACTAGTTAAATATTCAGCAGCTACATTACAAGACAATAATCTTGGCTTCTGACCAACTACTTTAAAAATACAATCCTGTACAACCAATTAATTTGAAAAAGCTCCAATAATGAATTGCTAATATAAAAAAAAACGTCGGTATCAACGGAATGAATTATTATTTCAGAATTATAAGGTAACATATATCGAGCATGACAAAATATCCTTGTATCAGCCTCTAAGTGATTGTTTTCTAACTCAATAATTTCATGTATATTATTTCCCTGTATACAATAGCACTTTTCAATGTTATAGAATCCATCTGATATTATTAATTGTTGAGTGTGACTTAATGCAACGTAATTTACAGCATTATTAGATAAATATTGAACCAATTGAAACTTATTATTTGTATTCATCATTAAAGTTTTAATATTTTTTGGAATTTTTGTATCACAGTTTTGAATAAATATATTCGCGCCTACGTACGGGCGTTGCGTATATATCTATGTATACAGTTTCGATGCGGCCGCGGGCGCTCGAACGCAATTTGTTAACTGTTAAAAAACAATGTTTAAAAATAAAGATATTGCAATATTTCCTACGGTAATTTGTAGAAGAGATCTCAAACTTTAATTTGGACACTTGGCAACATTGAAAATTTTAATTTTTGACCCCAATATTGGGAGGTGAAAGTGGCCATTTTCGCGTTTTTCTCGCACCTAAAATCGCCGATATCTCGAAAACGGCGCATTTTAGAGAAAATTCACAAGAGACATTTTTTGTTCAAAATGGTCCAATTTACCTAAAACTTTGTTCCGGGGGCGAAAATTTCAATTTTTGGACTTTGTTTAAAAAAAATTTGTTTAAACAAATTCGGACCAGGTTACCGCCCGGCAACATGTTGATCCTCTTTCAGGGGCATCTCCTGGAGAAGGTTATGAAAAAAAATTCAATTAGAAAATTTTTTCCAACGATGGCGCCGATTTCGCCTTGTCTATTAGGGCGTCAGCGATTTGCTGGATGCTCAATCGACGGTGGGAACGCAAAACTTCGCGCACACGATTCACGTTTTCGTCGGTTCTGGCCGCTGTTGGGCGTCCAGTGACCTTCAAATGCAGTCGTCCTTGAAGGCCTCTTGAAGCATCTGGAATGTTTCGGTTGCATTCTTTCCAAGCCGCACACAAAACTTAATTGCGTATCGCTGTTCCAGTGAACGCTCCATCGCGCCGTGTTACAAAGTCGAAAAAAAACACATCTTACGCGGAGGCACGTCTTTCCACTCAGACTGCTCAGAGCAAAACTGGCGACCGGGTGCATTGGAAGGGCAGACCCCCACCACATTTCCCGACCCGTTTTACCCCGCTGCGATGGATAGTCGCGTCACAATAAAATCATGCGCATTACTTTCATAATGGACCCTGTCCTGTAGGTCGTTATTAAATTCAAAATAATTTTGTTCTAGGCAAACTTTAAGCAATTTAACATAATATAGCATTAAACATCGAAATACATTAATTTTGAATTGTCAGGTAACTTTAAATGTTTGATGTATTCAACTAGTTGTTTGTGAATTTTTTATTGCAAATTTAGCTTTAAATTTAGTGTTGTCTATGAGTATTTGAAGAAGACGTTTTGATAGTTTATAAGATGGGGCTGGCACGAAAGATACTACTGGCCTTATAGGGTAACCCGTTTTGTGAAGTTTAATTAGTGAATATAGTTTAGGTGAACTAGTATAGTAGTTTTATCCTCATTTTGTAACAGACCATCTGAAGAAGCTGTCGTACAGCGAAACATGTCATAGTGTTAAGAATAAAAAATTTAGTGGAAATTTAAATAGTGTTTTACTTAATACAAAACGTCCGATAAAAAATAACGTTAACGTTTAAAACATATTTTAAAAAATTCTTATAATTCAAAGTACAATAAAAATGTATAATCGCCATTGTTTTGTATTATTCACTTAATAATCATTAAAATATATTTTTTAAATATACAGACTTTTTAAAGTGCCCAGGTGTATGTAACTCCTTAAGTGATTGAAGTAAACGGTAACACTGTATTTTCAGTCAAAATTCAGTATCTTTGATATTCATCTGAACCGGTGATTTTTAGTTCCGTTACGGAACACTTATAAGGTCACTTCGGTGTCCGTCCGTCCAACCTTCCGTCTGTCACACACCCCATTTTATCCGAAACTATTTGACATAGAAAGTTGAAATTTCGTACTAATATAGGAATCGATGGCTTCATCAGAGCAGTGTAGTTTTGAAAGTTAAATTTTGAATTAAGGGGTTGGTTTCGGGGGGTGAAATCAGAAGTGAAAAAAAAATACTGGGCCATCGAGTGGGGTGTCAAATGAAAGCTTGTAAAAACACGAGTTCAAAAGTCTATATAACTAGCCGTACCCGCGGCTCCGCTCGCGTGGACTTGATCCACTATTATCGTCATTGCTTATTCCTTATGTTACCTAACGTAATAAAATATATCCTATAACCTGGGCAGAGACATATGTATTTTATAAAAAAACACGTAAATCGGATAACGGGTTCTAAGCGTACTAATGGATAGCCAGACAGAGAGAAGTTGCGTTTTACGTATTATAGATTTTTTTTTGATAAATATTAGAATTAAGAATTAAAAAAAACACAAATCGGGTAAGTGGTTCTAAAGTGGTAAGTCAACCAACAGACAGACAGACAAACAAAGATACGTTGCATTTTATATGTTGTATTCTTTGTTACATCATATCATTCATTATTTAACGGTTTAGGGAGCGTATTGTAAGAGAGTGCGCTAGCGGCTAACTTTTTTCCGACTTAATTCACTATTATCGTCACTGCTTATGTTACCTAACGTAATAAAATATATCCTATAACCTGGCCAGAAAACATATGTCAATGTAAAAAAAATACGTAAATCGGATAAGTAGTTCTCGAGTGATAAATGCACTAACGGACAGATAGACAGAGATGTGTTGCATTTTTATATATTTATAAATTATAGATTATTATTACATAACCTGGAAAGAGAACATACGTATGAAAAAAAATCACTTAAATCGGATAAGTGGTTTTCGAGTGATAAGCGCACTGACGAACAGATAGACAGACAGAGAGACGTTGTATTTTATATTTATTATATTTTTTGCTACGTGATATTGTTCCATATTTCATGGTTTAGGCAGTGTATTGCAAGAGAACACGTTAGCGGCAAACTTTTTTCCGACTTGATTCGCTATTATCGTCACTACTTACACATTATATTACCTAACGTAATAAAATATATACTATAACCTGGCCAGAGAACATATGTATGTTTTAAATAAAAAAGCACGTTCTGGAGTGATAAGGGCACTAATAGACAGGCAGATAGAGAGACGTTGTATTATATATATATTATAAAAGATTATAGATAACACACGTAAATTGGATAAGCGGTTCTTGAGTGATAAGCGCACGTTTAATTTTGCAGATTTATTTTCTACATGTAGGATTTTGAATGCATCATTAAAATTATGGGATTCGCTTATTATATGGGTTGCGTAATGTGAATTGTTCTTGTTTTTTTAAATAACTATGTTTATGTTCTTTAATGCGAGTTTAGAAAGATCTACCAGTTTGTCCTACGTAGGTTTTAGTACACGATCCACAATTTAATAAATAAGCTCCTGATTTTAGGAATTCATTAGATTTGGATTTGTTATTCAAACTTATATTCCCTAAGGTATTACTGGTTTTAAATGCTATTTTATTGTTCTTTTTTGCTAAATGTTTTGAAATTGTTTTACTTATTTTCCCTGTGTACGTGAGTGTGCTAAATTTTTCTTTTTTGTCATTAATGGTGGGAAAAATTAGAGAGAGTTCCTGTTTAAATGATTTTTTATTCAAGATATTATCTATAATGCCAGGGTCATTTCCATTATTAAATGCCATTCGTTTGATTATTTATGTTTAATTCTTTGTTAAAATTAGTTTTAGTCAGGAATATATAATAGTCTATGTATGAAAGAATTAAAAGCTGCCATTTTGTGAGTATAAGGGTGGGATGAACTATTGTGTATGACTGTGTGAGTATGTGAAGGCTTGTGGAAAATCGAGAAATCGTGTTTATTGTTCACTTTTGATATAGATATGTCTGAAATTTATAGAGTTATTGGTTTCTAATTCTAAGGTGAATTTAATGTTAGGATGCAAATTATTTAGGAAGTTAAGGAAGATTGTTAGTTGTCTATCTGTTCCCGTGTAACAGGAAATTATATCATTAACATATCTATGCCTACCGGGTTTTGATGAATTTTTAGTTAAATTGTCCATGAAAATTTTCGCTAGTAAAGGGCTTAAAAATTATCCATTATTAGACCTTCTTTAGATGTATAAAAGTTATCGTTGAATTTAAAATAGTGTTGATCCAAGCATGTCGTAAGTAAATCTAAAATATCCCGTTTAATAATTTCATTTACTTTATTCTTGATTAAGAGTCTATCTACTAATTCTATGACTTTATATGGTGGTATACTAGGAAATAAGTTTTGTACATCAAATGTTATAATTCTAGAATTTTCTGGTAAGTTAATATTTTTAATTTTATCTATTAGTTCATAAGTGTTGGATATACTATATTTCGGTTTAAATTTGCAATGTCGTCGTAGTAAACGAAAGTCAGAGAACAAGTAAATTCTATAATTACCAAAAAAAAAAAAAAATTAATACGCAAAACGAAAAACTTCAAACCCTCATAACAACCAACAAACAGAAAATCCCGACAATAGAGCCAGAAACCAGATATTTCACTGACCATGCATTTTACAAGAAATTTGTTAATCTTACTTACTCAACATTCACAGAAGAGGAATCAGGACTACTTGAAAAAGGATTAGAGTACAATTTAACACCTAAGGATATCCAAAAATCAAGAGAAATACTCGGGAATGAATGTGAATTAGCTTTATCTAATGAAGACCCACATTTTAAATACATGATAGCCAATAAGATTAAAAAAGAATTATTTGAACAACCACAACCAAGAGAACCTAGAGAACAGAAAACAGCAGTATCGATCAACACCAAAGCCAAAGAAAACAACATGTTATTCACTAGAGCTGATAAGGGTAAGTCTGTAGTAGCTATTTCACTATATATTTAAAACTCTTTCTTTTCTTAACACAGACAAATTTCAAGTATTAAATAATGACCCAACAAAATTCTACCAAAAACTAATTAAATCTGCTTTTAAAAGGTCTCACAATTTTCAAAGATTTTGAAAAAAGTACTTTAACTATAATGAACCTACAAGCTCTAAAATTATATTCCTTAATTAAATTACATAAAAAGGATTTCCCTATTAGACTAGTTGTATCTTTTGTTACGGCACCATCAATCAAATTATCACAAAAACTCATCCCTTTACTACGACAACATTGCAAATTTAAATCGAAGTTTAGTATATCCAACACTTATGAATTAATAGATAAAATTAAAAATATTAACTTACCAGAAAATTCTAGAATTATATCATTTGATGTACAAAATTTATTTCCTAGTATATCACCATATGAAGTCATAGAATTAGTAGATAGACTCTTAACCAAGAATAAAGTAAACCAAATTATTAAACGGGTTATTTTAGATTTACTTACGACGTGCTTGGATTATAAATATTTTGAATTCAACGATAACTTTTATACATCTAAAGAAGGTCTAATAATAGGTAATCCTTTACTAGCGGAAATTTTTAAGGATAATTAAGAACTAAAAATTCATCAAAACGCGGTAAGCAAAAATATTGTTTACTTGCATAGATATGTTGATGATATCATTTCCTGTTACACGGGAACAGATAGACAACTAACAATCTTCCTTAACTTCCTAAATAATTTACATCCTAACATTAAATTCACCTTAGAATTAGAAACCAATAACTCTATAAATTTCTTAGACATATCTATATCAAAAGTGAGCAATAAACACGATTTCTCGATTTTTCACAAGCCTTCACATACTGACACAGTCATACACAATAGTTCATCCCACCCTTATACTCACAAAATGGCCGCTTTTAACTCTTTCATACATAGACTGTTACATATTCCTATGACTAAAACCAATTTTAACAAAGAATTAAACATAATCAAACAAATAGCATTTAATAATGGATATGACTCTGGCATTGTAGATAATATCTTGAATAAAAAATCATTTAAACAGGCAATCTCTCTAATTTTTCCCATCATTAATGACAAAAAAGGAAAATTTAGCACGCTCACGGACACAAGGAAAATAACTAGAACAATTCAACACCTTTAGCAAAAAAGAATAATAAAATAGCATTTAAAACCAATAATATCTTAGAGAATAGAATTTTGAATAACAAAACCAAATCTAATAAATCCCTAAAATCAGGAGTTTATTTATTAAATTGTGAATCTTGTACTAAAACCTACGTAGGACAAACTGGTAGATCTTTTGAAACTGACATTAAAAAACATAAACATAGTTATTTAAAAAACAGGAAAAATTCACATTACGCAACCCATATAATAAGCGAATCCGATAATTTTAATGATGCATTCAAAATCCTACATGTAGAAAATAAATCTAAAAAATTAAATATACTTGACTGTCTTGAAATTAACAAACGGAAAAACTCCAATCTATTATTTAACGAATAGGTAGACTTACACCATTCCCCCTTACTTAATCTTTATTAGTTCCGAAGTTTAGGGAGTTTGCAGTCGGTTCTAGGTGAAACATCTTAAGGTATTTCTTACGAGTAACTGTTAAAAGTAGTTTTGCTTGAAATTTTGAGAAATAATAGATTTTAGCATCTTGCATTCACTGCTTCAATATAAAGATGGTTTACCACGCCGTTTTGCCATAATTAATTGTAAAAGTTTCAGATGTTTAACACGTATAAGATAGAAATCCATACTTTTTCTTCGATCAAAAGCATGCGTTTTGTATAATTTTTGTTGTAAGTGCATTAAAAAGTAAAAGGACACAAAAAATTATATATACATAAAAAAATTACACTGCTATCGTTTGTTAAAATATGAAGGCAGTTTACTATCTAGTTGTTGCACAAATATTAGATAAATATTACTTTTTATGGAATTTTATGGAGTGAATTTTCGCCGTGGCAACGTCGCTTGAAAAAGACAGCTCGTGCGGATGAGGGCGTTCTTTCAAATTTTAAATCATATATAGTTCAGGGGCTCTCATAATCAAGATTTTGGACTTATCGAAGAGCGGCAGATAAATATATCACTTATTAAATGTGACAAACTGAACCAAAAAATATAACTTATAGATCCAAATTCCGGTTCCTGCAGTAGTTATGGAGGGAGAAAGTTGCAAAAAATTAAGGGTAAGTGAACCCATCGCAAAGTGGCAGTTTTATATGTTATGAGGATACTATGGCTTTAATATCTGCCACGGAGCCGGTTCCTGCGGGAGTAAACTTTTTTTCTTGAAAAAAATGGGCTCAAAAAATGAACTCATCGCTGAGTGGCAGATATTCGAGATATAGATAGTTAGTTTGGGTCTCAAAAATAAGTGAAAAAATATTATTTGCTATAGATCGTGGTTCTTTGAATCTCTACGAATTTTTGAACCTATGGAGTTTTTGGAGCCACCTGAACTCATTCGAGAGCGGCAGATAAATGAATCAGTCCGTGCTTTTATCAGCAGAATTTTTAATGCAAAGCTTAAGTTATAATCAAATTGATTTTCTCTATTCGCATTATTACTTAGCTGTGATGCATGAGTTTATATGTATTTTGACACGTTAAAGTCGAATTTCTAATCCATTTTTGTTAAAAATTTATTAATTTTTGTTACAAATAAATATTTTTTTTCTATAATAACTCAATATAATATTATTTAATTCGCTAAATTTAAATTCTCTATTCATTTTTTCAAAAAATAAATTGTTTTATTATTACTGACAATTTATTAGAATTATATTAATTTTTTTTGGGAATTTAACACAAATATTTTTATTTAATTGCTTACAAATAAACTTATTAGCTCTTAAATTTTAATTAATTAAATTTGAAAAACGGATTAGAAATTCAGACAGCATGCATCTAAAAAAACTTGAGTAGAGCTCGTAAAGAGCTTAGATTTTGCTGTTATGGAGATAAATTCTATGAAATTCTGTTTATTAGCATAATTGTTTATAATAAATTATTTATAACAATAAAAAGGTTAAGATTTGCAAAAATAGATTCAGTAGGTGGAAATACGTCTAAAAAAATTGGGTGGGCTTATTGAACTTAGATTTCGTTATTATAAAAATAAATTATATCAAATTACTTTTTTTAGATAATTACTTAAAAATTTTTTAATAACAATTAGTAGGTCATATTTTCAAAAAACTAATTGCAGATCGGATTCTGCGACTCAAAAACACATAACGTACACTAGAGAGGAATTGCAACACTCAAAGTTTAAAAGGAACACAGTGAAACCCCGGGCGGCTGATGAAGTATTTGGTCATTGCTGTATTGGCATTAACCGAATGCAGCAAAAATTACTGTACGTTTTAAATGTTTAAAATTTTAATTCTTGAGGTTTTTGGGATCACTCTTATTGTCTGTAATGTTAAAAATCAAAGATTTCATATGTACTATCCAATATAGCTACCAAAACAAATTTTTTTTAAATATCGTAATTACATAATAAAAGGGGTTTTGGGGCTTTTGAATATAAATTTTAAATAATAAATATAAACCAAATTTAAAGGTTAAATATAAAAAAAATATAGAGGTAAATTGCACTGCAAATTAAATAAATATATTAATCTGCTATTTTTTTTTTATGGGTCTAGCACACGTGCTACAGGGAAGTCCCTAAAACGCTACAGGAGCGACACGTGTGCGGAGAAAGCGATTCACGTTGTTCTTGAATCGCTGCAGATTGTACTCGATAGGAAACACAGTCCTGGGCAAACTATTCCAAAGGTATGATGTTCTCCATATAAAAGACTGCTTGAAAAGCGTTCTACGAGGAGTAACAAGCTGAACCTCATACAGATATGAAGCATTAGCGCGACGTGTACTTCTAATATGCACCGCTCTGGGAGAAATTAAACGGGCCACATCCTTCGAACACTTTCCATGAAAGTACTTGTAGAATGGGCTCAAGTCGCCAACCGTTCTTCGATGTTCCAGCGAATCAAGGCCGTCGGTCAGTTCCGGGTGTCCAATCAGACGAATAGCTCTTCTCTGGATACAATACAACAAATGCAGTGTATGTTTGGGAGCGGAGCTCCAAACATGGGAGCAGTATTCCATAGTTGGTCGAATTTGAGCTTTGTAAAGAATTAACAGTTATTGTGGAGTGTAAAGCTTTCTGGTTCGAAACAATATTCCCAACTTTTGAGAAGCTCTCCTTGCTATGCCTGTAACATGTTCATGCCAGGACATATTTACTGCCAAATTAACGCCTAACAGATTGAGTGACGATGTTAGAGGGTTGGAGTGCCCCGACATAACTATGTCGGGTTCTGCAACGTTAACTTTTTTAGAAAAAACTGCCGCCTGGGTTTTTGTAGCGTTAAATTCCACTTGGTTACTGTCACCCCAAGGTAGAATTTCTTCCAGGTCTTTGTTAAGTTGAATGACTTCCTGCTGTCTGCGGATATTCGTCTGAGTAGTCGATGTCCGAGCCTTCAAAGTGAATGAAGAGATAAGTGTACTGTCATCTGCAAAGCTGTAGATTGGATTCTCGGTCTTTTCCAGCAGATCGTTAATATAAATGAGGAAGAGAGTAGGAGACAGTATGGAACCTTGGGGCACACCGGCGTTCATAGTGAAGGTGTTAGAAAGAAATCCGTCGACTGCCACTCGTCAAGAACGCTCTCCGAGGAAACATGAGAGCCACAAACAGAACTTTTCAGACATACCATAAGAACGTAGCTTAGCCAACAGCCCATCGTGCCAAACACGGTCAAATGCCTTGAAGAGCAACCGCTCGAGATTCTCCAAAGTGTTCAATTGCGTTGTTCCAAACATGTGTTACATAAGTCAGAAGATCTCCTGTTGATCTATTTTTACGAAAGCCATATTGGTGATCACTAATAATGTTGAATCCTTCAAGATATTTTATAAGATGCTGATTGATAGCCTTTTCCATGACTTTCGATATTATTGAGAGTAGTGCGATTGGTCGGTAGTTATTTGGCAAGGTCTTCTTGCCTTTTTTAGGTATCGGCTGAACTGTGGCACATTTCCAGCAGGAAGGAAATAGTCCCTTTCTGTAAGATAGGTTGAAAAGTCTACAGAAAACTGGTGTTAGTTCCCTCGCACAGTTCTTGAGAACTATGGCAGGTATTCCGTCAGCGCCTGAAGCCTTTTTGGTATCTAGCTTCATCAAAATACGTTTTATGATACGCTGTCTGAAGACAATATCGGGCATCCTTGACTGCACTATGGGAATAGTAGGTGGTGTTTTTCCTTGGAAATCGACAGTAGAATGTGAAGCAAAGAGTTCAGCCAACAAGTTCGCTTTCTCAACAGGTGTCGTTGCAATAGAATTATCTGGCCGTGTGAGTGGTGGTATGGTGGATTTGGTGAAATTTTGACTAACTGCCTTACCGACTGACCAAAAGGACCCGGAATCGCCGGGACAAGTGAGAAGTTTGTTTCTAATCTGTTGATTGTGTACCTCCTTGGTTTCGTCGATAATTTCTTTGCATCTGTTCCTGGCACGAACAAAGATGTTACGATTTATGGTGTTAGGATCTTCACGCCACTGTCGGTATGCAAGATGTTTAGAAGCAACAGCTTCTTTACATTTTAGGTCAATCCAAGGCTTGCCGTTGGAAGGGCATTTCTTCGAAAAAGGGATGTATGCCTCCATACCGGCCAAAATAACATCGGAAACCTGCCTGGCGCAGTCAGATGGGTCGTCGGATCGAAAACAAACGTCCAACCAAGGGAAAGTTCGAAAATATTCCATGAGATCTTCCCATTTAGCAGATTTGTAGTGCCAAATCTTGCGCGGTTTGGGCGCCTCTCTGTCACTGATTGCTTATATAGGGTGGCGCATAAGTAACGTTATGATTTAATAAGTGAATACATTTTTTGTTAACGTCTTTTTTTTATTTTTTTTCAGAATTAATTTTGAAAATATTGGGAAATTTATGATGGAAAGACTCAGCACAGAACAAAGAACCAAAGTTGTTCAATTTTATTATGAAAGTCAGCATTCGATTATTCAGACACAAAGATCATATCGAAATTTCTTTTATGTTCGAAATGCACCTAGCGCTCCAACAATTTACCGATTGGTTCAGCGTTTTCGGCAACAAGGGGCTGTCTGTGATCTTCCGCGTGCTGGAAGACCTCGTGCAGTTCGAAATGATGTGAACATTGCTCGGGTGCAAGCAAGTATTGAGGAAAACCCCGAAACTTCCACCAGGCGACGTTCTCAGCAGTTGGTGATGTCTAGGCGGTATTTGCAAAGAATTTTACATAATTTACACCTTTTCCCATAGAAGATTCAATTGGTTCATGAGTTAAAACCAAATGATGCACAAAGACGCATTCAATATAGTCGCCGTTTGCAAGAATTGTGCCTAGAAAACAACGAGTTTATTCACAAACTCATAATGAGCGATGAGGCCCATTTCCACCTCAATGGTCACGTGAATAAACAAAATTGCAGAATATGGGGCACCCAAAATCCAAGAATAATTGTTGAACATCAAATGCACCCACTTAAATGCACAGTATGATGTGGAATAACTTCAGAAAAGATCATTGGACCATATTTTTTCGAAAACGACGAACAAGATGCGGTTAATGTGAATGGCATTCAATACCGGGCAATGATTGAAAATTTTTTAAGGCCCGAGGTAGAGAACAATCCAGAATTGTGGTTCCAACAAGATGGAGCCACAGCTCACACAGCTCGTCCAACTATGGCTCTCCTGCGCGAAATTTTTGCCGATCGAATAATATCGCGTTTTTCTGATTTTAACTGGCCACCGCGTTCGCCCGATTTAACGGCTCCCGATTTTTTTCTTTGAGGTTACCTAAAGAGTAAGGTATATGCCAATAAGCCAAGAACCATCCAACAGCTTAAGGCGAATATCCGAGAAGAACTAAGGGCGCTGGGATCTGAAATTCTAAGAAAAGTTATGGGAAATGCTCTGGAAAGAGCACGTCAGGTCGAAGCAAACAATGGGCACCATTTGAAAGATATTATCTTCAAAACATAATGTGAACAAATTTCCAAACTATATTCTAAATTTTAATAAACGCCAACGTTAAATAAAATCAGAAAGAAAAAAGTTATTCATTAAATAAAATCATAGCTTTACTTATGCGCCACCCCGATACCTGTTTCAATGGTGATTTAAGCGTCTCTCGAGACACTGGCGCATGTTTATAGTATTTGAGAGAAAAAACAAATTATAGGCGCGCGCATTTTAATAAAGAACTAGACTCTATGGCAGATATTGTTATTTTTAGTATCCAAAACCTCAACGAACATATTAAAACAAATTACATTCGCTCTTCTATGAATTCAGGTGGGTCCATTTTTCTGGACAGTTATAACTTTGGATTGACCCAATATCCATGACAGATAATCATTTTCCAGTCATATTTCACAAAAATGAAGCTATACCCAAATTATCTGCCACCCAGCGTTTGGTTCGTCCACCGCAGCTTTAAAAGCGCATTTCCAGGAACAGGAACCAGAGTTGAGGCTTTAAACTACCTGGAGAGACTAAGGGGGGCATAATTAACAAAGTGATACTATTATCCGCCACTCTTTGATGAGGCATTTTGATACCGAGCTCCCGGACTAATATATGCAATGCAATAACACGTGGTCGCGTGCTACGGAAAGCAAGCGAGAAGCTACTTTGCCACACTGTTTATATTTTAAAAACCAAATTATTTGGCGTCTTTCTCTAACATAATGCTCTCTTTGTCTTCTCGTAAGAAATACCTTAATACAGGGGTGCTCAAACTTGAACTGCTGGCGATCTACCTCAATATTGTTAGACTACGATCGATCGACTCTGAGAGGCTGCAAGTAAGTGTGATGCAGGATTGTCGTCTAGGTAGGGTGTATCGTGGCATAGATATTAGTTTTCCGCACAATATGCATTTTTTTAGTCAAGGTAAGTGTAGGTCTGCTCTAAAATGTCAATGAAAAAACTCATAATTATTCAAAATTGCGAGTTTATTGGTTCTTACAAAACAAACGAGTTCTAGTGTCTAAACTTAACTAAAGAGTGACTTTGGATGTTGGAGCGTGGTACTGCATGTCCTCAGCATACCTTTCATAAGATGGTACGTAATTACCGAGTGCTAATCGCAAGTATGATGACATATGTTCGTCAGTTAGTCGATTGCGATATTTTGACTTATCTTCATTTCAGAAAATGACCCAAACATTACCGTCAGTTGAAAGGCGATTTGCCTTAGATTCGAATATTTATCTTCAGATATAAAACACCAAAATTTTGTATCAGATACTGTGGCTTTGAGATGTATATCTGATATAATCTGCACTAACTCATTTTCAACAGAACATGAGTCCATGTTAAACTGACTTGCTATTTCAGTAGCTAATTCCTCAATGTTTTTACACGAAAAAGGATAACTCATAAATGATGCGATATTAGCCAATTTACTGAAATCATAAAAACGTATTTCGAATTGGCCCAAAATATTTGATAATTCTGCCTCATAAGTATCATAATTCAACTGAGGAATATTTGCTTTTAAAGACGGAAAATTTTTCAGATCCTTTATTTTCAGTTGATCTATCATAAGTTGCATTTTACTTTTGAATGCGTTTATTGCGCTAATCATCTCAATAATAGTTTTTCCTTTACCTTGAAGCTCCAAATTAATGGTGTTTAAATGTATTGTGATGTCTGTCAAAAATGCCAAATCAGTCACCCATTTTCCGTTTTTCACCATCTGAATGTCATCACCTCTTTCGTCCAGAAAAAGCTGTTATTTCGGGCAATAATTCTTGAAACCTTTCTAGGAATTTTCCGCGACTCAACCACCTGAAGTCCGTGTGAAGAACTAAATTAGTATGTTCAGCTGACTCACTATCTTCCAACTGCAATTTAAAAAGCCGTCGTTGCAAGCTACGTGCATGGATAGAATTCACAATTTTTATTGCAATGCCCTTAATCTCCTTCATGTTTAGAACTTTTGAACACAAAAATTGTTAATGTATAATGTAGTGGAAGGAAAAAAATGAAGGGAAATCATCATTAGCTCGACACAATGCCACAAAACCGTTTTCGTTTCCAGTCATTGCTGATGCTCCATCGGTTGTAATGCACACTAGTTTATATATTGGTAGCTTGTAGTTTGTTACAAAATTGAAGAAAAACGTCACACATATCTTCGCCACGGGTCTTTCCTTTCAGAGGAATCATTGTCAAAAACTCTTCCTTAGCCGACATGTCATTGAATAACATTCGAATAAAAATACACAGCTGGGCAGTGTCTGTCATATCGGTGGATTCGTCAAACTGTAAAGAAAAGTATGTACATTCCATGATATCATGTTTTAGTTTATCTGCCATGTTCTGACTCATGACTTCAAAACACGCCTTGTGACAGTCGGACGAGATAACTGAAGTTCTCTAATAGCAGACATAATCTCTGTTTTATTTTTAAAATCTCCAAATAAAGTCTCACCCGTTTCAATAATTGCTTCCTTCACAACCAATCCATCATCAAATGGTTTCTTGTGTTTCGCCAATATGAGATATTTTAAATGACGCGATCGTTGTAGCTTTTGATTGTTTGGCTGGTCTTGTGAACATGGTTTGTTCTTTTTTCAAACAAGTTATCAAATCACGTACTTTCCGTTTTCTTAATTCGCTCTGTGACGGAAAATCCTTTTCATAGTTTTTATGAACCGTTTTATGATGCCTCTCTAAGTTTCCACGCTTAGGTATTGCAACTGACGCACGGCAAATGAGACAATGCACTTATCCTTTACCATAGAAAAGAAAAATTCTTCTCCCAATCGCTATTAATTTTACTTTTCTTCGCCGCACTCATTTTGGACTATTTATTAATAAACTTTGTATCGATGTATCGCCTTCAAGTTACAACTCAGACTGACTCCTATTCCTGCAGGCGCAACATTTATATCGGCGCGAACGAAGTCTCGAATGTTCCCGTCAAACACGCCGGCCGAAGTTTCTAGAAAAATCGGCGGGAATCAAAAACGCGGCTTTTCTTTGACAAGTACCGCGCGTTCCTTTGATAAAGCCGCCTTTTGCCGCTAGCAGTGATGAGGGGGTTATTCTGGCCTAATCGTGGATCGAATAAATTTTAGTAGTTTATTCATTACATTTTGTTTTAGTTACCTAAAACAAAATCTGTGAATAGTTCTATATCGGAATTTTTTTTTCGAGATCGACTGTTTGAGAACCCCTGCCTTAATATTTACACTTTTGAAATAAAATACAGTAGTAGACTTATTGTAAACCTCTTCGAAAATGGTCGCGAGACCGAAACACGTGTCAGAGTGATCTGAATAAATTCAGTCAAACAGCTATATGGCTTTTATTTCAAAAGTGTGAAAATCACCGAAGTCTATTTAAGAGAGCTCGACAAATGGTGCTACATGAAAGTTATCCAAATATTGGACGATCGCTGGAATAAGTATATGGCTCTTAGAGGAAACTACGTTCAAGAATAAAATCGATTTTGGCAAAACGTTGTAGTATATTGGTTCCAAATTTTAAATGCTGAGGAAGTAAAAAATAAAAAAATATTTATTTTTTAAATATATATTTTATTTCAACATACAAATAACTTTTGACTTGCATACATGTACGTACCGGGTGGCGAAATAAGAAACGCCTCCGGTTATATCTCCGAAACTGTTTATCACGGTGCCTTGCCATGATAAGAAAATACAGTAAACGTTAGCGAAAATCTTTGGAAATTAATTAAGTTTCTAAAACTGTCGCAAGAGGGCGTTTCATTTATCATATTTTAGTGTTTTTTCGTAAATATACCTACTTAAACTAGATCGATCAAAATATGTCTGCTGTAGCGTGTAGAAGATTCTGCCTAAGTTTACTCTAAAGCTGTGTTCTCTAATATCTTCAACTAATGTTTAATGAAATACACGTAAGTTTGCCGCAACCAAATTTAATAAGCTTTGCATTGGTTAAATGAGCATTCCTTGTAGAATTACTGCCTAATTTAAAGAGTCGCCGGTAGTGAGCTGTTATCTAGTACATAATCATATTTTTGCATTGCCAATCTTATATGCAGATTTTTGTACATAATTGACTTCTTTCTTCAGCTATAAACTCTCTTCTTTTTTTTCAATGTTTTGACTTTTTTACATAAATTATAATAAAAATACAGGGTCTGTCCCAAACAAGTAGAATAAATCGACCGTTGCCAACGCCTCTGCAGTCGTAGTTCGCTTCCTGGAAGGCGTCGACGGGAAACCTCGTTCAAGTACCTCGTCACGGCCTCTTTGATGTTATCCAG
>CM032451.1:95932618-95981920 GCA_019049505.1 Pachyrhynchus sulphureomaculatus
GTTTTCTGTCAAAATTCAGCATCTTTGATATTCATCTGAACAGGTGTCCGTCCATCCGACCGTACGTCTGTCACACCAACCACAAAGTTGAAATTTGGTACTAATATAGGAATTGATGGCCTCATCAGAGCCGTGTAGTTTTGAAAGTTAAATTTTGACTTAAGGCATCGTTTCTCAACCTTTTAGTATTAGCAGCCCAATTTTCAAACATAATTTTCATCGCGCCTCCCCCCCCCCCTCTCATACAATAACAATGCATGGAATAATAATGTATTTTCAGTATTTTGATGCTAATGCTACACTATGACCTTAATTACAAACCTTACAAACTACCAAGAATAAATAAATTTATTTATATTTGGCAACACATATTTGCAACAACACATCGATGCCTCTCTATTGCTCTCTGTCACGTCCACCATATCGCTAGCGGCTTCGCGAGAAGTTCCGAGTTGTCTCGAACATTTGGAAAGTCTGTCCAAAGTGTATACCATAAATGCTGCACCTCGTTCAATTACAGCCCGTCTCAGTTGAGTTGTTTCCTTCTACTGCTATTGGATTTATTGTGAATGTGTACGTTGTAATTTACGTGTTAATTGAAATTCAAGGTATTAAGTATTCACGGCAGTAAATTTATGCAGAATCATGGATAAATTTTTAAGTGGGCGTAAGCGAGCATTAGACGATAGTGAAGCATCAAACAAGTGCATAGGCGAGCGTAGTTCCGAAAATAAAATCAAGAAAATATTCTCAAGAATACTTAAATTTATGGATTTACCAGTACTGAAGTAAATGTAGAAGAAAGGCCCCTGTGTGTTATTTGCTCAAAAATCTTGGCAGCGGGCAACATGAAACCAAATAAACTTAAACGACATTTGGAAACGCTTCATAGTGAGTACCTTAACAAACTCCAAGAATTTTTCGAATTAAAATTAAAATCATATGTAAAGCAGAAATTATTTTTTTAAAAAAACTTTGTCTGTGAAGGAAAAAGCTTTACTTGCCTCTTACAAAGCTTCATATAAATAGCCAGATGTAAAAAGCCTCACACCATTGGTGAAGAGCTTGTTTTGCCAGCAGCAATTGAGATTGTAGAAACTATGTTTGGAGAGAATTGTATCAAACAATTGCTATCAAAGGATACCTATATCAGAGGATACTATTACTCGTCGAATTGGTGATATAGCTGAAGATCTACAGCATCAGGCAAGATGGTTATCACGTGGGAAATGTTAGCAACGTGTTTATGAATTAAGAAATGAAATCGCCATTTTCTAGAAGAGGAAAAAAACCGACCGGAAGCCGAGAAGTTTCGAGATAGTATTATTTGTGATCAAATTGAGGCTACTTGGTCGTTATAAATTCGAGAAACTAAATACCTTAAATCTTCAATTCCAAGGAATAAATACACATATATTTGATACAAGTGGTAAAATTAATGATTTTTGTAGAAAATTGGAATTGTGGAGCAGAAATGTAAAGCAAAAAACCTAGAAATGTGGGTGAATGTGTTAAAATATACCAGGCTGAAGAAAAATATGTGAAAGTTGTTTTAGTAACTATTGAAAACCATCTAGCCATGTTGACAAAGAATTTTAAAAAGTATTTTCTTACAGATGACAACTTGCTAGCAAGTTACGAGTGGGTTAGGGATCCATTTTCCAAAATACTCTCGAAGGGCTCTCAACTTCCGAAGAAGAAATCTTCATAGACTTCACGGCAAGTGGCGAAATCAAAA
The DNA here is from genome assembly GCA_019049505.1 of Pachyrhynchus sulphureomaculatus. Classification (NCBI taxonomy): domain Eukaryota; kingdom Metazoa; phylum Arthropoda; class Insecta; order Coleoptera; family Curculionidae; genus Pachyrhynchus; species Pachyrhynchus sulphureomaculatus. Next base: position 95,934,357 of record CM032451.1, read on the forward strand.
AAAAATTTAATAATAAATCATTCTTTGAATTTTGGGCAGGGGTGAATGATGAGTTTTCTGTACTGAAAACAAGAGCATTTCGTATACTATTACCATTTTTAACATCCCACCTTTGCGTAACCGGATTTTCTGCGGTGGCTGCTTTGAAAACAAAATATAGATCTCAACTAAATATAGAAAAAGAACTCAGAGTGTCTATTTCTAATAAAATTATATAAAAACAACACTATGTTATAATTTCCAATATATTTAAAGTCACTTGACAATTGTTTCACCATACAATGGCTTCTTCAGAAGAAGCCATTGTATGGTGAAACAATTGTCAAGTGACTTTAAATATATTGGAAATTATAACATAGTGTTGTTTTTATATAATTTTATTATGAATTTCCAACAAGTATCGGCTAACACAATCAAAGATCTATTTCTAATATTAAACCATCCTTTGAAAATCTTTGTTCTGCAAAACAGGCCCAAGGGAGTGACTAATAATTTATTAAAACTTGTTTTTAATTTAGTATTGATATGCTAATTATTGGGTAAATACATTCCGCAGTATTAATACAATCCTATTTATAGGTGTATTATATCAGTGTAAATGTGTATTTTATTTTTTATTATGTCAGAATGTATTTTGTTTTGCTTTCCTTTCAATAAATTATATTAAATGTTTTTAATGTTTGTTTTTAATACTAATTTCTTTTCGATACGCTCGCGCCCCCCCCAATAATGTAATCACGCCCCCCAGCGGGGCGTGCCCCACAGGTTGAGAAACGCTGACTTAAAGGGGTTAGTTTTTGGGGGTGAAATCGAAAGTGAAACAAAAATTACTAGATCATCGGGTGGGCTGCCCAGTGAAAGCTTGTAAGAACACGAGTTCAAAAATATATTTAATGTTATACTTGCGCACACCTTTCTTTGTATCATTTTTAAAAAATCGCGAAAAATCGCTGTCCTCGCTCGAAAAGTTCTTATCAAAAGAATTTGAAAAAATTCTGGAATATTCTTCACAGGGTGTAGATTGAAGGAAAATTATCACGAGTGCATTACCTTTAATAATTTAACTGGTACATAAAAAAAATCAAAAATTTCAAGGTCATCAGTTTTCAGTAAAGATCGGAAATTAACTTTGTTGGAAACTCATTTGGGATGTGTTTTGTGAAGTCACTGATCATTTTATACCTCCATAACAAAAATTTTTATTCTAAAAGTAATCACGGAACACTAACTGCGCAAGTTTAACTTGCACTTGACCGTTTTTTTGTAAACTGATTCTTGATATAGCCCAGTCGCCAGGGGTTTTGAGCTCTCATTAAATGTTAACAAGGTAAATTTTGGGAGACAGGTAGTTTTTGGCCGTAGAATACGCTAAAAAAAAGTTTGATAACGCTTGATGTACGGTAAGCACCACGTGAAAGAGCGGAAGATTTTATAAAAAAACGTATGTAGCTTTTTTCCAAATTTTTTTTTATTAGCGTGAAAATTTATTAAAAATTCGGACAGGTGATTCAAAAAATCCAGCGTGCCAATTAGGTTAATTTGGAAGTCTACACGCGCTGATCGAAGGTTAATCGAAATTACTTGTTTTCAGAGTGTAAAAAAAGATAGCTTTTGAAGAGGAGACTTTCAGCTTTTCGATGATACTAATAGTTTTTATTTTTATTGCTCTATAATTTGTAAAACTTAAAACGAAATTTTTGTTAGCAGAATTTTAAGGGGTATACAGTAAATCAGGGGTGCTCAAACTTGAACTGCTGGGATCTACCTCAATAATGTTAGACTACGATCGATCGACTCTGAGAGGCTGCAAGTAAGTGTGATGCAAGATTGTCTTCTAGGTAGGGTGTATCGTGGCATAGATATTAGTTTTCCGAACCATATGCATTTTTTTAGTCAAGGTAAGTGTAGGTCTGTTCTAAAATGTCAATGAAAAAACTCAAAATTATTCAAAATTGCGAGTTTATTGGTTCTTACAAAACAAACGAGTTCTAGTGTCTAAACTTAACTAAAGAGTGTCTTTGGATGTTGAAGCGTGGCACTGCATGTCCTCAGCATACTTTTCATAAGATGGTACGTAATTACCGAGTGCTAATCGCAAGCATGATGACATATGTTTGTCAGTTAGTCGATTGCGATATTTTGACTTAATTATCTTCATTTCAGAAAATGCAGACTCGCACAAGTAAGTTGACCCAAACATTGCCGTCAATTGAAGGGCGATTTGCCTTAGATTCGGATATTTATCATAAAACACCAGAATTTTGTATCAGATGCTGTGGCTTTGAGATGTATATCTGATATAATCTGCACTAACTCATTTTCAACAGAACATGAGTCCATGTTAAACTGACTTGCTATTTCAGTAGCCAATTCCTCAATGTTTTTACACGAAAAAGGATAACTCATAAATGATGCGATATTTGCCAATTTACTGAAATCATAAAAACGTATTTCGAATTGGCCCAAAATATTTGATAGTTCTACCTCATCAATATCATAATTCAACTGAGGAATCCTTGCTTTCAAAGACGGAAAATTTTTCAGATCCTTTCTTTTCAGTTGATCTATCATAAGTTGCAATTTACTTTTGAATGCGTTTATTGCGCTAATCATCTCAATAATAGTTTTTCCTTTACCTTGAAGCTCCAAATTAATGGTGTTTAAATGCATTGTGATTTCTGTCAAAAATACCAAATCAGTCAGCCATTTTCCGTTTTTCAGCATCTGAGTATCATCACCTCTGTCGTCCAGAAAAGCTGTTATTTCGGGCAATAATTCTTGAAACCTTTCTAGGAATTTTCCGCGGCTCAACCACCTGACGTCCGTGTAAGAACTAAATCAGTGTGTTCAGCTGACTCACTATCTTCCAACTGCAATTTAAAGAGCCGTGGTTGCAAGCTACGTGCACGGATAGAATTCACAATTTTTATTGCAATGCCCATAATCTCCTCCATGTTTAGAACTTTTGAACACAAAACTTGTTGATGTATAATGCAATGGAAGGAGAAAAATGAAGGGAAATCATCATTAGCTCGACACAATGCCACAAAACCGTTTTTGTTTCCAGTCATTGCTGGTGCTCCATCGGTTGTAATGCACACTAGTTTATATATTGGTAGCTTGTAGTTTGTTACAAAATTGAAGAAAACGTCATATATATCTTCGCCACGGGTCTTTCCTTTTAGAGGAATCATTGTCAAAAACTCTTCCTTAGCCGACATGTCATTGAATACCATTCGAATAAAAATACACAGCTGGGCAGTGTCTGTCATATCGGTGGATTCGTCGAACTGTAAAGAAAAGTATGTACATTCCATGATATCATGTTTTAGTTTATCTGCCATGTCCTGACTCATGACTTCAACACGCCTTGTGACAGTCGGACAAGATAACTGAAGTTCTCTAATAGCAGACATAATCTCTGTTTTATTTTTAAAATCTCCAGATAAAGTCTCACCCGCTTCAATAAATGCTTCCTTCACAACCAATGCATCATCAAATGGTTTCTTGTGTTTCGCCAATATATGAGATATTTTAAATGACGCGATCGTTGCAGCTTTTGATTTTTTGGCTGGTCTTGTGAACATGGTTTGTTCTTTTTTCAAACAAGTTATCAAATCACGTACTTTTCGTTTTCTTAATTCACTCTGTGACCGAAAATCCTTTTCATAGTTTTTATGAACCGTTTTATGACGCCTCTCTAAGTTCCCACGTTTAGGTTTTGCAACTGACGTACGGCAAATGAGACAAATGCACTTATCCTTTACCATACAAAAGAAAAATTCCTCCTCCCAATCGTTATTATAATGATAAGTTTTACTTTTCTTCGCCGCACTCATTTTGGACTATTTATTAATAAACTTTGTATCGATGTATCGCCTTCAAGTTACAACTCAGACTGACTCCTATTCCTGCAGGCGCAACATTTATATCGGCGCGAACGAAGTCTCGAATGTTCCCGTCAAACACGTCGCCCGAAGTTTCTAGAAAAATCGGCGGGAATCAAAAACGCGGCTTTTCTTTGATAGGTACCGCGCGTTCCTTTGATAAAGCCGCCTTTTGCCGCTAGCAGGGGGTTATTAAGATAAAATAAAGTGATGAGGGGGTTATTCTGGCCTAATTGTGGATCGAATAAATTTTTAGTAGTTTATTCATTACATTTTGTTCTAGTTACCTAAAACAAAATCTGTGAATAGTTCTATATCGGAATTTTTTTCTCGAGATCGACTCAAAAAGCACTCGCGATCGACTTGTCGATCGCGATCGACCGTTTGAGCACCCCTGCAGTAAATTATAAATATTTAATAAAATTTAGTATTGAAAAATAAATCATTACGCATATATTACACAGGGGAACAGCTGTTTTGGTGTCGAGGTTTTTTTTGAGCTGATTCTATATCAATTTGATGTCCTGAATTGAAATAACGTATTCATTTGTACCTAGGAGCTCAAATTTTTTTAGATATACAATTTTAGAGAAATATAAGTTACATTATTGTAACTCAAATCCGTAAGTGTAGTAAACAAAAGTAGATACGAAATTTTTATTTTAGTTATACAAAATACAATATTATGTCGTACTTACAAACAAAAAAAAAACATTGAAGAAATGGAATAGTCACTCAACACTTGGAAAGCTTCTTTTCCGCGACATTCTTGAATGTTTTTTTTAAACAGTCCCTTTTTAAACTCCAGCAGTAATCTGCCATCATGTGCATGTCCCATCTTCCTTGGTAGCGGTCCTCCATAACTTTAATATATCTTGGTGAAATCTTTCACCTTGTTCCTCACTCATGTCTCCTAAATTTTCTGGAAAACGGTCTAAGTGGCTGTGTAAATAGTGTATTTTAATACTCATATTGCACCCTAAGGATTTGAAACTATTAAGCATCTTGTTAACTATTTCGACATAGTTTTGAGCTTTATGTTTGCCTAGAAAATTTTCTACAACTGCAACAAATGATGTCCAAGCTTCTCGTTCAACTTGATTCATTGAATTTATGAAGGCAGGATCCTTAATTAATTGTCTTATTTGTGGGCCGTCAAATATCCCTGCTTTGAGTTTTTCTGTGCTCAACTGATGCATTTTTACCCCTATATATGCAAAACAAGGCCCATTCTTATCAAGAGCCTTTACAAATTGCTTCATTAAGCCCAACTTTATATGTAACGGAGGAAGTATGATTTTTTCTCTTTCAACCAAAGCGTCGTTAATGACATTCTTTTCCCCAACGTCCATGTTTTCTCTCTGAGGCCAATCTTTTCTAACCCACTGGTGTGTTTTGTCCCTACTATCCCAGAGGCACAAGAAACACGGATATTTCGTGTAACCACTTTGCTGCCCAAGAAGAAAGTTTTACCATTTTTAAGTCTACACAAATCATCCATTGATGTTCGTAATACTTTATCTTCTGCAAGACCAAAGCTATGGTATTATATTCTTCTTTCAGTTTCGTTGAGTGAGCTAGTGGTATTGAACCATATTTATTCCCATTATGTAGAAGGACACATTTTAAACTTCGCTTTGAACTGTCAATAGGCGCCAATCATCTGGAATATATTCAGAAAGTCCCATTTCTTTCATGAGTCCCCTAATTTCGTGACAAAATACAAGATTGTCTTCTTGAGAAAAGAATGGTAGCAGATCTTTTTCTCTTGTACGGTAAAAGGTAATTTTGGTTCCTTGTTCCAGCAAATTTTTGTCGTTCAACCTAGAAGCCAGTACTTCAGAAGCTTTTTTCGATAAATTGAGATCCCTGGTGAGATCATTTAATTCATTTTGATTGAAGCGTTGAGGAACTGATGACGTCCCCTCATAGTCACTGTTAGTTTCATTAGCATCAGAACTTTTATTAGCATCAGAAGAGCGATCAGAGGGAAAATATTCGTCATCAGAGATATGTGGTAGCTGATGAAATGTTGGAATCGGTATTTCATCTGAGTGCGGGATAGGGCGTATTGCCGAGTCTAAATTGGGATAAGTCCACTTATTGCGGTTATTTCGATTGATTCCATTAGTATTTACTAAACAGAAATAACAATCATTGAAGTGGTTTTTTGGTTCTCTCCAAACCATTGGTACGCCTAATTTTAGACATTTTCTTTTCCGGTAGTTCACTGCCGTAAATGCTCTGTACAAGTTTTACATACGAGATGCGGGGCCCACGTTTTGTCCTGATCACCAAGCTTAACTCCAAAGTATCCAAGATACGCTCGCTTTACAAAGTCAGTAATAGTTTGTCTGTTTTGTTGAAACATGTATTCTCCGCATATATAGCAAAACACATCAGGTTGATTTACACAACTTCTTCTTGAACTGGAACCTGAACTCATTTTAGTTCTGTTCAATAACACAAAAACACTCTTTTCTTAACATAAAATAACACGCCGAATTCGATCTACTCTCATTAGTAAGAACGCACAAACTGACGAGACTTACCCGAGTTAGGTGATTAAAAGGGTCAGTTCAGGTACCTGATAGGCAATGGTTCCACTATTTATAGATTTACCTGGAATTTACTCAATTACAGACTGACAATAAAACCATTGTACCTACATTAATGAATATATAATAATTTTAGAACTCTCATAAATGAATATACTGAATAAAAACCACATTGGTAGATAAGTTGATGTATCTAAAAAAGTAGAGCTGATAGAGAAAAACGGATTGCATGTATAGATTTAGCGTCCCAAATATAGTTAAAATCAGCTCTAAAATCCCAGGCACCAAAACAAAAATATTTTTTTGTTGCCCTGTGTTATTATTATACCTTAAGTTTTAATATAAGAATAACTAAAAAATTGTTTGTGTTAGTTAAAAATTGAGTTTTAAAATATGAAAACTTGCTTGCTGTAGCACGCCACGGGCAATTTTACGTTCAAAGCAGTACAAGATGGTAAAAAAAGTCGCACAATTTTTTATGGTACAGTTAAAAGTATACTTGATATTAGAAAATCATTAAAAACTTAAAAAAACTTTATCTTTTTTGTAATTTTGCTGTTAGCAAAGTGTATAGATGATATTAATAGACTCGGGAATCGCATAAAAGTCTTCTCCACGTTGGTGGCCTGACTCCTAAACTTATCAATTTGTTCAGGGGTATGAATATAAAATTTTCTACGAGAATTAATAATACCCTTGGGTTTCTGTTCATTAAACTAAAGACTCCAGTCCCACTTTTACAAAAATCTGGTATCGTGAACAAAATTCCGTGCCGTGACTGCCACCTATCCGATATTGGGCAAACATCTAGGTCCCTTAAGGGTAGGATCACTTCGCACAAGAGTGACTGCCGCAGAAATGTACAGTCTTGTGCCTTGCTAGCCAATTTTCAAGCTTAGACCATAGGATCAATTTCGACTCTCCTGAGTTGGTCTTCACAGAAACCAATTACTACAAGAGACATTTTCTGGAGATGGTGGCTATCCATAATTGACCAAATTCGATGAACGTCAAAATGGATATTGAGGACTTGAGCAGTGTTTACTCTTACTTGTTACACTTTTCTAACAGTCCCAATACCCCTAGCAGAGTCTCTACCAATACCACCCGTTCTGATTGTTTTCTAAACCCTGCATTTCGCCACTCACTTTCTTTAAGTTCTCGTTCTTTCACGGTTATTTCTTACCCTGTTCGACTCCACAGCCTTTTTCCATGTTATCTTATGTCTTTACTTAAAATTCCCCTTTTTTATCTTCGTTACTTGACACTCCCATTAATTTCGGTTTTAGTTGTTCCGCACCAAAATCAATTACCCCTAATTTTTCGCTGGTTTGTTTCCTTCTTTTATGGCTTGGGTATCTGCAACCCCTCGTATTCTCTAGCTTCTTTTGAACTACTTATTCATTGCGCAGATACAGTCTTATACCGATTGCCCGCCTTTTGAGATTTTCCAACCTCACATTCCACGTCATAACGTCATGGTGCCTTTGGAGCACATGTAACAATGTGGATTAGTTTTTATTAATTTTTATGAAATTTCCACCATTAATAACCCTACCATGGTGTTTTAGAAGTTTGTATGCTGTCTGAACGACAAAGCGCTTTTTTTCTTTTATTACTTACGTTTGTAAGTATCATAAGTTTACGTTTTATCAAATAAAAAAAAACTTATATAAAAACAACACTATGTTTTAAATTTCCAATATATTTAAAATGACTTGACAACTGTTTCACCATACAATGGTTTCTTGAGAAGTGTAGTAATATTGGTTATATAGTGCTTAAAACTATCCTAATTACATAAGATTATGTTAATCATTTTATTTTGTTATATTAAAGATGCAAATCTGTGGTACTATTTCAGAGAACTAATAAAGATTAAGTAGGGGTGAATGATTTGAGTATACCTGTTCGTTTAATAACACAGCCCCACAAAAAAAAAGTGGGGTATACTTTTGATGCGATATATCAGATCCGTAGTATTTTTTGCCCGCTGATCACGAATCTGACGTCAGAATATCGCCATCACATCTCAATTTTTTTCTAACCTCAAAAAATAGGTAAAAAATTAGTAAAAATTAAGAAAAATATACTCCTAAAAAATTGATTCAAGCTTTTTCATGAATCCAAAGATGTATTAATATGTATTCGGACACGCTAAGCTAATATTCATCGGTTGGATTAAGCCATACAGTTCTGTTTTCTTTCTAACCTCAATAAATCAGACAGATATAGTGCTTCTCGAATGCAAAAACGAATTCAAATTAAAATTCAACCGATTCTTACCAAATTTGGTACACGGGGATTTTTTGGGCTGCTGATCATGAATCTGAGGTCGGATTTGCAAAAATTCAAAATGGCGGATCCAAGATGGCGGACAAAATTTTTGAAAACCAACCGATTCCTACCAAATTTGGTATACAGTTGGGGAATCCTCAAACCTGATACTCTTAAACCCTAAACCCTGAAACCTTAGACTCCCACACCCTGTAACCTCAAAAAATATACCTCAATAACCCTGTAACTTTAAAAATGAGACCCAATAAACTCAAAACCAGGACTTTTAAACCATATACTCTCAAATAGTAGACCCTTAAGCCCTAGAATTGCGAAGGTTAGACCTGCGCCTAACTTTCCTTTTTTTGGCTATATCTTGTTCTTTTTTCGCGAATGATCTATTCAAAGGCTTTCTGCCCAAACGCTTTTGAGGATTTGTTTCTCTTTTTAGCGACCAGCAATAGTCCGCTAGCATATGGTCATCCGATCGTCCTTGATACCGATTTTCTATGATTTTCAGATCTTGGTGAAAACGTTCCCCTTGCTCCTCACTGTAGTCACCAAGATTATCTGGGAAATCATCGATGTGGGAGTCCAGGAAATGTAATTTTAGATTCATTAAGCAACCTAATGTTTGAAAATTTTTTACCATTTTCTCGACTATTTCTTTGTACTTAGGACTTTTATTATTTCCCAAAAAGTTTGTTGCGACTCTTTAAAACTAAGCCAAGCAGCTTTTTCAACTTTATTCATTTTAGTAACAAATAATGAATCTTGAAACAATTTTCTTATTTGTGGCCCGTCAAATACGCCTGCCTTAATTTTAGCTTCAGAAAATTTCGGAAATTTTTTATGCAAATATTTGAAACATGGGCCGTTTGTATCTAATGCTCTCGTGAATTGCTTCATAAGTCCAAGCTTAATGTGAAGCGGGGGAATAAGAACTTTTCCTGGATCTACCAATGGTGGAAACAATACATTATTTTCACCAGGAGTGAACGATTCTCTTGTTGGTCAAATTTTTTTCTTATAATGACGTTCCCTGTCTCTGCTATTCCACAGACATTTATAACAGGGATAAAGTGTAAACCCTGACTGTTGGCCAAGCAATATTTTTACAATTTTCAGATCTCCACAAATTTTCCAGTTATGATCAGCATATTTTATTTTTATCAAAAGCTGCTTCATTTTTCATATTGCTCTTCCATAACTGTGGAATGAGCAATCGGGATGGGAGCGTAAACGTTGATATTATGCAGCAAAACTGCCTTAATGCTCCGTTTAGAAGAATCAATGAACAGTCTCCATTCTTCAGGATCGTATGAGTTATTTTGAAATTCATCCATTAGACCTTTTACATCGGTACAATATGAAAGTGACAATTCCTCGTCCATTGTGAAATATTTTCGAAATTCTTCATCTCTGTTTCTATAATAAGAAATCGTAGCTTCTGGCTTAAGTAAATGTCTTTTCTTTAAAAAGGAAGCAAGATGCTCTGAACCATCTTTGGATAAGCCTAAATCTCTGACTAGATCACTAAGTTCTGACTGTGATACGAGTTTTGGTTCTGGTTTACGGTTGTATGGTAGAAATTCTTTATCTGTGTCACTAGTATATGATAGGTTGTCACTAGAACATTCATTAGTAACAGTGTTTGAATCTTTTTCGACAGTCTCAATGTTTTCGGCATGAACTGATAAGGTGAAATCATTTGTTTCCATAACATCAGCATCAAGTGGTTCAGGAGGCGGAATTAGTTTAGTTGGTCTTGTTACTGTCGAAACATCGTTATAAATAATAGTGCTTTTATTTTTTCGGTTATGCCTAGATACAATATTCATACAAAAGTAGCAATCATTTTCACTGTATGGTCTATTCCATATTGCTGGTCTGAATCGCCTTCTTATTGATGTACAACATTATTTTGCAAGAACTGCAAATGATGTGGGGAACCCAATCTGTATCCTGGTGCTGTATTTCAATGTTAAAACAAGCCTTATATAAGGTTTTAATCTTATCCGTTATCGGTGACCCCATTTTACTCAATACGTGTTGACAGCAAATATAACAAAATGAATCACTGTTTTTATCGCACTTATGAAAAGTCCTTGTACCGTGAGACCGTTTTCTTGTAGCATTATACTCTACATGAGCCAAGTCACCCACACATGAAGAGCTACGGTCGCTGGATGACGACGGCTGCGGGGCCCGCTTTCCCACCCTGACCAACCGCCGATACTGGGTTTCCAAGTCCCTGCATCGTAATTCTCTTTCTTCTACCTACCATGACGGCATCTAAGCCGTTATTCAGGGACTCTGCCGGCTAGTGGAGTAACACCGTTGCCCACCGTCACCATGTGGAGGTGCCCTGGATGCAGGTAGAAGAATAAAAATCGACCGATGAATTTTCTCGGCGTTCAAAATGGCGCGAAAACATCTGCCATCTTGAATTTTGCAAATCCAACCTCAGATTCGTGATCAGCGACCCAAAAAATCCCCGTGTACCAAATTTGGTAAGGATCGGTTGAATTTTAATTTGAATTCGTTTTTGCATTCGAGAAGCACTATATCTGACTGATTTATTGAGGTTAGAAAGAAAACAGAACTGTATGGCTCAATCCAACCGATGAATATTAGCTTACCGTGTCCGAATACATATTAATACATCTTTGGATTCATGAAAAAGCTTGAATCAATTTTTTAGGAGTATATTTTTCTTAATTTTTACTAATTTTTACCTATTTTTTGAGGTTAGAAAAAAATTGAGATGTGATGTCGATATTCTGACGTCAGATTCGTGATCAGCGGGCAAAAATACTACGGATCTGATATATCGCATCAAAAGTATACCTCACTTTTTTTTTGTGGGGCTGTGTAATAGATTGGAGTTTTTCTGTTTGTTAAAAATTCAAGACATTCAAGCATGTTTAATTTTTTAGATTTATTTTCTCCATGTAGGATTTTGAATGCCTCATTAAAATTATGGGATTCGCTTATTATATGGGTTGCGTAATGTGAATTGTTCTTGTTTTTTAAATAACTATGTTTATGTTCTTTAATGCGAGTTTCGAAAGATTTACCAGTTTGTCCTTCGTAGATTTTAGTACATTATCCACAAATTAATAAATAAACTCGTGATTTTAGGGATTTATTAGATTTGGTTTTGTTATTCAAAATTATATTCCCTAAGGTATTATTGGTTTTAAACGCTAAATGTTATGAAATTGTTCTACTTATTTTCCCTGTGTACGTGAGTGTGCTAAATTTTCCCTTTTTGTCATTAATGGTGGGAAAAATGAGAGAGATTGCCTGTTTAAACGATTTTTTATTCAAGATATTATCTATAATGCCAGGGTCATATCCATTATTAAATGCTATTTGTTTGATTATGTTTAATTCTTTGTTAAAATTAGTTTTAGTCATAGGAATATGTAACAGTCTATGTAGAAAAGAGTTAAAAGCTGCCATTTTGTGAGTATAAGGGTGGGATGAACTACTGTGTATGACTGTGTCAGTATGTGAAGGCTTGTGGAAAATCGAGAAATCGTGTTTACTGTTCACTTTTGATATAGATATGTCTAAGAAATTTATAGAGTTATTGGTTTCTAATTCTAAGGTGAATTTAATGTTAGGATGTAAATTATTTAGGAAGTTAAGGAAGATTGTTAGTTGTCTATCTGTTCCCGTGTAACAGGAAATGATATCATCAACATATCTATGCCAGTAAACAATATTTTTGCTTACCGCCTTTTTGATGAATTTTTAGTTAAATTATCCATGAAAATGTCCGCTAGTAAAGGGCTTAAAGGATTACCCATTATTAGACCCTCTTTAGATGTATAAAAGTTATCGTTGAATATAAAATAGTTTTGATCCAAGCACGTCGTAAGTCAATCTAAAATATCCCGTTTAATAATTTCGTTTACTTTATTCTTGATTAAGAATCTATCTACTAATTCTATGACTTCATATGGTGGTATACTAGGAAATAAGTTTTGTACATCAAATGATATAATTCTAGAATTTTCTGGAAAGTTAATATTTTTAATTTTATCTATTAGTTTATAAGCCTTGGATATACTATATTTCGGTTTAAATTTGCAGTGTTGTAGCAAAGGTAAGTCAGAGAACAAGTAAATTCTATAATTACCAAAGAAAAAAATTATACACAAAACAAAAAATTTCAAACCCTCATAACAACCAATAAACAGAAAATTCCGACAATAGAACCAGAAACCAAACACTTCATTGAACAAGCATTTTACAAGAAATTTGCTAATCTTACTAACTCAACATTCACAGAAGAGGAATCAGGACTACTTGAAAAAGGCTTACAGTACAATTTAAAATTGAAGGATATCCAAAAATCAAGAGAAATTCTCAGGGTTGAATGTGAATTAGCTTTATCTAATGAAGACCCACATTTTAAATATATGGTAGCCAACAAGATTAAAAAAGAATTATTTGAACAACCACAACCAAGACAAGCTACAGAAAACAGCAGTATCGATCAAAACCAAAGCCAAAGAGAACAACATAATACTCACTAGAGCTGATAAGGGTAAGTCTGTAGTAGCTATTTCAATATATATTTAAAACTCTTTCTTTTCTTAACACAGACAAATTGCAAGCATTAAATAATGACCCAACAAAATTCTACCAAAAACTAATTAAATCTAATTTAAAAGATCTCACAATTTTCAATGATTTTGAAAAAGTACTTTAACTATAATGAACCTACAAGCTCTAAAATTATATTCCTTAATTAAATTACATAAAAAGAATTTCCCTATTAGACTAGTTGTATCTTTTGTTACGGCACCATCAATCAAATTATCACAAAAACTCATCCCTTTACTACGACAACATTGCAAATTTGAACCGAAGTATAGTATATCCAACACTTATGAACTAACAGATAAAATTAAAAATATTAACTTACCAGAAAATTCTAGAATTATATCATTTGATGTACAAAACTTATTTCCTAGTATATCACCATATGAAGTCATGGAATTAGTAGATAGACTCTTAATCAAGAAAAAAGTAAACGAAATTATTAAACGGGATATTTTAGATTTACTTACGACGTGCTTGGATCAAAACTATTTTGAATTCAACGATAACTTTTTATGCATCTAAAGAAGGTCTAATAATGGGTAATCCTTTACTAACGGAAATTTTTATGGATAATTAAGAACTAAAAATTCATCAAAACGCGGTAAGCAAAAATATTGTTTACTGGCACAGATATGTTGATGATATCATTTCCTGTTACACGGGAACAGATAGACAACTAACAATCTTCCTTATCTTCCTAAATAACATTAAATTCACCTTAGAATTAGAAACCAATAACTATAAATTTCTTAGACATATCTATATCAAAAGTGAGCAATAAACACGATTTCTCGATTTTTTTTTTTTCGATGGAAAAATTCCAATCTATTATTAAACGAACAGGTAGACTTAAACCATTCACCCTTACTTAATCTTTATTAGTTCCGAAGTTTAAATTACATTAATATTTACATTTTTTAAATAAAATACAGTAGTAGCCTTATTGTAAACCTCTTCGAAAATGGTCGCGAGACCGAAATAGGTGTCAGAGTGATCTGAATAAATTCAGTGAAACAGCTATACTGTATTTTATTTCAAAAGTGTGAAAATCACCGAAGTCTATTTAAGAGAGCTCGACAAATGGTGCTATATGAAAGTTATCCAAATATTGGACGATCGCTGGAATAAGTACGTGTATATGGCTCTTAGAGGAAACTATGTTGAAGAATAAAATCGATTTTAGTATATTGGTTTCAAATTTTAAATGCTGAGGGAGTAAAAAATAAAAAAAATGTTTATTTTTTAAATATATATTTTATTTCAACATACAAATAACTTTTGACTTGCATACATGTATATACCGGGTGGCGAAATAAGAAACGCCTCCGCTTATATCTCCGAAACTGTTTATCACGGTGCCTTGCCATGATAAAAAAATACAGTCGACGTTAGCGAAAATCTTTGGAAATTAATTAAGTTTCTAAAACTGTCGCAAGAGGGCGTTTTACTTATATTTTCGTGTTTTTTTTCGTAAATATACCTACTTCAATTAGATCGATTCAAAATATGTCTGCTGTAGCGTGTAGAGGATTCCTCCTAAGTTTACTCTAAAGCTGTGCTCTCATATATAGTCAATTAATGTTTAACGGAATACACGTAAGTTTGTCGCAACCAAATTTAATAAGCTTTGTATTGGTTAAATGAGCATTCCTTGTAGAATTACTTGCCTAATTTAAAGAGTCCCGCCGGTAGTGAGCTTTATCTAGTACATAATCATATTTTTGCATTGCCAGTCTTGTATGCCAATTTTTATACTTAATTGACTTCTATCTTCAGCTATAAACCCTCTTCTTCTTTTTAATGTTTTGACTTTTTTGCATTGATTATAATAAACAAACAGGGTCTGTCCCAAACAAAAGTAGAATAAATCCACCGTTGCCAGCGCCTCTGCCAGTCGCAGTACGCTTTCTGGAAGGTTGGTAGGGCGGCTGGGGCACCGTTGCTACCTTGTGCTTGGCCAGGTACTCGGTCACGAGGAAAGCAGTGTGGGACGGCGCGATGTCGTGGTGTAGCTTCCAGTTGAAAAAGATCTCCTTCCTGACGCATTGCACTTTTTTCCGCAGCCTTTCGAGGACTTCCACGTAAAACTTACTGTTTAATTTTTATCGCGTATCGTTGCTCCATGGAACGTGACATCGTGAATTCGTGACGCGACCCTCGAACAGGGGCCCAGACTGGCAGCGATGCGCACACTGTAACCGCCCGCGGGCAAATGAGGTGAGTCGTGGTGTTTTCCCAAGATCTCTCACCACCTTTCCCACTTCAACCGTCCGCATTGGCGCGAAAAAATCGTTCTACTTATTTTTGGGACAGGCCATGTACATTAAAGATTTAGAAAAAATAAGAAACGTGACGTAGTGATTAGCTCCCTCTGGCGAAGGCTATTTAACTTAAAATAAATCGGTCTATAAAGCACCGATACAGAAAATATAACTATCGCTGCAAAACTAAACGCAGTACGTGCAATCAAACGTCGCTGCAAAACTAAACCGGCTGGCCACCACCGGCATGTTCACTATCCCTTAGAGAGATACTGTAGAGATATTAGAATAGAGGAGAGAAAGTACATAGCCTGCTGTAAGCGAAAGCGTATAGTCGTTAAAAAGAGAAAGAAATAATATGAGTCATTCTGTTTCTCTTACTTTTACTTGTTCTTCGTTGGCTCCGGACCATAGGCATGGAGGGTGGACTGCGCATTAGCCTCACAAAATTGGCCACTCTCTAGAGAGAGACCAAGCGACTGGGCGGCCAATACCAGTCCTTTTTCTATAGGCCTGTAATAACGTAACAACCAAGGCGCAGTAACCGTACGTTCGCTTTATCTCTCTCATAGTTTTGCGTCCGCATTTACTGTCTATGGCTCCGGACGAAATACGAATAACATTCTCGCAAGGAGCGTGCGTCAAGTAAGAGAGACAGAATGACTCATATTATTTCTTTCTCTTACCATGAGCGCCATGCTTTTCGCGAAAACTTGCCTTCTCTATTCTAATATCTCTATGGGAGGTACCGCGCAGGTAGAAGTGGTATTAGATGTAATAAAAGGGAAAAATATGAGCAGCATATTTAGATAGATACATTTTAACGATCTAACGGTGGCCGACCGGCTTCATTTTGCGACGAAGTTTTGTTTCACGTTTTTGTCTTTTTTGCAGCAATAACTCTCTGCCTTCTCTGACACCGTTTATTTAATTTGTTAGTTCTAAAAAAAGTAATGCAAAATGTTAAATCTTAGCGGTAGTTTTAGAAAATTATTTGCAATAATATTTTCTTTTAAGACTATACAGTAAATGGCTTTTATTTTTTGGCCAGCCGGTACATATCTGGTAGTGTATAAAGGATAAAAGTGTAGCAGGATTACTTAGTGCTATTTTTAATATACCATCAGTTCTTATGTTTATTTGCGTGCTTTTTTCTTTTTGTACTTATATTACCGATCTTATTTGTGGGTTAACTTTACAGTTTAAATTGCCTATAATCATTAAGGGTATTAAGTAAAATATTTTCCAATGTGGTTGGACCAGCTAAAAATAAGAATAGAAAGGAAATTAATAATATATACATATATATATATATATATATATATATATATATATATATATATATATATATATATATATATATATATATATATATATATATAATACATTAAAGTTCAGTCCATACAGCATTAACAAGGCAGCGCCATTCTCAGACAAGGACAGAAGAACGAGACCTCAACCAAAGTAGAGTCCTATTACCGTATGTGAAAGGAGTTACAAGTAGGATTAAAAGAGTCCTAAGAAAACACAACATAGGCACAGCATACAAACTACATAACACTCTAGCAGACATCCCGAGGTTACAAGAGAAAACTGGAAAACCATGGAGTTTACAGCATCTCACAAATTGTACATAGGGCAAACAAACAGAAGAATCTCCACCCGGATATAAAACATAAAATAAGTAACAAAAATAAACAAACAAACAACTTCAGCTCTTTTTCAGCACTATCATGACACTGGTCACAACATAAATTTTTAGGGATCTAAGTAAATACCTTATTTCACATTATAAAATACGCATAGTCAGAGAAGCCTTGGAAAGCGAAAAGAATGGGCAGTTAAATAAGCGGGATGATGCCTTTAATATCTCCACTACGTGAAAGGGTCTAGTAGCCCAACTAAAGAATTACCAAAACATCTAGAACGCAACAGTCAGCATAGCGTCGGAACTCGTAATTACCACTGATACGGGCACCTAGCCGGCAAACACCGATACCCGGACGAACACTCTCGATCCCGATCCTCTCATCTGCGTAGACGCCGACCTATAAAAGACGGCGACCGCACTTGGGTTTCTCAGGGCCAACAGTTGTTGTCCGTAAACTAGTGGTAATATCACTCTAGTTTGTCGGCGGCGGCTCGTTCGGTCAGTCGGTTGCAAATGTCTATGTCGACAAGAGACTCACAGACTTACGTTAAACTAACTCATGACACAACTGACCAACCTTGACTTAGTATAAGGTTAAGGCCGTAGGTTAGTTGAGCCACTCCTTCTAGTATTTACGCACAAATTAAATTGAGGAATTAGGTTAGGGTTAGGTTAGGATTAGGTAAAGTCTAGTGAGTGAAATTTAACATTAGTGTTAGTGAGTGAATTAGCCTAGTGTTAAGCCCAAACTTAAACAATCTAGTGATTAGAATAAGTCAGTCATGTAAAAGGAGTAAAGGGTTTTCCCGGCTCACAAGGAGTTTTAGTGGGTATGCCAACCCTTCAGGTTGGAGAGCCCCACATAACTGGAGCACTCTGAGGCACCCTTATGGTGACGCAAACTGCTCCAGAATCCATAAGGCGGATTTCTCCTTGACAAAAAAAAAATGGGTTTCTCAGCTTCGAGCGGCAGCAGCAGCAAGAGCACTTGAAAATGTCAAATGAGATTTGGCGAAACGTAGTGCAAATTCATTGTTAGACAAATGGACTGAAACCGGAATTTTAATGTATTAGATGCCACTATCCATGAAATATATATATATATATATATATATATATATATATATATATATATATATATATATATATATATATACCAGTATTTTATTCTTGGGGTAAGCGGTCTTCCGAAAAGAACTAAAAAGTTTTTGACACCTTTTTAGCTACGCCAAGCTTTCGAAAATATTTCATTTTCTTTATCAACTTTCTTGAAATATTAAACTTTATTTTCCAGTCTACATATTGTAAATTCAATCAACTTTTCTATAAACAAATAATAGGTACTCCAATGAGGGCTACTCTCTTCCCTATTATATCACAATATTTGATGGACGACCTTCTAAAGGAATCCATCCCTAAACTCTCTTTTAACCTATCATTCATAAAAAAAATTGCTGATGATATCATTACCTCCATACCTCTCAATAAAATGTATGAGATTCTCAGAAACTTTAATGACTTTCATCCCAAACTACAGTTCACCAAAGAAGAGGAAACAAATAACAGTGTCCCGTTTTTAGACATATATATATATATATATATATATATATATATATATATATATATATATATATATATATAATATATATAAAATGCAACGTCTCTCTGTCTGTCTGTCCGTTAGTGCGCTTATCACTGGAGAACCACTTATCCGATTTTCGTACTTTTTTTTTTAAAACATACATATGTTCTCTGGCCAGATTATAGGCTATATTTATTACGATAGGTGGCATAAGGAATGAGTAGTGACGTAAAATAGTGAATGATGTCGGAAAAAAGTTTGCCGCTAGCGCGTTGCCTTGCAATACACCGCCGAAAGCATTAAATTTGGAACAATATTATGTAGCAGAGAATATCTATACTCTATAATATATATAAAATGTAATGTCTCTCTGTCTGTCCATTAGTGTGTTTTATCACGCGAAAACCACTTAATCGACTTATGTGTCTTTTTTTAGATTTATACATATATTCTTTGGCCAGGTTACATAATAATAATCTATATCTATAACATATATAAAATGCAACGTCTCTCTGTCTGTCTGTCTGTCCATTAGTGTACTTATCCCTCGAGATCCACTTATCCGATTTACGTGATTTTTTAAATTCATACATATGTTCTCTGACCAGGTTATAGATATATATTTTATTACATCTATAATAAATATAAAATGTAAAGTATATCTGTCTGTTTGTCCGTTTGTGCGCTTATCACTGGAGAACCACTTATCCGATTTACGTGCTTTTTTTTAAACATGCTAAACCATTAAATATGGAACAATATCATGTAGCAAAGAATATCTATAATATTATACATTGAGACGTTGCATTTTATATATATATATATATATATATATATATATATATATATATATATATATATATATATATATATATATATATATATATATATATATATATATATATATATATAATGCAACGTCTCTCTGTCTGTCTGTCTGTCTGTCCGTTAGTGCGCTTATCACTGGAGAGAACCACTTATCCGATTTACGTGCTTTTTTGTTATTTGTATTTATACATATATTCTCTGGCCAGGTAATAGGATATATTTTATTACGTTAGGTGACATAAGGAATAAGCAGTGACGATAATAGTGAATCAAGTCGGAGAAAAGTTTGCCGCTAGCGCGTTTCTCTTGCAATACACTGCCTAAAGCATTAAATATGGAACAATATCATGTAGCAAAGGATATAATATATATAAAATGCAACGTCTCTCTATCTGTGTGTCTGTCCGTTAGTGCGCTTATCACTTGAGAACCCCTTATCCGATTTACGTGTTTTTTTTTAATTCATACATTTGTTCTCTGGCCAGGTTATCTATAATCTTCTATCTAGAATATATAAAATACAAGGTCTTTCTGTCTGTCTGTCTGTCCGTTAGTGCGCTTATTACTTGAGAACCACTTATCCGATTTACGTGTTTTTATAAATTTAAACATATGTTCTATATAATTCGATATAAGCCTAGATAATGAGAAATAAGGAGAAATAATGGGAGATAAGTCGAGATAAGGCTCGATAATGGGAGATAAGGTGAGTTAATGGGAGATAAGCAAAGATAAGTCTAGATAATGGGAGTTATGGTGAGATAATGGGAGATAAGGAGAAATAATGGGAGATAAAGAGAAATATTGAGAGATAAGTCGAGATAAGCCTAGATAATGGGAGATAAGGTGAGATAATGGGAGATAAGGAGAAATAATGGAAGATAAGGAGAAATAATGGGAGATAAGGAGAAATAATGGGAGATGAGCAGAGTTAAGGCTAGATAATCGAAATTATGTAGAGATAATGGGCGATAAGGAGAAATATTGACAGATAAGCGGAAATAATGGGAGATATTTTATTACGTTGGGTAAATTAAGGAATAAGCAGTGACATTAGTGGTGAATCAAGTCCACGCGAGCGGAGCCGCGGACCCGGCTAGTATATATATATATATATATATATATATATATATATATTTATATATATTTATATATATTTATATATATACATATATATATATTTATATATATATACATATATATATATATATATATATATATATATATATATATATATATATATATATGTATATATATATATATATATATATATATATATATATATATATATATATATATATGTATATATATATATATATATATATATATATATATATATACATATATATATATATAATATATATATATATATATATATATATATATATATATATATATATATATATATATATATATATTAACGACGAAAAATTTTTTTACTGTGGAACAATCTTTCAATAAGCAAAATGATAACATTTTATATCAGATCTTCTAAGGCAGCGTCTGAACTTGTTCCTAAAGTTTAGACGGATCATCATCCAGCATTACTTTGGTGTGGACTCAGCTTTAATGGGGTTACTAGTATTCATTTTGTGAAAAAGGTGTGAAAACTTGGGATAAAATATAACAAGACACTATTTTGGAGAATATCGTGAAACCCCTAGGCCAAACTCTTTTCAAAAATAAGCAGTGGGTCTTCCAGGTAGATTCTGCACCAGGACACGATGTTAAAACAACACAATCATGGCTTCAACAAAATGTGCCTGCATTTGTTAATACAGAAGTTTGGCCTTTTGCAAGCCCTGATCTAAATCCTTTAGATTATAAACTATGGACCTTTTTAGAGGACATGGTTTGCTCTAAAAGACATGCCAATCTTGACTCTTTAAAACTAATTTTAACAAAAGCGGTGGACAAATTTCCGTTGGATCAAGTGCGTGCTGCCATAGACGATTATCCTAATCGTCTGAGTACTTGTGTAAAAGCAAGAGAGGGGCATTTTGAGTAAATGTTAAATTAATTTTCTCATTATGAATATATTAATCCATAATAATTTGTTTTAGTCTTCTTGCGATTTTTAAAATGAATAAATTTATTGAGCAAAGAATTTTTTGCTTAAAAATCAATTTTCTCATTTTAAAAATGTTAGAAAAGTGTTATGGTGGATCAATGGAATGGATTTTGAAAATTTTGCTTGTCTCGTGTACCCTCTTGTCTTGTTCCAAAACAAATAAATTTAATGAAAAACATGCTGCTGGGATTCACTAAAGAGTTTCTTTCTCTGAATGACTCCATTTTGAAATGCTGGCGATGCACAGTGGGGAAAAACGAAAAATCGTGTTTCAAAATTGTCTAGAGCCTTCAATTTTGGTTCGATTTGGACGATTTTTTTTAAATTGAAGCTTATTAAATTCCGAACAAAGTTGTCGGAGCCGATTTTGCAATTAAACTTTTGTTTCAAAATGGCGGACGTCTTCAAAATGGCGGTTTCTGATTATATAGCGACTGAGACACAGAAAACGCTTACAGTTTCAAACCAAGTTGTGCTAAAATGCGTGTATGTATGTTTTTTTATGTCGCAGATAATATATCTAATATCACAGTTACAAGATTAATAATAATGAACCCAAAATGGCTGCCATGAACAATAAAAGTATTATAAATATGAATAAACGTACCATTATTATTTTATATCCATAACATTTGCATAAATAATTTCTTT
This sequence comes from Pachyrhynchus sulphureomaculatus, assembly GCA_019049505.1. Lineage (NCBI taxonomy): Eukaryota > Metazoa > Arthropoda > Insecta > Coleoptera > Curculionidae > Pachyrhynchus > Pachyrhynchus sulphureomaculatus. The sequence continues at coordinate 95,956,743 of CM032451.1, forward strand.
AAGGTTGTTAATTATAAATATGTTTCAACAATTGATTTAAAATGACACATCAAGTATGGCGGATGCCAAAATTGAATCGAGCAAGAAAGTTTCTCTGTGGCATTTAGACTGTGGCAGTCAGATCATTCAAGTTATTCAAATTTAGTTGCGGGATTTAAATTTTCATGCAGTTATTGCTAGAATATTGCTGCTGTAAATTTTAAGTATCGTAGACAATTTTCTAGCAGATACAAAAAACAGCGATACACGCAGAAAAGGACAGCTCACACAGCTAGAAAATGGCTACCACAGCTAAAACGTTTTGTTAAAATAGGGACAGCTAAATATTTTATGTAAGAGTAAGTTAAGGTTTAGACATATTTATTTTCTTATTTTTCTAGTCTATTCCTATAATTCAGTAGATCTGTATATGTACTAAAGGGTTTTCTCGTTAATAAAGATTATTATTACTCTTACAAAATACACACAGAGAAATGCTAAAATAGGGACAGTTAAATATTTTGCTGCATTAGCCACTGTTTAGCAACAGCAGCCACTTTTTTGCTACAACAGCAAACAATGTGGCTAGTGCAGCAAAATATTTAGCTGTCCCTATTTTAACAAAATGTTTTAGTTATTGTAGCCATTTTCTAGCTGTGTGAGCTGTCCTTTTCTGCGTGTATCGCTGTTTTTTGTATCTGCTAGAAAATTGTCTACGATACTTAAAATTTACAGCAGCAATATTCTAGCAATAACTGCATGGAAATTTAAATCCCTCAACTAAACTTGAATAACTTGAATGATCTGACTGCCACAGTCTAAATGCCACAGAGAAACTTTCTTGCTCGATTCAATTTTGGCATCCGCCATACTTGATTTGTCATTTTAAGTCAATTGTTGAAACATATTTATAACCTTAAAGAAATTATTTATGCAAATGTTATGGATATAAAATAATAATGGTACGTTTATTCATATTTATAATACTTTTATTGTTCATGGCAGCCATTTTGGGTTCATTATTATTAATCTTGTAACTGTGATATTAGATATATTATCTGCGACATAAAAAAAACATACGTACACGCATTTTAGCACAACTTGGTTTGAAACTGTAAGCGTTTGCTGTGTCTCAGTCGCTATATAATCAGAAACCAACGTCCGCCATTTTGAAACAAAAGTTTAATTGAAAAATCGGCTCCGACAACATTGTTCGGAATTTAATAAGCTTCAATTTAAAAAAAAAATCGTCCAAATCAAACCAAAATTGAAGGCTCTAAACAATTTTTTGAAACACGATTTATCGTTTTTCCCCACTGTGCGACGCAACGTAAATCGGATCATATGCCCGAAAACAGCGCAGTAATCAAATTCCCGTGCAAAAGGTAAACCAAAACCTAAGAAACCAGGTGATAGTTGGTCAGAAATAAAGGTCAAATTAACTGTTTTCTTTAATTAGCGTTGTGGTATGCACAAACACTTCCTTCCAACTGGCGAAACACCTAATAAGATGTGTGACTTAAGAATTATGCGTTTTTTTATGTGAGTTAGTTCGAAATTCGCTGGCTGGCTGCCTTGAAAGCAATATCGTGTTTTGAAGATTGGAAAAAACGTATGCTTAATCTGTTGTAGTGGGAGAATATAATTTAAATGACAAAGGAAAAAATAGCAGCTGGGTTATAAACGAAAGTCGCAAATACAAGAGTTACTAATATTACTTGTTATATAATTTAAAATACTTACTGAAGGGGAACCATTTGGGCTTGGTGCTATCGGCATTACTTCGGGCGGATGCTAAAGCGTGTCTTATAGCCAGTGGTACTGATACAGCTAAACAGACTGGTGGCTCTGCAGTAGCTGGATAGAAAAGATACATTTTTAGCGAATAACAAACGTAGCGATGTGGAGATTTAATATGACTATGCTCTAAAAAAATCGGTAAATAAATATTACCAAACAATACCAAACAATAAAAAATAGGTTATAAATTGGCAATTATTTATGTTTATAACATTCTAAACTGTTCTGTATTAAAAGATATTGTTTTTATACTATTTATGAAAGTTGAACTGAAATTTTATTTAACTATGAAAATCTTTACCGAACTAGAAATGTACAAATGTAGACATACAGTGTAGACAGACAGTACAAATGCAGACAGACACAAACACGTGCAGACATATAATCGGGCATTTTTCATTAAAAAATGTATTTATTTAAAAGTTTTCATTTGGCAGTAAAAGATTGCCTTAACATCATAATCATTCAGTAGTTCGTCCAGTTCCCATCAGTATCGATGATCACCTGCCATATTCGAGGCAAACTTTCTATGAGATATTCGGCGTATTCTTGAAGCAAAGATTTACAAATTGCCCGAATTTTCCGTGACAGTTGCTTTACTGTGTACACCTTGTCGACTGGGTTTGCATTGGGCGACTGGTATGGCCAATCTAGTGTGACAATACCGGATTCCCCTGTCCATTGGTTATACGTTTTACTCCGATGTTTGGAGTCATTATCTTCATGAAGAATATATTTTTTGTTTTATCGCAGTTGTACTAATGGTCTTCTTTCAAATCTAGAGCATTTTTTCAGCGTTTAAATTATAGATAGAGATAAAGAGTCTACCAAAAACTTTTCCCGAAAGACCTATGTTTTCCTCTGCTTATGCGAGTCGTTTCTCTCAGTGTTTTTTCGCTCACCAATCGTTTCTGGATTGTACTCTGCCACTTCAAATCGTCAACCCGGAGATAAGTGCGAATCGTTTCATACATGTATCCAAACCTTTCTGCTTTAGTTTTTGCGCCCCTTGGCTCAAAGTTAATCGAGGACTTTGGGAAAAAATGTTATACTCTATTTGTTTGAAACTGATTATAATAAAAATGCCAGTGGACTGACCGGCGGTCTTATAACAGAGGTGTGCTATTTATTCTCAGGTATTTTTCAGGTAGCAATATTTTTTTGTAATAAAGTTTTATTTCCAATCAAATCATTTTATTTACCTGCCTTCTGTTGCCCCAACTATAAATACATATTTAGAGCAGCATGCTCAAGTGTCAAGCCACTCAGAAATACCTCAAAGGAGTAGAGTAATACTATGGAGTGTCTTAAGAGGTATAAATTTTTATTGGAAACAGGGTGAAAGAAAATCTCTATTTATAGAAAGTGGTGGACAAATTGTACACTGGAGAAGAGACTATTTAAGGAAAGTTAGAAAACCTTACTCTGAAGGAAAAGGATATATTACTTAGATGAGACGTGGCAAGATAGGAATATCAAAAATGCTCTCCAAGTATTCAATAAAGGTCTCTCTACTGGTCATAAACCGCCATCAGGTAGGGGACGTAGGTTAATTATTATGCATATTGGAAGCCAAAGTGGTTTTGTTGACGGAGGTCTTTTACCATTCGTATCCAAGAAAACAAGAGATTATCACCAAGATATGAATTCTGATGTATTTGAAGATTAGTTTTCGCAGATGATGACTTAATACCAGACGGTTCTGTTACTGTAGTGGATAACGCAAGCTATCATTCTAAATAATTAAAACGAGTTTCAACCAGTTGGCTGAAAAAAGACATGCAATTTTGGATGACCGAGAAAAACATTTCATTTCCAAAAGGCAGCGTTAAACTTGTAAAGCTTAAAGTTCTCACAAATAAAGACAACTACACTAGTTTCGTCATCGACGAAGAGATAAAAGTATAGTAAATCCCAAGATATAAGATCCCGCCTTTTTGCTTTTTCAATGGGGCAATAAACGACCCTATTACGGTTTTGTGCATAGTTGCCAGGTATTATGATAAACGTATTTTTATTTTACCTACTTTGTATACCGCCCTCACTTGCACCTGCAATCATATTGGATCTGCTTTTACCTATATATTTACTACCTGGCAACCCGGTTTGGAGCCCTTTAAGTATTTGATAATATAGGCCTAATGACCACAGGTCCCCATTATGATTCGAAAGATACTTTTTATTATTCTTATTTTTAGTTTTACTTCCAACGTAACGGTTCTATTTTAATTATGTGGCGTCCGTGGAAAAATTGCAATAGTGGCTATCGCAAGAGAAAACATTTATCACTTGACGCTAAACAAATAGTGAAAAACGTTTACGACAGTTTGGTAAAAAGAAACTTGAATAAACAAAGTGCTTTGCAAGAAAAAAGTGAACTAACAAAAAGCCCAATTTCTACGATTAAGGGTATTGTAGGAAAACTATCATTCAGGAACAGGAAAAAACGGAAAGATTTTCCAATGCATTATGTAGACGATTGTGAAAAAGACGTCATCAGGAGAAAAATATATTCTAAGTATGAAGAGCAGTTGGTGCCGACACTAGACAAAATAAAATTAAGACTGGTGCAGGACGGGACCAATATACATTGTGGCCGATCAATTCTTCACAGAATTCTCTTAAGAATGGGATTCAAGTTCCGAAAAATCAACAAACGGCAAATAGTGATGGAGTCACAAAGATTACGAATTTTGCGACATACTTATTTATAAGAAATTAAAAAGTATCGATCAGAGAATTGGCCAATAATTTACCTTGACGAAACATGGTTCGATACCCATGACACTGTGCAAAAAGGGTAGGTTGACAGCAGTACAAAATGTCAGACTAACGCATCTTCAAATAAAGGTAAACGAATAACCATTTTGCATGCTGGATCTGAAAAGGGCTGGGTATCAAATTGTCTAATGTTATCGGCAAAAAACATAAAAGATTCTAGTTTGGACTATCACGAAGACACGACCGCAGAACTTTTTGAAAATTAGTTTCAAAATTCCCCTTTGTCAAATGTTCCCGAACAGAGTGTTATAGTTACGGATAATGCAAGTTACCATAGTCGCCTACTAAATAAGGTTCCTAATGCAGCCAACACCAAATCGGAAATACAGGAATATATGTTAGGACATGATATTTATTTTGACTTTAGTTACAAAAAAGTGATCTTTTGGAAGTTTTGAAAGACTATAAATTGTAAAAGAAATATGTTTGTGATAGTATGGCTGAGAAAATAGGATACGCTGTTATGTGCCTTGCTGTGTGTTTAATCCAATTAAACATATATGGCATCAAGTTAAATAAAAAATAAGGGCACAAAATATTCCTCCTACTTTAAGCGTGTCAGTGGTTGAATCAGTAAAAAAAAAGTTATAAATGATATACCTTGTGAAAGCTGGAAGAATTCCATTCAGCACGTTGTTAAAGTTGAAGATTCATATATTTATGTAAATAATGTAAAACCATTGATAATTACCTCAGCTGATGACAGTGATAGCGAAACCGAATTAGGCTTAAGTTAAAATATATTTTTATTCATACAATATGTCCCCTCTTGTAAACCTCATTCTTTCAAACTGTATATTTGTACTTCTTATCCATTTGTTTTTACATGAATCTATAAATAAACATCTACAAAAACACTTATAATTTTATTTATTTACATTAATAAATAAAATTCTTAAGTCCATCTCTGCAATTTGTCGTAAACAAAAGGTCAGAATTTTTATATTGCCCCCTTAAAACGGCAAAAATCAGGATCTTATGTTTTGGGACAGGCTATAATATTACCGTTTATCACCTGCCACAGGTTAAAGGTGAAGTTGCCAGGAACAATACGACCTATAAATTAACAGATGTACAAAACCTTTTTTCAGAACGCCAGATCTAATGTTTCCACAGAAAATCGGATAGAAGCTTGGTAATACTTTTTTCATTGTTGTTTGACTCCCTCATTAGTATATTTTTTATTTAATAATGATTCATTACAAAATGTTATTTTTTTCTAATAAATACTACTCAGTATATATCACCACTACACCAAACACTTTATTTTTGCGCTCGACGCGCGTTTCGCTAACCATGTTAGCTTCATCAGGAGCGATGATTGTAGTAGTAGTAGTCAATCATCGCTCCTGATGAAGCTAACATGGTTAGCGAAAGGCGCGCGTCGAGTACAAAAATAAAGTGTTTGGTGTAGTGGTGATATATACTGGGTAGTATCATTGTGCCAAAGATTTCACATTCCCAACTTAGTTTCTAATAAATGTTTAAACATTATAAAACTGTTTCATTCATACTATTCGCAAATAATCTGTATACACCCAGATGCACCACCATTGTCGAGAACTATTTTAGACTATTTAGCCCCAAACAACAAAAAAGGCCGGTTTCCTATTGTATTCAAACAAGAGATTGAGAATATTAGACCGATGCCAGATGGTATTCCAATAAAGTTATTGAACTACTACATAACAGGTAAAATGTAGGTAAAGCTCTGGGGCCCTTCCTACTGCTTGATGCTAATTTGCATAATTCTAGATGATTTATTGCTATCACTTTCAATTAATAACTTTTTCGTCCCTGTCCGAGACTTTTCCTCTCGAATCACGTTTTGATAGATTATCAACATTTTTTAACTGACACTATCGTTTCACCCACGTGCTAACGAATACCTTTGACTTGCCCGCAGCCGCTGTAGGCGTCATTTTCGGACCTTTTAGATGATTACATAGAAACACAGCCACGAAGCGCGCAGCGTATGTAGCACTGATGTAGTATTCAACCCTAAATAAAGTTATACATGAATTTCTTTTTACGAAGTATTAATTGCAAGGAGCCAACAATAACCTGGAACAACGCAACTGAACACTTTGGAGAATCTCGAGCGGTTGCTCTTGACATATCCGAGGCATTCGATCTTGTTTGGCACGATGGACTGTTGGCTAAGCTAAGCTCTTATGGTATGTCTGAAAGTTTCTGTTTGTGGCTCTCATGTTTCCTCAGAGTGCGTTCTTTACGAGTGGTGGTAGACGGATTTCTTTCTAACACCTTCACTATCAATGCCGGTGTGCCCCAAGGCTCCATACTGTCTCCTACTTTCTTTCTCATTTACATTAACGATCTGCTGAAAAAGACCGGGAATCCAATCTACAGCTTTGCAGATGACAGTACGCTTATCTCTTCATTCACTTTGAATGCTCGGACATCGGCTGCTCAGGCGAATATCCGCAGACAGCAGGAGGTCGTTCAACTTAACAAAAACCTCGAAGAAATTCTATCTTGGGGTGACAGTAACCAAGTGGAATTTAACGCTACAAAAACCCAGGCGGCAGCTTTTCCTAAAAAAGTTAACGTTGCTGAACCCGACATAGTTATGTCGGGGCACTCCATTCCCCTAGCATCGTCACTCAATTTGTTAGGCGTTAATTTGGGAGCAAATATGTCCTGGCGTGAACATGTTGCAGGCATAGCAAAGAGAGCTTCTCAAAAGTTGGGAATATTATTGCGAACCAGAAGGCTTTATACTCCAGAACAACTGTTAATTTTCTACAAAGCTCAAATTCGACCAACTATGGAATACTGCTCCCATGTTTGGGGTTCCGCTCCCAAACATACACTGGATTTGTTGGATTTTGTCCAGAGAAGAGCTGTTCGATTGATTGGAGACCCGGAACTGACCGGCGGCTTTGATTCGCTGGAACATCGAAGAACGGTTGGCGACTTAAGTCTGTTCTACAAGTATTTTCATGAAAAGTGTTCGAAGGATCTAGCCAGCTTAATTCCTCCCAGAGCGGTACATGTTAGAAATACACGTCGCGCTAATACTTCACATCTGTATGCGATTCAGCTTGTTACTCCTCGTACAATGCTTTTCAGGCAGTCTTATATATGGAGAACATCCTCCCTTTGGAATAATTTGCCCAGCGCCGTGTTTCCCACCGAGTACAATTTACAGCGATTCAAGAACAACGTGAATTGCTTTTTCCGCACACGTGCGGCTCTTGAAGCGCTTTAGGGACTTCCCTGCAGCACGTGTGCTAGACCCATAAAAAAAGAACCTCACAAGAAAAAGGAATTTCTTTTACCGATTACAAGTTGTAGGCGATACGTTCTTACTTGACCGACTGTACAAAGTAATATTAAAACTAATAAATAAATAATTATTTGTCAAAATTTGCATGACATCTTTTCAATTTTCTATTAATTTACCTTTCGAATTCAAAATTCCAACTGGATTGGGATTATTTTCTGGAAATTTGACTCTAAAATCCACAGGAATATCTTTAACTCCCGGTGGTGTGTAGTTCCACGTTCTGTTGTTTAAGATCTCTCCATCAGGACTATAAATTATTTCTTCTTGTAGATGATATCCTAAACCTGAATTAAGAAAGTTGTTTAAAAATTGTTCAACAATAATCTCAACACCAAAATTATTAAGCTCAAACAATTAGGTATAATACATGATATGGTACGATTTGAGGATGCTTACAAGCAGATAAATAAGACAGAGAGATTCTTCGTACGAATTTCACTAGTGCGATATGAAAAGCTGGGGAAAACACATTATACTCAAATCAAGTTATATATGGTTCCTAGGAAAAGGTCGGGTGTCTATAATTTTTGTATATATTTTTTTATCATTCACCCTGAATAGGGATTTTACCCTTTTTCATATCCTGAGGATATCGGCGGAGATGTCGTAATACCCATCGACGTTGTCCAAGTGCTGAAACAGACTTTTTTGTATTTCACGGCACCTTCTAGACAATGCAGTAGTACTGCTACGGACGTTATTGCATTTCTGCAAACAACTACTACCTATGTACCTGGCCAGGCCATATATACTTAAATAAAAGTATACAGACTTGCCGGAATTAGAACCCGAGACCTTCTGACCTCAAGCAACTACTACACTACGAACCCAAGGGCCACTGGGATATGTCGTAGGGACCTAGGCCACTAGTTAAGAACCTAGTTTGCAAAAACGAAACCCCTGTGCAAGCAAAGTTGTATTGACATAACTTCGAAATTTTCCAACTTTTTTCGGATTTTGCTCAATTTCTATGCTCCTAGACATCGAAGAGCATAAATTGTGCTACAACTATTGTATTTGTGATTTTTTCTACGTGCAATAGTTGTCGAAGCAGTGAATGTGTCAGAATTTTTGAAAAATTAAAAAATCCGAACATATATTATTACGTAGGAACATACAAAAATATATTATCTTTTATACATTATTTACTATGATATACTATGATATATTTATGCAATTATGAACTTATGATATATGTATATGTATATATATATATATATATATATATATATATATATATATATATATATATATATATATATATATATATATATACAGTAGAACTCCGATTAACCGAGTCGCAATTATCCGAGCTCCGGATTAACCGAACCAATCTAAGAACCTGATTATCCGAGGTACGCGCGTCTATGCTGCGTATTAACCGAGCTTCTAAAATATGTATGTACATATTTCCATTTAAAATCGTCGGGGCCTTCGGGGAATCCCCCTGGCTCGTGTGAAGGGTTCCCCTATTTATGTTTTTGGACTCTTTCAGCAAGTAAATTTGCGTGAATGCAGTGCGCTATAGCGTTTACTACGGAGAAGTACGAGTATACTCACATAATTTATTTGGTTGGAGTTCTGGTAGTTAAGTGTAATTAATACGAACTGCTTTGTTTGAATTTTTGTTTGTCGTATTATAATGGAGCAAAACAAGCGTAAAAGAATCGTCGTTCCTATTGAAGAAAAATTAAAAGCCATCAGAAGAATTGAAGCAGTAAAGACAATTAAAGTTGTTGCACGAGATTATGGAGTAGGTGAGGTAACAGTTGTAGATTGGAAAAGAAACCGTACAAAAATAGAAGAGTGGTGTATAAATCAAGCCTCCTCGTCCTCAGGAAGAAAATCAATGAAAACCGGCGACTATGAAAAGATTAGCGAAGCTTTATTCACGTGATTTAACCAACAGAGATCAAAAGGTGTGCCTTTGTCAGGTCCAATTTTACAACAGAAAGCAAAAATGATTCGTTTACCGCCAGTTCTGGACGGCTTGACTGCTGGAAAAAACGGTACGGTGTACAACTGACCGTATGTGGTGAAAAACTTTCTGCTAATGTGTCATCAATTGAGAAGTTTAAGTAGAACTTTAAAATGCAAATCGAAGATTGTGGATACACATGTGATCAAATTTACAACTCCGACGAAACTGGTCTGAATTATAAAATGCTTCCATCAAAAACATTGGCATCTCGACAGGAAAAATCAGCTCCTGGGCACAAAAGAAGTAAGGAAAGATTAACTATAATGGTATGTTCCAATGCATCTGGCAAGCACAAAATCCCACTGATGGTGATGGCAAGTCTGCACGTCCAAGAGCTTTAAAAGACATCTCACCCAAAGTCCTACCAGTCTATTACAAAAGTCAGAAGAGTGCATGGATGGATGCGACCTTATTTACTAACTGATTTGAAGAAGAGTTCGTGCCATCTGCGACTAAATTTTTGAACAGAAACCGTCTTCCTATTAAAGCAATTTTGTTAATGGATAATGCTCCCTCTCACCCTGGAGAAGGAATTCATGTGGGCGAAATTGTAAAATTTTTTCCTTCAAATGTAACCAGCATAATGCAAGCAATGGATCAAGGCATCCTCGAAAACATTTAAAAAAATTATAGGCGTTTATATCTTGAACATTTGTTAGAATACACAGAAAAGGAGGATGTTATCAATGGGATGAGAAAGGTTACACTGAAAAATGTTATTTACTGGGTAAGTCAAGCTTGGGATTCTGTGCGTACTGCCACTATTCAAAAATCTTGGTCAAAAGCTATTGATTTTGAGGACTATAATGACAGTAAAGATGATACTCCATTAAATGAATTAGCTTTGAAATTGAGAAGCCATGGAGAAATGTCCTGTTCAAATTTTGACAGCGAGATAGAAGAAAAAGAAAAAAGTTTATTTGAATTAATGCAAAAATTAAAAGGTTGCGAAAATGTGGCAAGAGAAGATGTTGTTGAATCGATTACAGCAGATGATTTAGAAGAAGAAATGAGTATTGAAGAAATAACGAATGCCTTTCAGGAAACCGAAAAATCAGATGACGATGGCGATGACGAAGCAGCGGTGGATGAACAGTCTCCCACTAAGATCTCTCATCAAGAAGGTTTTGCTTCTTTGGAAAAAGCTTTGAGGTATATCGGACAACAACCAGAGGCAACCCCAGCAGATTTGCTTTTTCTTAATAGTTGGAGAAACATTACAGCGAGAGAAAAAGAAGATGCAATATGAAACAGAAGCGCATAGATACCTATTTCACTGTTTTATAATGTATGTTATTATATTATATGTTAAAAACGTTAATACATCGGTTTAAAGTATTGGTGTTTATGTTTTGAATGATAACTGGGGTTCTACTGTATATATATATATATATATATATATATATATATATATATATATATATATATATATATATATATATATATATATATAGCGCCGTGGGGTTTGCATCCGTCAAAAAGTAGGCCTAAAGTGTTCACGGCTTTGCACTTTCTGTCATGCCAGTCATTCCTATTTCTGTTTTGGCAGACGGCGACGTAGATGAAGAAGAGACTTTGGGTGATCTTCACCAAATTGAGGAGCTTGCCATCAGTCCTCCGCCCACTACCATTACAGTCAACGTAATGTGTGACAAAAATGATTATTTAAAACCAGGGCCTTCAAAGCGAGCTAGATTTTAAAAATTGCCTTAATAATGTCTCATAAGTTAATACCTGCATAAATAATGTATAAAAGATAATATATTATGTAATAATAGTTAATATTTGTTTTTATTTGTATTTCCCCGCGTAATATGTGCGGTTTTGTAATGTTTCAAAACTTCTGACACATTCATTGCTTTGTAGTTAATACAACTTTGCTTGCACAGGGGTTTCGTTTCCGCAAACTGGGTTTTTAACTAGTGGTGTTAGTCCCTATAAAATATCCAAAAATTATAGTTACCCGACCTTTTGCAAGGAAACCGATTTGTTTGGTCCATATGGACTGGATTATTATTCCGTCGTCCTTTTTTCTTACGCTCTTTTGTAGGATGGAGTGCCATTTAAAAGGAATAAAGGAATTTTAGAATTATGGTGTAATTCGTCTGTACATAAGATTAAAGTATTACTACTACTACCCTTTTAGACCAGTTCATTTTCAGTTTTATTTTCAATGATTTAATCATGTTTCACACAATTAGGGCTGAAAGATGAACCTGGCCATTTAGATGAAATAAAAGCCGCACAGAGGATACAGCAACTTTTCGTGACCCCAAATTCTACATCTTGAGGTAACTATATTTTGATACTTCATTTTTACTAATTATATTTCAAAATTAGGGGAAGTATGAGCTTCCAGAGATATTGACATCTTTCTGCTCCGTTCCTTTGGATATATTTTTAATGGTGCGACATGCATTTGATTTTCTGACAGTTTTGAATTAGATTCTTGTAATTTAATATAGCTATTAGACGGAAAAGAACCAAAATATAGGACACTGTTAAGACTAATTATTACCTATGCCATGGAAACGGTAACAATAAAAATAAAAAAAGAAGATTTAAAAATAACATATATAGTGATAATAAGAACGGTCTTTGCACCAATCTTCAGAGAAGATAGAGAATTAAGATGGAGAAGAAATAATCAAATAGAGGAAGAGAACAACATAATAATTATAAAAATACCTATAATACAATAGTCAGGGCACATAATGCGAAGAAAAACGGGGAAATGGTTAAGATGATAACACAGTGGTTGCCAATATGGCTCGAGAGAAGCCGAGAAAAAGATAGAAGGGTAGACTGGAAGAGGATACAAAAGCAATGGGGATTCGAGGTTGGAAACTAAAATGTAAAGATAGTAAGAAGTGGAGGAAGATAACAGAATTAGTCAGGATCCACAAGAGACGTTAAAATTGAAGAACAGGAGGAGTTCTCACCTCAGTAAATAGATAATAACTCCTGGGCATTAGCCATAATTCGACAGGATTGTGGGCTTTATGATGATTAGATTGACAAATGTGATAGAACGTGGGTGTTCTCAGTCAAGAGAATTTATTAAAATTATAGTTAACACTGGTGATTTTCTGGAATCTTTCTAGATAAAATTGATGTTATTTCGTGGGATTTATTATTGAAATTTTACAAGAACAAATATTCGGGAGTTCACCATGTTAATAAGAGAGTTTTTCTAAACGACAAATGAAAATACTTGTTTGTATTATAAGATGTTTATCTCACTTCTAGGATTTTGAGTTCGAAGTATCGTTTGATAGTTTATGGTATTAGATTTTAACAATTCTAGTGATATGTTTTGGTGATAAAGTATCAGTTAAGAGAAAATTTAAGTGAAAATTGACTTTCATTCTTCTTTTAATCTTTTTTTGTAAATAACTAAGTACGAGGGTGGATCAAATATAAACGACACTTTCTGTACTGAGTGCTTAGTGTCGTTCGGAGTGGGCCACTGCTTCTAGCAATGTTGGTTGGGTTTGTTAGGAGTGAGAAAAACGAACAGTTGGCCTCGTCAGGTGCGTTCGATAGTACATCTCACGATGCCGGAGCGAGACGTGCACCCTTCAGATGCGCAACGCGTCATTATTAAATTTCTCACTCGTGAAGGCGCGGAACCGACCAAAATTCTGAGTTTGACGGCACAGCTTGTGGATCAAACACTGTGAAGGCCTCGTGTTTTCGTTTGGCATAAGGAGTTCATGGGAGGCAGTGAAAAGGTCGAAAATGAGAGCCATGATTGTCGTCCACAGATGTGGCGTTTTGCACATTGATTTTTTGCACGAATCTCGCGCCATCAATGCGGCATACTACTGCAACCTTTTGGATGAGGTTAAACTTGCTTATCTCCGCAAAAGAGGAGACCAATCGATAAGAGGCAGCCTGACATAGCGCTCTGCGATTTTCATCTCATTGGGCCAGTCAAAAAAGCGCTGGGACGCCAACGATGTGATGACAACAATGTGGTCGAGAGCTTCGTGCGCACTTGGTTACTGACAGAGCCCCCTTCCTGTTATGACGACGGTATCAAAAAATTTCCGATTTTTTTTTTTTTTTTTTTTGGTCTAGCACACGTGCTGCAGGGAAGTCCCTAAAACTCTCCAGGAGCGGCACGAGTGCGGAAAAAGCGATTTACGTTGTTCTTGAATCGCTGTAAATTGTACTCGGTGGGAAACACAGCGCTGGGCAAATTATTCCAAAGGGATGACGTTCTCCATATAAAAGATTGCTTGAAAAGCGTCGTACGCGGAGTAACAAGCTGAACCTCATACGGATGCGAAGCACCAGCGCGACGTGTATTTCTAACATGCACCGCTTTGGGAGGAATTAAGCGGGCTACATCCTTCGAACACTTTCCATGAAAATACTTGTAGAACAGACTCAAGTCGCCAATCGTTCTTCGATGTTCCAGGGAATCAAGGCCGCCGGTCAATTCCGGGCCCCCAATCAGACGGACCGCTCTTCTCTGAACAGAATCCAACAAATGCAGTGTATGTTTGGGAGCGGAGCCCCAAACGTGGGAGCAGTATTCCATAGTTGGTCGAATTTGGGCTTTGTAAAGAATTAACAGTTGCTGTGGGGTGTAAAGCTTTCTGGTTCTAAATAATATTCCCAATTTTTGAGAAGCTCTCCTTGCTATGCCTGCAACATGTTCATGCCAAGACATATTTGCTCCCAAACTAACGCCCAACAAATTTAGCGACGATGCTAGGGGAATGGAGTGCCCCGACATAACTATGTCGGGTTCAGCAACGTTAACTTTTTTAGAAAAAACTGCCGCTTGGATTTTTGTAGCGTTAAATTCCACTTGGTTACTGTCACCCCCAAGATAGAATTTCTTCCAGGTCTTTGTTAAGTTGAACGACCTCCTGCTGTCTGCGGATATTCGCCTGAGCAGCCGATGTCCGAGCGTTCAAGGTGAATGAAGAGACAAGCGTACTGTCATCTGCAAAGCTATAGATTGGATTCCCGGTCTTTTCCAGCAGATCGTTAATGTAAATGAGAAAGAGAGTAGGAGACAGTATGGAGCCCTGGGGCACACCGGCGTTGATAGTGAGGGTGTTAGAAAGAAATCCGTCGACCGCCACTCGTAAAGAACGATCTCTGAGGAAACATGAGAGCCACAAACAGAACCTTTCAGACATACCATAAGAGCGCAACTTAGCCAACAGTCCATCGTGCCAAACACGGTCGAATGCCTTGGATATGTCAAGAGCAACCGCTCGAGATTCTCCACAGTGTTCAATTGCGTTGTTCTAAACATGTGTTACGTAAGTCAGAAGATCTCCTGTTGATCTATGTTTACGAAAACCATACTGGTGATCGCTAATAATATTGAATCGTTCAAGATATTTTAGAAGATGCTCATTGATAACCTTTTCCATGACTTTCGATATTATTGAAAGCAGTGCAACTGGTCGGTAGTTATTTGGCAAGGTCTTCTTACCTTTTTTAGGTATCGGTTGAACCGTGGCACATTTCCAGCAGGACGGAAATATTCCCTTTCTGTAGGATAGGTTAAAAAGTCTACAGAAAACTGGTGTTAGTTCCCTTGCACAGTTTTTGAGAACTATGGCAGGTATTCCGTCAGCGCCAGAAGCCTTCTTGGTGTCTAGCTTCATTAAAATACGCTTTATGATGCGCTGTCTGAAGACAACATCGGGCATCCTTGACTGCAATATGGGAATAGTAGGTGGTGTTTTTCCTTGGAAATCGACAGTAGAATGTGAAGCAAAGAGTTCAGCCAACAAGTTCGCTCTCTCAACAGGTGTGGTTGCAATGGAATTATCTGGCCGTGTGAGTGGTGGTATCGTGGATTTGGTAAAGTTTTGACTAACTGCCTTAGCGACTGCCCAAAAGGACCTGGAATTGTTGGGACAAGCGAGAAGTTTGTTTCTAATTCGTTGATTGTGTGCCTCCTTGGTTTCGTCGATAATTCCCTTGCATCTGTTCCGGGCATGAACAAAGATGTTTCGATTTACGGTGTTAGGATTTTCACGCCATTGTCGGTAGGCAATATGTTTAGAAGCAACAGCTTCTTTGCATTTTCGGTCGAACCAAGGCTTGCCGTTGGAGGAGCATTTCTTCGAAAAAGGAATGTAAGCTTCCATACCAGCCAAAATAACATCGGAGACCTTCCTGGCGCAGTCAGATGGGTTATCGGATCGAAAACAAATGTCCAACCAAGGGAAAGTTCGAAAGTATTCCATGAGATCTTCCCATTTAGCAGCTAACGGCGGATTTACGGTGACCGTGTAAATCTCCGGATTGGTGGTTAAAAACAGATCAAGAAGACTGGCGAACTCCCCGTCTCGATCAGGGATCCGTGTTGGTTCGTCAATAAGCTGAGTTAAGCCATAACTGATTGAGAATGATTCAGCTTCACGACCTTGTTCGTCGGTAGTATTTGAATATTTGAGCCAGTTGATATTGTGGACATTAAAGTCGCCAGGATGGCAATTTCGGCACTTGGATAGTTACTTTGTAAATGATCGATGGTGTCTGCAAGAGAAGCGAAAAGTGTTCGAAAATTGGTATCACTTGGTGGTCGATACAGGATACAGATGAACCTTGTGGTTTGTTGAGTCGTTATTTTTAACCACATAACATCAAAGTTTGGGGGCTCCAGAGCTTCTTCTCGTTGACAAGAGAGGTCGCTTCTGACAAAAAGACAGATTCCAAAGTTACGCCTAAATCGGGAATAGAAGTCGATATGCTTCCGATATGCTGGGAAAAGTGCATTTTCAAAGCTGGAGATTATGTTGACATAATAATATGTATTTGGTTTATTTGTTATAGTAAATAAAAAAAATTTTTAAAAATAAATCTCGTTTATATTTGATCCACCCTCGTATATTTGTTGAAAGATAATTATGAACACATGGTTTACGGAAGAGTGTTAGCAAATAGCTTTCGACATCGTTTTAACGTATAATGTTATACAGGGTGCCTCATATGTATGGAATAATGATTCCACAGCATTTATTGATCAGTGTATCAAAAAAATGTTTAAATAAAAGTTACAGGGTGTTATAACACGCACTTGCTGAATGTTTTGAACTGTCAGTTCGAAGAAATTACGCTATCTTGATTTTTTTAAAATGGAAAGCCTTGTATATTATTTTATTTTTGAATCCTGCTAAAAATTCTAGATATTATTTGTCAAACATACCATATGTCTAAATTGAACGATTTTGGAATTATTGTCATTTGAAATTTAAAATAAAAAAAATGCAAAAAAACTGTTAATAAATACTCTAGGTTTATTTTTAAGGTAACAATTGCTCAAAATGTCTACCATTAACAGCGAGGCAATGATTCAATTTGTCATAAACAGCCTGAACAAAGTTTTTGCAAAGAATCCGGGGTGATCAGTGCTATTTCATACTGAATTCTTTGTTGTAAATCCTCTACAGTTTCATGTCGATTTCGGTAAACTTTGGTTTTCAAATAACCCCATAAAAAAAATCGAGTGGCGTAAGGTCGGGACTCCTTGCAGGCCATTCTATAGCACCGCTTCTGCCTATCCATCGACTAGGAAAAATCGCATCCAAATATCTATAAACATTGATTTCACAGTGAGGAGGTGCTCCGTCCTGTTGATACCACAGATTCCTGTTAGGGTATCCAAATTATTTTCATCTGAAAAAGACCTGCACAAGTTGGAATAACTTGCTCTTGGAGTAACTATAAATACCGCTGTCCTGTAAGATTTACATCGATAAAAAAGGGACCAATGATATGACGTCCATAAATTCCTGCCACACGTTTATCTTTTGTGGCCCTTGAGAATCACAGACAAAATGTGGCCTCGTCAGGAAAAACAATATTATGAACTATAAATAATATATATATATATATATATATATATATATATATATATATATATATATATATATATATATATATATATATATATAAATTCGACGCGTTTATCGCAGTCCTCTTCAGATAATTCTTGCAATAAAATGGGTTTGTATGGATGCAATTTCTCTTCATTCAGCATACGACTTAAGGTACCTTTACTTATGTTGTGGTCTAGGCAAAGCTGACGAGCGGCTGTATGTATATCATGACTTGATTGTCTAAATCGTTTTAATGTTTTGCTAACTATAGATTGGGTAATAGGTTCTCGATTTGGATATGCTGCTTTAAAAAGATCACACACCTTCTGTTGTATTCTCCTACGGTCTCCGAAATCAACCATCATTAACAAAGTGATTCTCTCGTTGCTTTTAAATGTACCATTATGATATTACACTCAAATTGCCGTTTCACAAAATGCAGCAATAAACGTTTTCGTCACAAAATCATTTTTTGACGCGTTAAGTCGTTACTTGACAGTAAATGTTTGACACAAGCCAGTTTAATTTTTTTAAAAATTTGATCCATTTAAAAAAATTTAAGATGGCGTAATTTCTTCGAACTGACAGTTCAAAACATTTTATTGTCAACGTCAGCATGTGCGCCGTATAACACTCTATAACTTTTATTTAAACATTTTCCATACATATGGGGCACCCTGTACGAGGCTGGTTTGAAAAGTCCGTGCAAAAATAAAAACTACTTATGTGTTTGGGGTAAACCTTTTTTATTTTTTGACATAGTCTCCTTTTAGGCTTATACACTTCGTCCAACGATGTTCTAGTTTGTTGATCCCTTCCGAATAATAGGATTTGTCCAAGTCTGCAAAATATCCATTAGTGTCTGCAATCACCTCCTCGTTTGAATAAAATCTTTGTCCCGCCAGCCATTTCTTCAAATTGGGGAACAAATAGTAGTCCGAGTGAGCCAAGTCTGGAGAATAGGGAGGATGTGAAACGAGTTGGAATCCTATTTCCATTAATTTTGCGACCACAACTGCTGAGGTGTGTGCTGGTGCGTTGTCGTGATGGAAAAGGACTTTCTTGTGGGCCAATCGCGGGCGTTTTTCTTGCAGCTCGGTTTTCAAACGGTCCAATAACGATGAATAATATTCACCTGTAATAGTTTTACCCTTTTTTCAGATAGTCGATGAGGATTATCCCTTGCGAATCCCAAAAGACAGTCGCCATAACCTTTCCGGCCGAAGGAACGGTCTTCGCCTTTTTTGGAGCAGATTCCCCCTTGGTAACCCATTGTTTAGATTGTTGTTTGGTCTCAGGAGTATAGTAATGTATCCATGTTTCATCCACAGTGACGAAACGATGCTTAAAGTCTTCCGGATTCTTCTGGAACAGCTGCAAACCATCCTTGCAACACTTCACACGATTCCGTTTTTGGTCAAGCGTGAGCAATCGCGGCACCCATCTTGCGGATAGCTTTCTCATGTCCAAATGTTTATGCAAAATATTATGTACCCGTTCAGTCGAGATGCCCACAGCACTAGCAATCTCACGCACCTTAACTCTTCTGTCATCCATCACCATATCATGGATTTGATCAATGATTTCTGGAGTCGTAACCTCCACAGGCCGTCCAGAACGTTCAGCGTCACTTGTGCCCATATGGCCAGTCCGAAAATTTTGAAACCACCTATAAACTGTTCTAATCGAAGGTGCAGAGTCACCATAATGTTTATCAAGCTTCTCTTTAGTCTCCTGAGGCGTTTTGCCTTTCATAAAGTAATGTTTAATCACCACACGAAATTCTTTTTCGTCCATTTCTTGAAAATCACTCGACTTCCTTGATTCACACGAATGCCAAACACAAAGAAATAGACCAATATGGCTGAAACTTGGTGTGCGTTCATTCAAGAGATGCTACTCTAAAAATAACCTCGATACGCGCCGGTGGTGCCATCTCTCGGACTTTGCACGGACGTTTCAAACCAGCCTCGTATATGCGTATTATTTGAGAAGTACATTACCCGATTTAGCTTATATATTTGGTATATATTGCTATGTTTGTTGAGTGACAGTAAAGTGTAGACTGTTAGCTGCTAAGGAAGATACTCGGAGTTCTAAAGCAATCCAATTAGTATGTTGTTTCTACCTAGAGTTATTAAATAACATATAATCCTTTTAATTAATCCATCCCAGGTTGTACCTTCCTTACTACTGGAACCGGCTGGATAGCACATCGGGAAATTGCAGGTAGGATTGACTATATCGTTTCGCTGAATTTATAGCAAACTAAAACATGTACGTTTATCGGCTTGCTATTTAAAATTACACACTTACGTTAGTAATTTCAAGCTGTTTAATCATTTAGGATCTAGCATTTTTAAAGCAAGTTTAAAACAACTTTTTTTTTCTTTTATTGATTATTAGCACGAAGGAACCCCAGGATTATCATTTTTATTTTCCTCATTTCATTCCCAACTAGCAGTCAATTATTAGGGTAATAATTTTTTTTCAATATTTTATTTAATTTTACTGTCAAGGAACCCATTTACTGTTTATTTAGAACGTACCCCACACTAATGTTGTTAGTTATTTCATAAAAAAGAGGAATTTTCCGGCGTCGCCATAATTTCCCATATAAGCGTCGAAAGAAACTACCGGAAAGGCTGTACTATCAAACTGTCTTCTATACATTAGAACGAAACGCCTATATATAGAAATACTGTTTCTGCATTAAGAAAGTAAAGTATTTTTAGTTTTAGTTATTTGGCTTACCCATTACAAAAGCTCCTTCTACTTGTCCTATGTCAACCAGTGGGCTGATACTGTCCCCAACATCTTCGTAAATATCCACTCTGCTTATAATTTTTTGACCAGTGAGTACATCTACTTCAACTTCAGCTGCGCATACGCCAAATATTGGATAGTCTTGAACTTTCTTTCCATCATTATAAACACTAAAATAAATCAGTAGCTATGTCTATTTATTCATACATGTAATAAAGCTGTAACAAAAGACTTTTTTGGTGTGGTTACGGAACACTTATGGCTTCACTTTGTTGTCCGTCTGTCTGTCTGTCATACCCGAGTTTTTTTCCGAAAATATTTAATATATAAAGTTGAAATTTGGCACAAATATAATAATAATAATAATAATCACTACACACACAAAATAAATACAAGCACTTAGGAAATTCTTCCACAGCAAGCAAACCAGCCTCCACACAGTGACAGTGAAAGCAAACAAAAACTACATACCTCTCGACTTATCCCGGGCCAGCTATTCCCTGAAACAGAAGGCTTCTTACTGGCCATCCAGGATAAAGTCATATTAACCAGAAACTACCAAAAGCATATCATCAAAGACCCAACTATTACAGAAGACAGATGCAGGAAATGCACCAGCAGAAAGAAAAGATCGAACACATAACAAGCGAATATAAAAATATTAGCCGAACGGAATACGCAGCCAGACATGACTCAGCAACCAAAGTAGTTCACCAAGAACTAGCCACAATATACAAACTTATAGAAAACACAGATCCCTACTATAAATACACACCAACATCCATACTTGAAAATAAGATTACAAGCTCTACTGGGACATCAGTATCCATACAGATAAAACAGTCTCCGCTAATAGACTCGATATTACTTTTCAGTGCAAAAAAGGAAAAGCCACTTATCTGATTGACTTAGCTGTCCCCAACAACACAAACATCCAAACGAAATACACACAAAAAAATTTTCAAATGCACAGACGTTGCAACGGAAATAAAAAAAGGCTATGGAAACAAGAAAAAAGTCATCATTGTCCTCTTCATTATATCAGCCACAGGCCTTACACCAATAACATTCACACCAACTTAGTACAATTAGGACTCAACACAAAAATACACAAAAACATTAAGAAGTCAGTGATTTTTGAAAACATGTAACATTGTCAGGTCATTCCTTACTACACAATGATAATAGTGTTTGTGCTGAGTTGGCTTGGGGCCACATTGACTAAATGTGAGAGAATGTAATAATAATTTTTTATTGTCTAACAGATATAACATTTACAAGAATTAAGCATAATTAACATAATACAAAGGAGACAAAAAAAATAAAAGAAGAGTAAAAAATTAATATAGAACACAGGAGACAAATAACATTAAAATCACATAAAATTAAATAAAACTGGAAAATTAAAATTAAATTGATACACTTGGAATAAATATCTATATACGCAACAATTTATTTTTTAAGCATTTGACAAATTGCGCAAATGACAGTTGTTCACGTCAATGTTGTTACAAGTATTAGTTGATGCAGTAGGTAAATAGAAAGCAGAAGAGGTTCTGACCAACGTGAACGTTTACTTGAAACAATAAGTCAGTAGAGTCAACAAGAGATTTACATAATTTTATAAAAAACAGACCAGATGGTAATTTCTTCGATTCGTTAATAAAGGTAGCTGAAAACCTTTAGTTATAATGACCTCATCGACACTCCTATCAGGATACACTCCATCATATTTTAATATAAGAAGTTTGGCAAACTTTCTTTGAATATTCTCTATCTATCTAATATACTTAGCGTGTATTGAATTCCAAACAATTGCGTCATATTCAAGTCGTGAAAGCACATAGCTCGAATATGTTTTACTGTTATGAAACCACTAGAATTACGTATTATGAAACCCAAACCCATCGTAGTACTGCAGATCCCATTAAGATGATAGGCAAACGAAAGTTTCGGATCAAAAATAATTCCAAGGTCCTTGAAGATGTTACAGTGTGCAATATCTTCATTATGTAACTTGTACTGGAAGTGAATTGTGCTGAATTTATTCGAGTAGGTCAAAAAGAAGCACTTACCGGCATTCATGGAAGCCTATTAAACTCACACCATTGTTGTAACGACTCCATATCATGTTGCAATGAAAGGCAATCACTAGAGTCTCTTATGGTACGGAAAAGCTTTAGATCGTCAGCAAACAAAAGAAAATTACTAGTTATGTTATCACCAATGTCGTTAACGAAGAGTGAAAAAATAAAACGTGCAAGATTGCTACCCTGTAGTGCACCACTTGTGGCACTAAACGCTGAGGATCTATGACCACGAATTTCGACGTACTGTAAGCGGTCACACAAATAGACTTGCTGAAACCCAGTCTATCCACTTATATAGAAATATGGAATGGCCAACGCTATCAAAGGCCTTCGAGAAATCATTGTATACAGCATCAACTTGCATTTGTTTGTCCAAAGTATGCCTGTAAATTGAGCAAAACAAGTCAAATTACTTATTGTACTGCGTTTGCTGAAAAAACCATGTTGATTTACAGAAATCAGGCTTTTAACCTGTGCAAAAATACATTGATATATGGATATCTCAAAGACTTTGGCGAATATCGGTAATAAAGATACCGGTCTATAATTAGGTATATCATTTGCGCCACCCTTTTTAAATACTGGAGTGATTTTGACCTTCTTCCATACATCAGGAAATCTGTTCGTTTTTAGTTGAATATAAAGTCCGTACGATTTGTAATGGCATAGTCGGCAATAAAATGCTAGAGAGAATAAAAGATATTGTGCATCTTGCTTCCACTTATACTTCAACAGATGTTGTTCCTCCTTAAATATAGATCTGATCAATGTAAGACAGCCGTCATTAACGATCTCGTTTATATTATTTGAGAGTAAGAGAGATAGACTCAATTGTACGTGTCATTTATTAATTTAACAAGTATACTCATAGTCGGAGATGGATTCAGGTAAATCTATATTATAAGCATTAGGAAGTATTTATGATTATGAGTTTTGGACATACGGAGTTTGTCTTTTTATAATGGACTATAAGAAGCAGAAAATAGGAGAGGATATTAAACATTTACTCATATTCTAATAATTGCAGGGCTTTATTGGAGATAAAGATGAAGTTATAGCATATTTCTATCAAAGATATTTACATAAATTATCACAGTTCTAAAATAATACAGTCAGAATTAATAAACTACTTTAGGTGAAAGTTTCAGAATGTTTATTTAATATAATATTTTCAATGGAATAAAAGAATTAAAGCTAACCTATATGTTGCAGGTACAAATTTAGCAATAGAAAATTGATATAGATAGAGCCCCTAAAATAACAGGTAGGTAAATATGTTGGTATGATATAATTTGCCAAGAAGTAGGTACCTGCGTTTTGGCAACATATTTTTTTTGAAAAATAAATATACAAATAAACCATATTTAGCTTGTATTAGGATGAAACATCATCATCAGAGTCAAAATTGGAACTGCTACTATCAGAAAATGATCCTTCGTCTACATTAATAACAATTGATGTTCTGTTTTTGCCAGTATTCTTTGATTATATTTTCTGTATGTGGTATACAACTGATCCAATTTTCTTTGGTAACTGTCTGGAGAGCTGCCTTCCAAACAGATATTACTGCATTATCATCGTGCCTCGCCTCACTTACAATGTTTTTATTAAAAAATTCTTTGCACTGAGCCCACACCAATTCTATGGCATTAAATATACAGTGGTAGGGAGGTAATATTAAAACATGACGACCCATTTTAGCAATTAGTTCGTCTGTAGCATACGGCAAGTTTGTTTTGTAATTTTTGATAATTTTTAACAACTTACATTTAAGAACATTTTCTGGGAAATGAACCTGCTCACTTCGCAGCCAATTGATGATTTCTTCTTTTCTTGTCGATTTATTTGGTACACTTTCACTAAGTCTAGAATGATATCTTGTATTATGTCGAGCTTCGGCAGCAGTTTTTCTCTTAGCCATTTTTCAAAGAGTTCTGCGTTCATATTATCGTGGTAGTCATAAACTCTTGTTTTTTGTGGAAAAGACAAGCTCACTCCCATCTATAAATCCGTTGCTATTGCCAGCGTGAACGATGATGTATCTTTTTCCAGCGGCTGCCTTTTTGTTCCATACAGATCGAGGATTTTCATCGTGCCAAGTCCGTAGCTGCTTCCATGTTGGTGAATCCATGTTTCGTCTAAAAACACAACGTCTAGGAGAGCGCCAGAAGTCATATGGCCACATACTCTCTCAAAAACTTAAACTCGTTTTGATGATATTTCTGGTTTCATCTCCATGATGTATCTTCTTCCATTGTCAATTTTGTATTTGAATCCTAATTGTTTCATAATTAAACCAAGTGTCGATCTGCTGCAGCTTAAAATTTGTTTTGATTTAGCTGTTTACGTATCATGTCCAAAGTAACATGTTTTCCTTTCTACAGTTAGGTCATGAATAACTTTTCGGATCCCACTTTTCTCGGACTCTCTGGTCTTTGGAAGCTCTTCTTATCTTCGTATGCTCTTTTTTAGCACCATCAATGCCTCCTTTTTTTCTCAAACTTAGTTTTAGTTCCTCGGATGCACACTTAATCACAGACAAACTTGCCAATGAGCTTCCTTTTTTATTTTGGAAATAATCAAGAACAGTTAGTATTAACTTCCGACTTTGA